>JAOTQP010001546.1:108837331-108866813 GCA_026413545.1 Cichladusa arquata
TATTTTTTTTTTTTTTTTTTTTTTTTTTCCCCTCTGATTTCTCTTTCCTCCTTCTCTAAGTTTTTTCTCTCTGCTGCTGGTTTGATGCTGGAGCCCAAATGCCTTATACTGACATTTGTGAAAGAAATAAAAGAGAATTATTTAGAGGAGAACTCTTCCCTTCAGATTTGGCCTCTCTTGGAGCCTGCATCATCAAGAGGCTTTATTTTTACTTTTTGTTCTTTCTTCTTCTCCACCCCATTGTTGTCCTGTCCTGATGTGATCATGATCTCTACACGTCCTTATCTCCTCCCCATTGACTGGGAGAGGGTTGCTGGGTAAATAAAGCTTAGCAAATGCTCACATCTTCAAAAAGATGTTGGGAATTTAGATGGAAAAGTGTCTCTGGCCAAGGCTTCTGTGTTCAGCACAAAAACACCCTGAGCTGGTGTAGGGCTGTTGGAAGAGAAGGATGTCCTTAAGGTTTGGGAATTCCCAGCTCAATTTTAAAATGTCCTGGGATTCTGCAGAGGCCGTGGCACTCTTTTGGGACTCAGCTGTCCATCTGATCAAATAAAGGTAATAAAGCCCTGTGGGGTTAATCCTTGACTGGGACGTGCTCTCCACACCGTCAGGACCTGGGATGGCACGAGCCCAGGGGGACACTGAGGACATTCAAACCCACACCCAGCCCAGAGACAAGGCAGCAGGGATTTGGCCACACAAACAGAGATTTATCCACTGATCAAAACGGTCCTGAATGGGATTAGGGATGAGTCTATCAGGGGTTGGGTTTGGTGTCCTCCCTACCAAAGGTGGGGGGTGATGTCCCCGTGCTGATGAGTTGATAGCCTGGGCCAGGGGAGTTATCAGGGCTGGGGACAATGCCAGGACAGGAGCAAACACTGGGCAGAGGCACCTCCAGAAGGCTCTGGGGTGATGTTATCTCACTGGGGTGATGTTATCTCACAGGGCAGATCCTGGAGCCTCTTCCTCCTACATGGTGGGATTGGTGGCTGTGGCGACCTTGGGACATGGAAGACTGAGGGTACAACAATGCTGGAAAATCAGTGGGCAGGGCAGAAGGCCTGCACTCTCTCATGAAGTGAAATCATCAGTTCTCAGCCCAACTTCTACAGAATCACGGAATTTTTAGGGTTGGAAGGGACCTCTGGAGATCATTGGTCCAACACCCCAGCCAGGGCAGGGTCACCTGGAGCAGGTGACACAGGAATGTGTCCAGAAGGAGACTCCACGCCCTCCCTGGGCAGCTGTTTCTGTGCTATCCCACCCTCAACACGAACAATTTCTTCCTCATGTTGAGGTGGAGTTTCTTGTGTTTTAGTTTATGGCCATTGCTTCTTGTGCACTCGTGCACATCTGGGCTGGAGAGGCTGTTGGAAAAGAGTCTCTGTGTTACCTGTCTGCAGCCTCCCTTTTCAAAATGAGCTTGGGTGAATGTGCTGGCTGCAGGTCCCTCCAGATGACATTTGCTTTGAGTGATTTGTTCAAGCCAGGCTTGGCAGAGGGGTGGAGACCTGGAGGTAAGAGCAGAAATAAGCACAGGCTATCAGGACTCACAGACTGCCTGAAGACAGTTCAAATCTGTAGAAAATCAGCATTTATTCCTGCCTTTCCCAAATGAGATCCCAGAGCCCAGACAGCCATCAGCCAGCCCCTGAAAAGTTCACACCTCTAAATGTTCTCATCAGAGGAGAAACCAACTTCCAGAAACTTGGCAGTAATTGGATCACCAAGTACAAGCTCCTGTGATTAGATCAGGGTTCCTCTGCCAGGGTTTTACTGAATCAAAAGAAAGGATCAGAGGGCTGGAAGTGGGAGCAGCTCTTCATCTAAACTTCATTAGTTTCCTGTAGGCTTGGCAGAGCCCATGAAATGCAGAGGTGCCTTTAGAGAGCACAGGATGTTGCTGGAGCAAGAAAAAACCTTCATAATCCACAGGATGGGAAGAAGCAATATCCAAGGCTTGTCTAGGATAAGCTTTGTATAAAGAAAATGTATGGCTGGCTTCTGTATTTTTTATTCATTCATGTGATGAAACTAGAAGAAATGCAAATTTTATTTTATAATTAAAAAAAAATTTAAGGTTGCTCAAGAAAGTTCTGATGATCTCCAGCTTATGCTGTGCTGGATGGAGGACTCTGAGCCCTCACCCCTGTTCTTGGAAAGATATTTCTGTAGAGATTAAGCCACAAATTACCTGCTAAAAAAAAGAACTTTACTGAGCAAATACCAGGAATCCAGAGATTTATCCCTGCTCAGCTGTCACTGAGGTGATGCCTGTGATGATCCAACACGGGGCTCATGCACACTTGGGTGGCACTGACCAAAGTGCCCAAAATCTGATCCATCAGAACTTTAAATGGGTCCAAGCCCTGATGTAGCTGCAGGGATGCTCACCAGGACCCCTAAAACTGTCCTTGTCATCACCCAGTTTATATGGACAATGGATGACTGGTTATCCCAGCCTGGAGCAGGAGACACCAGAGATGTCCTGGGCTGTGGCTGCCCCATCCCTGGGAGTGTTCAAGGCCATTTTGGGTGGAGCTCTGAGCATCCTGCTCTAGTGGAAGGTGTCCCTGCCCATGGCAGAGATTGAGACAAGATGATCTTTTAGTTCTTTTCCAGCCCAATCCATTCCATGATTCTGCTCCACATGGTGTCACCTCCCCAGAAGGGTATTCTGGTTTTCCAGAGCTTCTCATGACCACAGGTGAACACACTTTCCAATGAGGAGGGTGTTTTATTTTTTGCTAGCAGAAAATCCCCTAAAATCCCATCAATTTTAGTTTGTAAGCAAAAAGTAAGGGAGTTGCTGTCAGCAGGAAGGTTCATTCATCTTAAAAGAAAAGGACATTCCAGCCAAATTAAATAATGAAAGAGGTGATAAAACCCACCTGCTTTTTGACTCTAGGTTTCTGTTTCTTTTTAAATCAGATCAGTGTATTGAAGATATTCAGACTTTTTTTTTTTTTCTTTTTTTTTGGTGGGATTTTTGGGCCAGATCTGTATCTGTTCCAAGTGGGAAGAGGCATGTCCATCCAGGAACCATCATTTCATGATGCTGTACATCCCTTTTCTCAGGAGAAGCAGATTTCTCTTGGGTTTTGTGGGGGTGGGGAATCAAAGCAGGATACTTTCCTAAAATTTTCTCCCTCAGGAGGTGAGGGAAGAGCTGGGAGGACAAACAGAATATCCCATCCATCCCTGCTCTCTGGCAGTTTTAAGCCATTCCCTGTGTCCTGTCCCTCCATCCCTTGTCCCCAGTCCCTCTCCATCTCTCCTGGAGCCCCTTTAGGCTCTGCAAGGGGCTCTGAGCTCTCCCCAGAGCCTTTTTTTCTAAAGATTGCTGCAATTCCCAGCTGGAAGGATATCCACATCCAGTGAGGAATGACCCAATTTGAGGGTGTATTTTTTTTGATGTTGCCAGAGACAGCAGGGTGCTGCAGGGAACTGGGCTGCCAGAGCCCTGAATAAGGGATAAATATAATAAAACCTGCATGTGAACACAATGGAGAGTGGCTAATTTGGTTTCAAGGGCTCTGAGTGCTGGAATTGTGTTGGGAATTTAGGGAACAGACACGTCACAGGGTGGAAATGCAGCCCTGATAACACTGGCCTGGGTGAGAAGTGCAGCAGAGCCAACCCCATGGCAAAGTCTGGGAGCCTCCAGCACAGAGGTGGCAGAGGCTGGGGACAAGTGAGGACTCAGAGGAAAACTGGATTAAACTGAATAGCAGTGGAACAAGACCCTAGTGAAAAACCCAGTGATTAAAAATGGTTCTCAGTTAAGGGCTGCACTGATTAGGAACAAGCATTGCTTCACTGTGGCACGAAGAGGATCAGCTGGAAACGTGATGAGCTGTGTTTGGTGCTGGACCAACAAATCCTGCTCCCCTAAAACTGATAAACTCTACAGTCAAGGCAGAGACTTTGCTGAGAAAGAGGTAAAACCTTTCAAAAGTCTCTTCCAACCCACATTGTTTTATGAATTTATGAAAATAAGTGAAGTGACTTGCCCAGGGCTCAGCAGTGAGTGAGTGGTGGAGTCAGGGAGGGGGCTGAGGTGTCTTGGCTCCTGCTGCTTGTACTGACCTGGCTCAGGACCCAGACAGGAGCAGTGACAACAAATAATGAGCAGGGTTGGTGTTTTTTACTCTTTCCCTTTTCATGACACTCTTGGAGACTCACACAAGTAAATAGACTTGGATCATTTAATGGAAAGGATGGGAGACAATTTCACTGGGGTTTGTAGGAGATTTTGGGAGATCTCCCTAGGGGAAAAAAAAGCCAAAAAAACCCCAAAACCAAATAAAGATATTCAGGAAATGGACCTACTTTGTGGCTTTTCCATTGCTATTCCCTTTGTACGGTTGTGTTGAGCATAACAAGCTGGTTTTTAACAAATCTTCTGAGCATTTGATGTGAGCCCAGGGGAAAAGTGGGAAGGAGAGCTGTAAAATGGCAAGCCCTGGCTGTCTCTGCTCCCAGCCTTTCCTCAGAGTTAGATAAGAGCAGCAGCAGATAAGAGGAATAGCGGGTCTTTAATTCAGTCAGAATTTCACTTAGTGTGAAGGAAAACATCTAATAGGAGAATTAGACTAAGCCAGGAAATTGCCTCTTAAACCTGAGCTCTCCTGTGCTGGCACAGTCAGCATTTTATATAAATACATATCTACACATCTGCCTTTCTCAGCACCACCATAAAATCCTGCTCTTAGCAAAGTAGAGAAATTCTTTTAAAACTCATAAACCCAAGCCATACAACCTTTTCAACTGCATGGGCTGGAGCATTTTAGCAGTGTCAAACATTCCCAGCCTCCAAGGACACCTGAAGGCAGCAGAGCCATGGTCTCCCCTTGGCCAGATGTGCCCACCCAACCCTTAGTGAGCTCCACAGAGAGGGGCCTTGGCCAGGTGTGGTGATTTCAGTGGTGAATACCCCAAATGAGGAGGCACCATCAAGGCTTTGCATTGAGCAGGAGCTTTTGGGGAGGCTGAGCAGGGATCAGGCTTTGAGTCTGACTCTTGTTGGAGACTCACATCAGGGAAGAATGCTGCATCTGTCCTGCCTCTCCTCTCATTCATCCAGCCCTGGCTGGTTGCTGGCAGAAAACAACATTCCTGCCATGTGGGCAGTGGTGCATGATTAACTCAGGGGTATAAATGGGATTTGGGGAGATCTGCCATGAATGATCAGTACATGGAATATGATTGGGATTTGGGGAGATCTGCCATGAATGATCAGTACATGGAATATGATTGGGATTTGGGGAGATCTGCCATGAAGAATTAACACGTAGAATATCATTGGGGTTTGGGGAGATCTGCCATGAAGAATTAACACGTAGAATATCATTGGGGTTTGGGGAGATCTGCCATGAATGATCAGTAAATGGAATATGATTGGGATTTGGGGAGATCTGCCATGAAGAATTAACACATGGACTCTCGCTGGGGTCTGGGGAGATCTGCCATGAGCAGCCCATTCATGGCAAGGAGGTGATGCTACACCAAGAGGATAATTTGGTTTAATAAAAGACCTTTGAGTGGTCCTGTATCTCCAGCTGGGAGCTGGCGAATCACTCCGATTCATTTTTGGATTTGGGGAGGGAGATACATCCAAATATCCATTCACAGCCCTTGGGGTCTTCCAGTCTGCATCTCACTGGGATGTGTTCTCCTGACCCCTCCACCAGCAGCTGCTGAGGGGGCCCTGCAGCTTTGAGCTTTGTGGCCAGGGAGATCAGAATTGTGGCAATCTAGAATTAAAACCTGGCCAAATTCCACACTGTTTCTCCATTTCAGGTTCCTGAGCTCAGCTCTCCTAAAGATGTCAGAAAGAAAGAAAACCCTCTGGGTCATTCCTTATACAAAATGAGTGGGTTTGATTAGTGATTTACATTTAATTCCTTCAATCCTCTGACCCTCAGAGGCTTTAGGTGGGAGATTCAGGCTGTTTGTGGTCTTCCCTTCCTTGTTTTTTTCAGGTTATGCTTGTTCTGGAAGTCCAGGTGCTCTTAGAAGTAAAGCAGTTTTCTCCTGGGGCACTGACATCTAATTAAAGGTGGCAGGAGCTACAGTCTCTCATCTGAGAAGTCCTGGGTTGTGGAAGTCATCAAATCCTTTATTGGGATTTGTTTCTGGTTTGATTTTAGGCTGAAAATTTCTCAAGCTTTGAGTTGTCTTAGAATCTCTATTTTCTACTGCAAAGGAGTCCTGGCATGCCGAGGGGCAGAGATTGCTGCAGTCATACAGACTTTAGGAATACTTATTTTATACTATAAACATGAAATATTGCTCACTAAGATAAATAATGATAATAGAAAAATAAGAATATGGTAGCACATCTTTGGTAGAACACATAGAGAGGTGCCAAGAGTTGTGCTGGACCAGAAGTGGGGATTTGGGGTTTGAATGGGGATTTTAATTCTGCCATTTTTTCTGGTCACTGTTTGAATGCTCATGGACTTTTAGCATCCCCAGCGTCCTGTGAACACCTCCAGGAGACTGAAAGCACCCAGGCAGCTTCTTGCAACACCTGGGGCCAGTGCAGAAGCAGGAGACATTCTCTGTGCACCTAGCAAGGAAAGGTAGAGTGGAGCTGATGCCAAGATAGCAGCTCAGAATCTAAACAGGTAACACCCAATTACAACAGAACTGTGTTGACTTACACTTTCCCTTATCAGAAGAATCAGGTATTCATGTAAATCACAAAAGAGTTTGATGGATGCCAGTTCACTCCAAGCCCCACACCAAGGAACAAGAGCCTGGTTAAACAAAATGTATGTTGCCCTTATCTTTAAGCGGTGACTATTGCCATGAAATAAAAAACTATAAAAGAAAAGTGCCTTATCATGAGGGTTATAATTCCTTAATGTTCCCCAGGGGCTGTTTCTGTGCTGGAATCAGCCCCTTGGGACCACTTGCTGAACCCCACAGAAGTCATTTTCTTGCAGACAGATGATCTTTCCTTATCACGTGCTGTCTTGGCAGTAAAAAAGTCTCTTTCTCCTGATGCATGTTTAGACTGAGCTGGGAGAAAAAAAAACAAAAGGAAAAGAAGGGGCAGCTAAATTGGTCTTAATTCTGATGCTGGCCTAAAAGTAAACAATGAGGTCCAGGCACAATCTTCATTAGAGCCTCCTGGGCTGGAAGTGTGGCATGGGAAGCACATGTGGCCAGGAGCCTTCAGACAGCCCTGCTGGAGACTTGTTCTGAGCCCAGTCTGATGGCCATGGCTAATCAGCCTCTCTTATCACATTTACTGGGAGATGGGTGATGCCAATAAAACCAAGACAGCCTGAGCACACTTAGAGGAGCCCAAAATCTGGTTTTTAATTGATGCCTATGGCTCATGGGAAGCCAGCTGGCCCCTCTGCTCTCCTGCCTGGGTGCTGGTGGGACCCCAGATTTGGGTTATTCCTTTAGCACACTGGAGATCCTGAGCTGCATCAGGAAAGATGGGCAGGATCCACATGATTTTATTGGTATTTAGTTACATTACTGTGTGTCCAGGTGCTGTGTTTGAGATGCAGGCTTTATTAACATGACAGCTGGAATCTCCAAGGGTGACAATGAAATCAAGCTGGTGCTTTGCACTAGGGTTAAACCGAGCCCTGATTTTGCCAGACATGGAAAACTGAAATGTGTAACTTGTGACAGTGATGAACTGTGCTCATACTTCCTTCCTCCAAACTGGAAAAAGATATTGATGGAAAAAGATGAGACGGAGTTGACTGGCAGTAATTTTCCCCTGAACTCCCCCTGCCTATAAAAAGTTACTAGTGATGGATATCCAGAACCAGAACTGATATGAATGTGTTTAAATCCTTATCTTCTTTTTTTTTTTTTTTTTTTTTTTTTCCCCTTAACTAGGACATGGGTATCTAAAACCTTGTCTGCTTCTGCATCCCAATAGTTTAACAGAGATTTTACACCCTGTGGGACACATTCCTGTCTTGGAGACCTTACATCTTAAAAAAAATTATATTTTTCCGTAATCTGCTAATTTAAGGTAGTTTTCCCTGTTGATCAGTACACAGTTCAATAGATCCTTCAAACCCAGCACCAAAGGGACAGGACCCAGACATGAATGCCAGGCAGTTTTCCAGCTGCTCCCTCTCCCTGCAGACTCCCAGACTCCAGTGAGTGCCTCCCCCATCTCTGCAGCAGCCAATTCCCTCCCCTGCTCTGGAGGGAGCCTTGGACACCAGGTCCTTGGCCCAGCAGCTGTGAAGGTCCTTCCTGGTACCTGTGTGAGTCTGAGCATGGAAACACCCTCCAGGTCAGGTGCATCCCTCCCTGATCCACATCCAGCAGAGATGGGAGAGCTCTGGTGTTGTTTTGATGGAGGGAGCAGGGATTCCCTCTTTTCCCAGCCTGATTTGAATTCCTGGCATGGACATGGGTTAATCACAGAATCATAGAATGGTTTGGGTTGGAAGGGACCTTAAAGCTCACCCAGTTCCACCCCCTGCCATGGGCAGGGACACCTTCCACTATCCCAGATTTCTCCAAGCCCCATCCAGCCTGGTCTTGGACACTTCCAGGGATGCAGGGGAAACCTGTGCCAGGGCCTCCCCACCCTCATAGGGAACAATTCCTTCCTGAGGGCTGGGATTTTCAGAGGCAATCATTTGGCACCTCCACCAGCTGCCTTTTCCTCACCTTGCTGGTGCCCCCAAGCCCACTCTGACTCCTGAACCCCCAAACCCTCATGAAGCCCCTTCATTCCAAGGTGAATGACAAGTGGTAAAGACTTTAAAGTGTTTTTTGGAGAACAATAGCAGGAGACTGCCCTTCAGGTACACTCCAGGAAGCCAAGTGGCCTCTGCAGAGGCTTTGCAGGATTATTTCCTGTCCCTAGAGGAAATAATCCCTCCCATTTCACTCCATCACTAGACCTGAAATCCTGCACCCAGCTGCAGAGACCTGGTGAGCTCAAGACATCAACCTGCAGAAAAGGAGAGCAGGGAAGCAGCTGCTGGAGAAGGGAAGTGGGATGTGATTGCACAACCTCTGGCATGGGAGGGGGCTCGGCCCCAGGTGTGCAAATACTGCTCATCCCTGGCATCTGCTGGGAGCACAGCTGAGCAGGGATTCACTGCCTTTATCTCCTGACCTCTTGCTCCCTGCCCTGAGCATCCAAATGCTCTGGGTCCAAGCGCATTCCAGCCACAGGGAGTGAGACTCTTCAAGGGATCCCTGTGGAGGGATGCTGCTTCCAAGAAAAAAAAAGGATTTTCACTGAGCCTCACAGAAGGACAAGCCTGTGGATGCATCTGCAACACCCCAGGGTTTTGTACCAGCACATCTGCATCATCTGGGCTCATAGAGGGTCAGGTTAGACCCTCTCTCAAACAGCAGCAGTTAAAATGCCGTAAAACCCATGGGAACACCTTGGGAATCCCCCACCATCCCATTTGTGTTGCAGAAGCATCTTTAACTGGGCTGGCTGATGCATCCTCAGCCAGCAGTGCTCCATGTGTCATCCAGCAGCCAAAAAATCCCCAGAAGCCCAGGGCCCCACCTCACTCCCTCTCTGCTGCTCACACGTGTCGCTTCTGCTTCGCTTTTCTGGCAAGGGAGGTAAAAATAGCTCGTGTGAAAATTATTTATTTTGTATTAATAGCTCGGAGTCAAAGCCTCAGCAGACACTTGGAATAAACAGGATCACTCCAAATACAGTTGTTTGAAATCAGAGCTTTGCTCTGACCCTGGGGTTTCCAACCAAAGCCAGAAACTTGTATATATAGAATCCCTTATTATTTTTCCCTGCTGCTAATCCCCAGTACAACAAGGCCTTGCTTGTAGC
Source organism: Cichladusa arquata (assembly GCA_026413545.1). Lineage (NCBI taxonomy): Eukaryota > Metazoa > Chordata > Aves > Passeriformes > Muscicapidae > Cichladusa > Cichladusa arquata. The sequence continues at coordinate 108,847,149 of JAOTQP010001546.1, forward strand.
CAAAGGACTTTGACCAGGATGATTAAGGCAACATTTCATGCAGGCGCTTGCACGTGTGGTTGTGGAGGTGGTCGAGATGTAAAATAATCCTCCCTATCTGACTAATAACCCCCTCTGCACTTCCAGTGCAATTTGTATTTAAGCACATCCCATTTCTCCCCAGCCATTCCTCTCTTTTCATTCCTCCTCCAAAAAAAATTTATTTTTAAGAGCAGGCGGCCGTTGGGTGAAAAACAGTTTTGGAAGAAATTTACTGGACTTGTTTTCTTGAGAAAGAAGGAGAAACACTCACTTTTGTTTTTTAGTTTTCCTTTCTCTTTCTTTTGTTTTCTTTCTATTTGTCCAGCACACTCAATTTTCCAGAGAGATAAAAGGAAGAAAATGGGGAAATAAAACAACGAGTGAGTTCATCTTTTTATCAGTCTTCGGTGTGGTTTTCCTCTCTTTCGTTTCCCCCCCCCAGATAATGGAAATATTCCCAGTTGAGAATCAGGGCACCTCAACTCATTTAAATTATTGTGCAGTACTGAGCACATCCATTAGTGAATTATGGTGAGCCCCTGTTACTGATGGATTAATGAAGGCACGAAAGGGAAGTAGAGCCAATGCAGGGGTTGATGTAGACCTGGAGAAACCCTGGTTCAAGTCCACGAGCTCCTTTAGGTCTCCAAATCATCCATGTGGCCACTTTTTGTCTCATTTCTTTGTGCAATGAGGCTGAGCAGCACGTGGGATCTTGCAGGGTCTCACAACACAACAATGCAGGCAAGGCAGAGATAAAGAGAGAGAGAATTTTGCTTTGCAAAACTTTATTATTCCATCTGCAATTTTAAGGCTTCAGAGGGGCGAGCACTGGCTTTGCCCAACCAAGGTGGATCCTGCAGGGCTGCTGAGCTTTCACACTTGCTGTGGCTCTTGCAAAGCCTGTCCCCATCCCAGCCTGCTGCCATAATCACACTTTGTTCCCTCCCTGTCCCGCGGCACTTGGAAAATGTCAAATGTGGGAGTCCGGCAGCCTTAGGTTCGAGTAAAAAAACTCCCAAACATATTTGGAGGGCGGCCAGCACTTTGCAAACCCTCTGCAAACTCAGATAAGGGGCGACCTTGCAGCCTGCAGGGTAGGCCAGGAGTTTATAAACCCTGAGCTTGCTTGGGCTGAGCTTTTTCCCAATATTGTGACCGTCCCGTCCCCTCCCAGCAGCGCCCGGCGAAGGCGGCGTGCGAAAACAGGACTGCTGGCCACACTGACCTTCACCAAGGCATCCAAGGTGGAAGAACCCACTGGAAATGTGACATCCAGAGCTGGCAGGACAGAACTCCCCCGTGGAGGGGAGGCAGAGGCTGCCTGGGGCTGGATCTGGTTGTGTTTCAGACATTGTCCCCAAAAAACCCGTTTTGGGTTTTCCTGCCTGAAAACGCTGCTGGGGAAGGGTGGCAAACGCTGCTTGGTGAGGAGGGGGAGGAAAGGTTGAGTTTGGGGCTTCATTTTGAACCCTAACGAAATCTAAACATTTTGAAATTCTTCCCCAAATGACAAATAATGTCAAATAGTGAGATAGCACCGGGCTGGATTTGAGCCGCGAGGCACCTTCTTATAGTCCTAACTTCTGATAAAAAGGATGGAACAGAGTCAGGAAAACTTTCTTCTCCTTCCCCTCATTATTTTTCTTTAAAAAAAAAAACAAAAACCCAACCTCAGTGAAATCAGCAACGTCTCCTGAAATGTTCCAGTTTGGATGGGAGAGCCTTTCACAGCAGGAAACGTTTCCCTCTGGGTTTTCCTGGCCAGCTCTGGCTGCACGTTCCAGCTGAAGGTCCAGCCTGGGCATGACAGCTCAGATCAGGGTGGGCAAAGATCCCCTACCCCACAAAAATCAGCTCTCAGGGGGTTGATACCCCCATTAATTAACAGGGTTAATTAGCTCAGAGGCAGCACAGTAGCTGTGCAAGTGAAGGATGTGTGTCCTTAAGCCAGTGTTATTAATCTTTTTTCCCCCTCTTTTCTTATTTGCTTTAAACTTGAGGCTTTCTGCTGAAACCTTTGTGGCTCACTTAACCAATATTTATACATTTTTGATCCATGAATCCCTACAAATCCTTTCCCCCTCTATCCTTACCACAGAGCTGTATGTGGGTGAATTATTTCTCACCCCTCCATACATCATCTAGTGAATTTAGGCTCCTTTGGGGTCTGTTTGCAGTTTCTTTCTTACTTGCAAACACATTTGTTTTCTCTCCAGGTCAAATAAGTCATGTGAAAATGTCAATGCATGAATTACCTGTGAACTATTTGCCCCCTGCATCCCACCTGGGACCTCCTGAGCTTCCCAATGCACATCCGGTCACCTGAAACACCAAGAAAGTTTTTTGGGTAAAGCAGGATAAATGGCCAGGAAAACACCCAGGTGGTTTCTTGTTTGCTTCCACATTCATAAGAAAATCAAGAGCTGTTTTCCTGGATGTATTGTCAGCTCCCAAACCTAAGCAAACTATGTTTTTATGGGAGAAAAATACTCTCAGCCACTTTTTGGGGCTGCTTGGCAAGGTCTTTAATCTCTCTCAGCTGATGAAAATTTGTTGTCTGGCTGTCAAATCTGAAGGAAAATATAATAATAGTAATAGCAATAATGATAATGATAGTATATAATTTATTAATAATATTATTATGATTATTACTACTACTGTTACTATTATTACTATTATTGCTATTATTACTATTATTACTATCACTATTACTGTTTTCCTGTTTCTTTTTCCACTTTGCCCAGCAGGCACCTCCATGTCCCAGCCCTCCCTGGGCAAAGTGCACACTTGGGGATAATAAACCCCAGCCTATGTGACATGGAAACAACTCCTTCCTTATTTCCCTTTCCAGAAGGGTGAAGAAAAGACCTGTATCCTCCAGATCCCTCCAGGTGCTCTCATCCTAAGGGGAGGAGATGATGCAGATTAAGGAGTTAAATATCCCCAGACTGGAGGGTTTGTTAGGTTGGTAAAGCCAATTTCCAGGATCAGAATGGATGGTCTCCAAATTAAAAAAAAAAAATACCATCTTTAGGCAGGCTCCTGCTTCTCCCCTTGTCCAAATCAGCCTGCTTTGGTCCCCCTTTTTTCCCCTTTTCTCCCCTTTTTTCCCAGCTCTCTCCATGCCATTGGTGGAGTGTTCAGCAGTTAATATCCTTCTGTCTCCAATTGTGCCTGGAGAGGTGTAACGTTTGATAAGCCCCATTTAACTTGGCTGTACTACATTGTTTAAATAATTCAAATACAGATTGGCCCTTTAGAAGGATTTCTGCTCTATTGACCCTGCTGGTCATGAGTTACCAGGAAGTCAGGGAGGGGCTTCTAGAGCTGAAAGCCTGGAAAAAAAAATTAAAAAAAAAATCAATTCCACCTCTTTAGTGCCCCAATCACACCCCATTTTTCCCGGGTAATTGCAGACCTGCTTTGCTGTTAACTCTTTGGGAACAATACAGGAAGAGGGGAAGCAAGAAGGGTTTTCTTCTCCAGTGAGGTCCTAATCTGCTTGGAGAGTGTCATGCCCTTATCACTGGAGTTTGGATGAATAATTATTTACAGGTAAAAGTGTCAAATTGCTTTGTGGGTTATTTTTGCTCTCTCTTCCCTCTCAATACCTGGTTTGCTGGAAGTTGTTTGAGCTGCAGAACTTGTAATACTTTTATTTTTCCTGCTTATATTTCTTTTTCTCTGTTCATTGAGCCATCAGGAATAAGGAATGGGGTGAGGAATCAGTTCTGATCAGTGTTTGTCTTTAATGCAGGGACCTCACCAAGTCCCTTTGCTGCACAGACACATGACAAATCCTACTCAATAACTTGTGGAAAAGCAGAAGGAGAGGTGGCCATGTAGGACTAGGACAAAGCAGCCAAAATATTGCCCTTGAGCATGTGATGTCCCCACTGCAGATGGTTCAGAAGGGGTTTACTCTGATCCCATAGAAAACAGACCCGTGGGAAGCTGTAGTGCATCTTTTGGGTTGATTTCATCCAAAAGAAATCTGTGATTTTAGGTACAGCTGGATCGGGAGGGGAAAATGTTGAAGGCTTGAAACAGAGGTTGGAATGTGGTGATGCTTCAGAAATGAACTGGTTCAATCCCAAAAGATGTGCTTTGTTCTTTGGCAGCTAGAAAAACCCCAAACTTTGCTTGCATAAAAATGCCAGGTAATAAAAACCTCCTTTTTTTTCTCGCTGTCATGAACAGGTGTCACCCACTCTGACGAGAAGGGGATTGTGATCCTGGCACCTTTGACTTGTGTGGTTTCATTAATCAGGCAAAGAGCCCAAAAACAGGTAAAAATGCCCCAGATCCCACCTCTGGCATGGTGCCTTCTGCCCTCCTCCAAAATCCTTGAGCTCATGCTCCTCCTTCCTGACACAAGGCCAACAAGACAGGACCCAGGGCTAAAAACTTCTCAGGAGGTGACGCACAAAAATCCACCTTTCCTTCCTGGTGAGGGAAGGCTGAAAGTCACCCACACCTTCCTCCAGCCTGGTCTGGCCTGGGGCAGCAGCCAGAGCCTCACCCTGTCACCCAGCAGGGCTCCTGGGGTGGCTCTGGACCAGGAGATGCCAGCAGGGTGGAAAACTTGAGGTGATGGAGAACTGACCACGCTTGTTGAGGCTGCTGAGTCCCCACCCCTTTCACAAATGGTCACCTTATCACTGGGCACTGTTTGCCCAGGAACAGGGGACAGAGGACAGGGAGGAGCAGCATCAGCCTCCACTCTGGGTCACCACACCAGAGGCTGCTCTTTGGGCTGCTCACCCATTCCTGGGATGGGTGGGATCCTTCTCCCAGCTGCTTCTCCTGGGACATCATTCCAGACCCTCTGTAGGAGCCATCTCCTGATGCCCAAGTGGCATTTCCCAGGCTCACACGTGTCTCACTGCACTGGAGCATCCCTGCTACCTTCCTGAAGGATATTTTTGATTGACTTGTTGATCCATCCCCAGGATTTCAGGGTGTGGAGGAGGATGAGGTGACATCTCAATATAGCAATGTCCATCCTGGCCAGTTTACAACACTTAATTCAGCAGGGGATGAATTCCAGGGGATGTTACAGAGCAGGAGCCTAATTTTGGGGCACTAAATTGTCCTCAGGAGGTGCCACTGCCTCTTCCCTCACCATGGAGAGCCTACAGAGCCTCTCTGGTTAATTAAACCTACTAAACAACTGCTTACAGGTCAAGAGCTTAAAAATCTTCCTCAGCCTCGTGTCTGAAGGCAGGAACACACTTCTCTGCACATTTCAGAGACTAAAACACCTGGCAGCAAGACAAGAGGGACACAGCACTTCAGGACTTGCTGGGTTAGTGGTTGGACTCGATAATCTTAATCATGATTCCACGATTCCATAATTCTGAGGTGTTTGGTGCTGCCATGGAGATGCCAAATTCCAGCTCAGCATATTCTGTGATTCTGAGAAGCTGGAGTAAATCCTGCCTGCTCCAAGCAGCAGCAGAGACGTGTGCCTGCGGTGCTCTGTGTCCCCAGGGTGTGTCTGATGGGCTCTGTGCTGCTCAGAGCAGACACAATCCCATTACAGATGTGCACAGCTGCAGAGCCCAGGGGAGCTGCAGAACCACCGTGGTGTGAGTGCAAGCAGCACCTCAAATGTGAAGCAGAGGGAAAAGGAGGAAAAGGCTGTGGTAGTTTTTCAGTGCCAATATTTAAGGCTTTTGAGGTTTTTCAAAGTGATTAGGTGCTTGGCCCCTAACTGGAATAGGATGGCTTCAGGTGCAAGCACCAAAATAAATTCCATAAGAATTGAGGAAAACCCTGTATGCAGAATAAGGGGACAAAATCTTCACTGGAGTAACTTACCCCTATCTCTGGTTGCTCTGAAGAGTCTCTTGGGACCCCGGTTTTAGACAAAGCAGAGCCATGCTCACCTCCTCCCCCTCCCTGAGCCGCGAAGGGTTAAAGGGTGGGGGAGCCGTTTGATTAATAGATGTCGTGTGAACGAGCACATTTGCCTGTGACTGCATTCCTGGGGCTTTCTGCGGGGCGATAAGCTGCGACCAAAGTCCTCGGGCTCTGGGCAAGGAGAGCAAACAGGGCCCCAATGGAGCAGTTATTAATTCCAGCCCTGCATCTCCCAGGGCTGTCTCTCAGCAACGGGGCTCCCGGGAAGCCTTTCACACACCAATCGATACACCTCACCTCTCCCCTTGTCCTTTTCATCCTCGTCCCCCCTCCTTTTGCCCCTTCCAGCCTCATCCCCCCTCCCTTTGGGTTCTTGCCCTGCTCTCCTTCCATGCCAGGATCTCCAGCTCTGGGACCCTTTCCCATGGGCAGCAGGGGAAGGGGAGGATGATATTCCCATTAGGGTGATGGAACACTCAAAAGGATGCTGTAGTTGTCCCATCCTGTGTCCCCCCTGTTTTTTTCTGCAGTGGGGATGGGTATTTTGGGGACCAAAAAATGGGAATTCAGCAGTAATATTTCCCAAGAGGATATAAACCCTTGACACGCTCTGAGAGCCATTGCTTCCATTCAAAACACGTTTTCAGAACAAACACACCTGATTCAGAATTTCTTTGGGTGCAAAATTTCCTTTTAGCTCAGCTGCAAACTGATTCAAGCCACAAGTTGTCCTTACAACTCTAAACTTTGGCGTGAAGACAGGGATTGAAAATGAAACTCTTTTCCCTTCCCTGAAAAACAAAACAAACTAAATCAGCCTGGACCTTTCAGATAGAACATTGACATCCTTGCACACCTGCTTTCACAAGGGTGTTTTTTTGTGGCAGTGATTGGTGCATGGAGGATTTCTCCATGCCACAATTTGGGGGAAAAAAGTAGATTTCTGGTTGCTGACATCTCTTCTAACCCCACAGCTGCTCTCAGGAGGTTGGTGGTGGCAATGATCAGACCAGGAGGTGTCTCCTTCAGGAAAATCAGTTTCTTGAGGTGGGCCAAGATATTCAGTAATGGTTTTGGGGAGACTGGACTCCAGACCACTTTGTAATTTATAGTTTTCCAGTCTCAGAGCAGGAGGAAGAAGCAAGGTTAATGGTTTTAAACTAAAGGAGGGTTGATAGGTTACATATAAGAAAAAAATTTTTTATGATGAGGGTGGGGGGGGCCCTGGCACAGGGTACCCAGAGAAGATGTGGCTTCTCCTGGATCCCTGGAAGTGTCCAAGGCCAGGTTGGATGGGGCTTGGAGAAACCTGGAATAGTGGAAGGGATAGAATGGGGTCAGCTTTAGGTTTCCTCCCACCCCAAACCATTCTGTGGTTCCACAATTCCATGAATGTGTTTGGTGCTGTGTGAAAACAAGATGTTTTCAAGGCGTGCCAAGCTGATCACTCTGAAATCAAAGTCAGCTTCTTAGGCCAACCTGTTTTCCACAAAGAATCCAACTCCAGATTTCATAATAAATATTATGGAAACTTGTCATCACAGAGCATCACAGCAGATCTGCATTCACACTTCTGCAAGCAGAGGTCGTGGAAAGGCAGCACCTGCAAGTGACAGCACCTTTGCCCTGAAGAAAACTGATTCCTGTCTGGATCTTTTTAATCATTGAGGGGGGAAGCTGGGATCACACCAGAGTTTGATCCAAGCCACAGGTGCCCTCCTTTCCCATATCTCCTTCAGGTGCATGGGATGCCAGGACCACTGACCTGCAAGGGGTTTGGAGAGGGGAGATGATAATTTAATGTTTGATTACAAGCAACAAGCCACAAAGCTTGTGCCTAACCCTGGATTGTCATGGAGAAAGAGTAAACTGAGATGTCCAAAGAGTCAAAACTGATTCTGTACTGAGAAATGGAGAATTAAATGCCTGATTGGGGCTGTAAATGTCTTCAAAGCTGTTGGGTGAGAAACATAATCATTTTGAGCAGAAATTCCATGTAGCACTGATAATTTTTACAGGATTCACTCAATGAGTGAATCCATATAAAAGAGTATAAACAACCATAATAGTAAGAATAATAACAATTAAACAAATAGGTTTTCCCTATTAAAAAAAAAATAGAAAATAAAAAGGAGTAGTTCTGTCCAAGAACTCTCAGCAGACTCAAGTAAGCCTTATATCTGTGGTAGCAGATATGGAAAAGGCATTCTGAGGTCATCTAATCCAAGGGCCGGAAACCTTTCAAGGGTTCAGTGCCAGACTCTATTTTTCTTCCCCAGCAGAAACTCAGCAGTCTCTGTCTCTCCTGAAAAAGGGTGAGGATCCCATAATGATCATCCCATCCCATAAGGGTGGGATCCTGCCTCTCCAGATCTGTCTGCACCAGCCCAGCTGTCCTCTCCAGGGTTTATCCTCATAGCTCCTCTCCCAAAACATGTCCCAGCTTTGAGATATCATAAAATCATGGGATATCCCGTGTTGGAAGAGACCCACAAGGATCATTGAGTCCATATTCCACTCAGTCTCTGCTTGCTGGACAGAAAAATGTAAATCACCTGTGTTCCTTCCAGCCCCACGAGGGCATCTTGGCTGCTCTGGTGCATCTTCAGTGAGGAAAACCACCTTAAACCCTGAATTTATGCTCCTGGAACTTTCAGTTGGATCCCATCCCAATATTTTAGGATGAGAAACCCAGGAAGACAAACACTGTGCATTCCCCTGCAGCTGAAGATCTCCCCAGGGGTTTTGTGCTGTGGCAGGTAAAGGGTGTTTCATGAAGACCCCAATGTCCCCACAGCCACATCAATTAGGAAATCCCACTGGTGTCAGAAGGTCTTTGAGGATCTGGCCTGGAGACTCTTGTCTTTCGTAATGATTCCCACCAAAGCATTTCCAAAATGGAAGGTGGGACTTGATGACCTTGGAGGTATTTTCCAAACCTTGCTGATTCGGTCATTCCATGAAAAAAGACAACCACGGGACACCTGCAGGAATTTGAGACCACACCCAGGCTGTTCTCTTCTCTGAAATCTCAAATCTACCCCACAAATCCCTTCTGCCTGCATTTCTGAAGCCCCCAACCACTTCTCCAGTTAACACAACACAACTTCCACATTTCAGAGTCAGATCTAAGAACCAGTGAGGTCAGGGGAGGGAAATCGGGCAGCACTGAGGTTGTATAAACTGAATTTTTATTTATTTATTTTAAGCCTTTGCTCACCCTCCTCTTGTGGGCTGCACTTCAACACTGCAGAGCCCTTCTTCAAGTAGTCTTGAAGCAAAGGGATCATGGGTTCTTCTGGAAGAGAGTGGCTTTTCCAGGGATTCTTTCTTTCCTGAAGAGGTGATGCATTTCATTGTGTGGAACAGTGTTTTCTCCTTGGAAAATTTCCCAATCCATGGTCATTAAAGATTTCACATGGGAACAGAGGTGTTCATTGGTGTTCCAGAGCAGATAATGCATTGCTCCCTGGACTTTCCATACAAAGCCAGGTCTCTTCTCCTCTGTCCTGGAGGTGATGAATGCAGGCTGCAATCCCTCAAATTCCTTATCCATGCCCATGTGTGCTTCAGGCAATTCCCAAGGGAATGGGGATTTCCACTAAGATACTGGGTTTTGGGAAAACAGAGGTCAGCCTCTGAAATATTGATTTCCTCAAGGCCAGGTTGGATGGGGGTTGGAGCAACCTGGTCTAGTGGAAAGTCTCTGTCCACATCAAGGGCTTACAATGAGATGATTTTTAGAGTCTCTTCCAACCTGAACTTTTCCATCATTCTATGATCCAGAGACTTGTACAAACCAATGCAAGCCAGGGCACAAACTGTACCCCCAGAAGTCCTGATGGGCACAGGGGGTTGAACCTTCATCCCTCCAATTTTCTGAACAGAGAGAACCTTCTCTCCTTCCTGGTCCACCTCAGCACTAAATCTCAGCATTATGACAAGAAATTGCACTCCAGCCATTTAGCTGGTGTCAGAAACCAGATCCAGACTGGATCTCCTTCCACACTCACAAGAGGTTCATTGGGATTTTCATGGGGTGTTTTTGGTCAGCATCAGTTTATTGAAGCAAAGAGAGCAGAGATGGAGATGCAAGAGTCAGAGCTTCTTATGTGACAGGGTCTCCTCCACAACCTTCCACCTTCAGCAGCTTTCCCTGGGCATCTTGGCTTCTTCTCACACATAAATGATGGGCTTCCATCCTCTGGTTTTTTTCACTTTTCAACGTTTTGGAGTTTGCTTCTGTCTTTGGATAATGAGGAAATGGTCCCCAAGTTGATCAGATGGGTAAGAAAGTCCATTAGTTTGGGAAAAAGAGAAAGGTCTTACTCAGAAGTTTTTCAGAAGAAAAACATGTAAGAAAGCATTGTAGAAAAAAAATTTTGTTTTTATTTTTTGTTTGTAAGTCTTTACTTCTGATGAAGCAGAAGGTCAATCTTTGAAACTTTTCAGTTTCAGCCAGATTTCATTCTCCATCAGTGGAGTTTTGTGCTTTCTAGTCCTGTATAATGTGCAATGTCCTCATAGATCTGCTCCACCTCTGAGGATTTGGGTAAAAGCATCACCCATTTCCCAACTTAAACTCATTTTCTGCTTTTACACTGAGTTTTCAGCCAGGGCTGAGCTTGCACCCACTGTCTTGTGGCAGGCTCTGAAGTCTTCATATTCCCACTGAGGTGTGAGCAAGCACAGAAAAACCAGGGTTTGTTCCTGTGCTAGGTCCCAGATTTTCCCTGCAACACGAGGCCTTTGCAACATCCCCACTCCAGGCTTGCTCCAGGACCTGCCCTCCCAAAGAGTGCAAAAAAACCACTTAAAACCAACTGAAAAAAAACCTCTCCACTGCGAGCCAGGCCAGCACGTCCGCTGGAAAAATGACATAACCCCGTCACGTAATCTGGAGTTCCTCCTCTGGGGCAGCCTCGTGTGTGAGAGGAGATCAAAGGGCAGCACAGGAAAAAGAGAGAGAGCCCACGGAGGGAAAAACACCCTCACCCATGAGGCAGGGCACTATCACAGCCCTTGGCAGGCTCTGGGAGTTCCCATTCACAGCAGGGATGGAGACAGACATCCTCTGGCCCCTGGCATGGGCTGGGTGTCCTTCTCCCTGCCTCTCCCACTTTTATCTTTCAGACTGGTGTGGGACAGCAGCTGGAGACAGGATTCAGCTCCTTCTGTGCCTGCCCAAGTCCAGTGGAAGGGATGTTCTGGGCCCTAAAGAACTTGGGAGACTGCAGTGCCACCAGCATCCCTTCCTCTGCATCCTCAGGCTGATTTCCTACTCTCCAGGGAAAAAACACAGGAGATGGATGAGGTGAAACAGCAAGGAAAAGCCATGGAGAGCAGTGGGTCCCATGCCAGGAGTGATGCTGAGGGATCTCTGCTGCACACAGAGCCTGGCACAGTCCTGCAGCTGGACCCTTTCCATCCTTCATGCTCCTCCCTGTCCCTGCACCCCAGCCACGTCCTCCCAGCCCAGCTCCATCTGCCCAGCAGTGCCCACAGCAGAGGATTTGCCTTGCCCAGGGTTTGTGGTTTCTGACCCCTGGCTTGCCCGTTGCCACTGGAATTCCCTATCGCTGCAGTGACTCAGCTGACAGAAAGGGAGACAATGGCATTTTACATCAGCCCAGGCTATCAGGAGCCTGCCTTATCTGAGCTGTGTTTTTCTATTAGTCTAACACTCCATTGTGCATCCCTTTATCAGCTGCAATGTTGATGTAATGCTGGCTTGGAAGTGGTTTCTGCATCCTAGCACTAAGACAGCTCACTTTTATTTCGGGGGGGAAGGGGAGGGTGCGAGAGGAGGGTTTATCGGGATTCTCAGGAGATAGGAGCCCTTCTGCACGGAGCAGGGAGGGAGGGCTGGCTGGGTGGTGAAGGGGGGCTACCAGCCCAAACTGAGCCGACTTTTTACATTTTTTTCAACAATTTAATGAGGATAATTCCCACTCCTCCCATCCAGACAATATTTTTAATCGGGGTGTTCACTCATCAGAATAAATCTCCTCTCTGGGTCGTTCTGCAAGTCCCAAAAGATGCAGACCCAACTTTCTTCAGCAGGACTGGCCCAGCTGCTGGTGGCAGCTTGAGCCCTGTCATGTCCTGTATTATGGGTCATCCCTAACAGCATTCTCCTGGGCAGGTTTTCACTGGCTCTTACACTCAGGGTCTTTTTTCTACGTCTCTAAACACCTATTTTCACAATCCTGCCAGCAACTGAGCATCCTTAAAATAGCTAGAAGAAATCTGGGGTTAAACAGAAAAGACAAATGAATCCTCACGCATGAAGTAATAACATAATGGTGTGGCCTCATCAGCTTTGCTTCCTGATGATCCTTGTGGTCCATTCCAAGTCAGGATATTTTAAGTTTAAACCCTCAGGACCTGCTTCTATGACAGCAGCAGGGACAGAGTCACTTCAGCTGTTACACAGGAAGAGAGGAGCACACTGGAATTCTGTTACTGCAGCAACATGAGGTTTATGGCCAGGTAGGATCAAACATGTCAGATTTATTCAGCACTGGGAGGAACAGCAATGAGGTTGTCAAGGCAGGGCACAGAACATCTGGAGCCATATCTGAGCATCATCCCTGACCACCATGGCCTGGTTTCACCCAGCTCCCCCAGCCCATGCTTTGGCCAAAGTCAGCAGCAAAAAATACTGACCAAAATCAGCATTTTTAAGCCCAATGTGACTCCCTCTTGGAGCAGTGTCTGGTGTGAGGGGGATGGACCTCATCAGGTACTCTCTGCTCCTTCCTTGGGATTTCATGCTTGCTCTTTCCTCTTGGCTCTGTGTGTGAAGGTTGATTTTAGGTTTCCTCTTCTTTTAATGAAGTTATTAATTTCCTATTCTGCTTCACTCAAGCCCAGTGGCCTGGTAAAGATGCTGCTGCCAGGATAATCCCTCATAAAATGCATAGAGCCACTTGTAGAAGCCATACATGAATTAGAATCATAAAATCACAGAGTCATTTGGGTTGGAAGCAACCTTAGAGATCTTGTTGTTCCAACTCCCTGCCACTGCTAGGAACACCTTCCACTATCCCAGGTTGCTCCAAGCCCATCCTTGGACACTTCCAGGGATGGGCCAGCCACAATCTCTCTGGGAAACCTGTGCTAGGGCTTCCCCACCTTTTGAGTAAAGAATTTCTTCCTGACTTCTAATCTAAACCTATTCTTTCTCAGATAAACCCATTCTCCCTTTACCTATCACTATCTACCCACAGAAAAAGTCCCTCTTTCTCCTCTTTATAAACCCCTTAAAGGCCTCCCTAGAGCCTCCTCTTTACCACTGTGTCCTTAATACCAACCCAGTTTGACTCCTACTTTGCTGTTTCACTGGTGCCCAGTTCATGGGGTGATCAAGCAGAGGATAACATCGATTTTGGACTCTGGGCTCAACTGCTGGGTGGCTCACTGTGGGTGAGGGGCTGTATTTTGTGGCTCTAAACTGGTGTCTACTGCAAATCCATCATCCCAATGGTGTGGTAGCTTGGGTCAGCTCAGCAGGTTTTTCTGATGTGGAAGAATAAGCAACCACATGTCTTGCTATAAGCACCTGCATTCTTGTTTAATAGCAACAGTCAGACTTCAGGCTGTTCTGGAGTCCATGGAGCTCCAAAAAGCTACTCAGGAGCCATTGCATCCCTTCAAAATTTATCCTTGAAACCAGAAGACTTTACAGCCAAGTGCAAATAGCAGCCCCAGGGAAATCCTGTGCACACGTGTGAGCTTCATCCTCTCTGCCATCAACCCCACACTGCTCTCCCCAGAGGAAGGGTGGGTGGTACCTGCATGTGCTGCCCAGGACAGTGCTGCAGTCACGTCCCTGGAGGGATTCAAAGCCCTGTGGATGTGGCACTTGGGGACATGGGTCACTGGTGGCCCTGGCAATGCTGGGGGAACAATTGGGCTTTTCATCCATCCCAAACAGGCTTCAGCCTGGGCTTTGGCATTTGCCTACCAGCACTTTTGCATCTGTGTTTGCATATTCTGGGTGACTGTTTGCATGTTGAGCCCTGTTGAAGACCACAATATGTTTTTCTGGCAGCAGAGAAACTAAAACAGAAGAGAAGACCTTTGGAGCTAATTTCATTTCTTGCTCCTCCATTTACTGCTCCTTCTCCTGTGCACCCATCAGATTAGTGAGAATCCCACATGATGGGGACTCAGCAGAGTTCAGAGTGCTTGGGTGGCAGTTCAGATGTGCTGTTGGAGGGACAGCAAGAGCAGAAACACAACCTGTGGTGGGCAGAGTCGTGGTAAATGGTCACTGCCCATCCCCAGCCACACTTGTGGGACTGCTGCATCATCAAATAAATGGGTGGAAGGGCTCATGCAATGGGGTAAACAAGTCCTGCAGGGTCTGAGCTTGCAGAGCTCCTACCTGGACCAGCCATGTCATGCACTGGAGCTGTTTTGCTCTTGCCTCTTCCTCTGCAGCCTCCCCTGCCCGAGGTGGGCTGGCTGCTCTCTCCGCGCAGCGAGCGGCCGCGGTTTCGTCTCAGTCATCATTTCTATTGTTATCTGCCCACTATCTGATCCTCTCCCAGGCCAGGCCAGGAAACATCCTTCTGTCTCTGTCTTCGACGGCGCTCCATCCTCTTCCTCCTCGGAGAAGACAAAAGCAAAACAAGCGCGTAATGAATCGGACGTTTCCCTTCTCGCTTCGCCCCTTATTTCCCCCTCTCATTTTTCACAATTTCTGCCTTTTCCCCTCCTGTTTGTTTGGGATGTGGCCTGGGCTCAGCATCCCGGGGAGTCTGGCCGGCTCCTCTCGGAGTCAGCAGGAGTTCAGCCCTGGGTGAGGCTGATAGGGCTCCTCTGCGTCCTCAAACGTCTGCAAGAAGCTTGGCCTCCTGACACCAGGCCATGGGAGCAGCTCCAGGCCGAGCTGGAGGATCATCAGGGTTCAGGAAAGCAACTGGACAGTTGGGTGGAGGGAAAATGTTCCACAGAGATCAGCTTATCCAGCTCAGGATGTCACACGGCAGAAACGCGCTAAAGGCTGGAAGAGCCCCTTGGGGAAGCGTTGCTCCGTCCTTGCTCTCATTTTGTATTTCTCCATGGCATTCCTGGAGGAGAGGTGGGGCACTCACCTCTGTGCACTCCATGGGTTCTGCTTCAGGTCTAGAACAAGATGGGGCAAAGCTCTCAACGCTCCTCAGCCTCCGGCGACCTTTCACATTTGTTGTTCCAAACCAGCACTGGGACCCACATCCAACATCCAGTGGGATTCTGCTTCTAAGCCAGGTTTTCCTGGACCTGGTCAGAGTGGGAATATTGTGGACTTGTAAAGAAATCTCCCCTAAAACACCCACACCTGTCCCCATCTGAGCCATCCCTCCCTCTCCTTCCCCTCTCTCCATCACCCTACAGCGCTGCACTTTGGCTCTGCTGTTAATCAGCCAGTTTTTCTGGGGAGCCTGGTTTTCAGAGATCCCTTCATTCCAGGGTCAGTGCTGCTGTGGGCTTGGTTACTCCTGCTCCAGGTAGGAGTCAGGTCTTTGGGAGCTCAGCTGCTTTTTGAGGAGCTCATCTGCAGTTTGACCAAGGGCAGTGGCAAAGACTTTGATGTCATGGGTGTGGGTGATGTGGGTCAGTGCCAATAGGTGTTCCTGGCACTGCCCTCAAGACTGGGGGAAAGACAGGAATCTGCAGGGAGTGATCCCAGTTCTGAAACTTTCCTACTCTTTTCAGAAAATGAAGGCGAAAAACAAGACACACCCACACACCCCAGACAGAGGAGTTCCTCCAAATACAGATTCTGCACTGATTTTTTATTATCAGCTTTCACTGTAAATAGAAAAGAACAAATCATACAATAATTCAATAATTAAGGTTGGAAAAGACCTCCAACATCACCAAGTTCAACCTTTCAACCATCACACTATGCCCACTGAATCATGTCATGAAATGCTATGTCTGCTTGCTTTTTGGACATTTCTAGGGATGGTGACTCCACCACTTCCCTGGACAGCCTGTTCCAATGCTTAACCTCTCTTCCAGCGAAGAAATTTTTCCTGAAAACCAACCTGAACATCTCCTGTCATAGCTTGAGGCCATTTCCCCTCGTCCTATCTCTTGTTCCCTGGGAGAAGAGGTCAAATCTCAGAATGTAGAAAGGAAATATGAAAACATCTTTATTTCTTTACCTCTATAAAACACCCTGACTCTCCTCCTGGTCATTTCTAACCAGGCTACATGGCTGAAACCAGAAGGATTGTCTCTCAGTGGATGCTGGGATAGTTAGTTTGTGGTTAGACACTGAGAAAGCCACATTGCTGCTTTAGAGAAGATCCTGAAAAATGAGAAAGAGAGTGGAAAAAGGGCTACAGACATTATCTGAAGAATGAAGAGGAAACCTTAGCATGGCAGGCTCAGAAAGCTTGGTCTGGTTGTTTTATCAGAAAAGGAGATGGAGAAGTGACTGGAGAAGAACTCCTTGGGGAGAAAAATGCCTGATGAAAGAAGTGTCTTTAATCTAGCAAAAAATTGCCTTCCTTGGCTGCAAAGCAGAGCCAAACCACCCAGGCTTGTGGTTGCTGAAATGGGAAATGAATCACTTGGTTAACCCAGGTTCTTCATTCTTGGATATCTTTAAATTGGGAGCAGATGCATTCCTGGGAGCAATGTCTCAGCCAGGTGCAAGCTGCTGAGTTACAGGCAGGAGCTGCACCTGAGTATCACACTCACAGTGCTGGAATTAGATGGGATGAGCTCTGATGGGTGGAGATTCCACCTGGATTTCCTTCAGCAGTTCTGGAAGGACTGCAAAGGGAGATCTGGTACCTCCTTGCTTACTGGTTTATGAGGGTTATGAGATTTCTTCCTGGTTTGAGGGCACAGCCCTTATTCCTGTCTCAGAGCTTGTGACTGGGCTAAGGCAATGGCTCAGCAAATCAAGGTGATGGGGAAACCAGAGTGAGAATCACTCATGATTCTCATTCAAAGTGATAATCACAAAGTGCGAATCGACAGAGGGTTGGAAGAGACTTTCAGTCTGATCGAATTATAATTTCCACTGGGAAATCTTGGAGTAGTCCAGGAATTGTTTCTGCTCTGAGCCAGGCTGGGAGAGCTGGGGCTGCTCACCTGGAGAAGAGAAGGATCCAGGAAGAGCTCAGAGCCCCTTGCAGAGCCTAAAGGGGCTCCAGGAGAGCTGGAGAGGGACTGGGGACAAGGGATGGAGGGACAGGACACAGGGAATGGCTCCCACTGCCAGAGGGCAGGGATGGGATAGTGGGAAGGAATTCCTCCCTGGGAGGGAGGGCAGGCCCAGCTGTGGCTGCCCCTGGATCCCTGGCAGTGCCCAAGGCCAGGTTGGACATTGGGGCTTGGACCATCCTGAGCTAGTGGAAGGTGACCCTGCCAGCAGGGGGTGGAACTGGATGACCTTTAAGATCCCTTCCAACCCAAGCCATTCTACTGCTCCATGTGACAGCAAATTTTTCTGGAGAATTCAGAAGAACTGAGGGCCAGGAAAGCAGAGCTGATGCCAAAGGCAATCCACCAAGCAGTGGGTTTGTCTAAATGAGGGAACAGCTCAGTGCTCAGTGCCTTTTTCATCAAATATTCCCTCAGGAGAGATGGCAACACCTTCCCCTTGTGAGGGCTGTGGAGGGAAGGAGAACAAGCCAGGTGTGGGACACTCAGCACTGCCCAGGGAGCTGCCAGAGGAGCCCCCAGAAGCTGCTGCTGACTGTCCTTCACAGAAACTCCAGTCACTGAGACACAGACACCTCCCTGGCCTCCATCTCAGTTTGAAAGAGGCTTTATGAATCAGCCAAGACAGAAAGTCCTGACCTTCTGCGACTTCACTGGAACATCTTTGTGGTGTTTGCTGCCTTCCTGCCTCAGGAAACCCCGCACTCCGCTTTATCTTTGTGCTCAAGTGAACCACTCGTGAACCACACCCACATGAAGGGAAGAAGCCAGTGCATGCTGCCACCCCTTCTCAGATGCTGTTCACTTCCAGCCAGCTGGGAAGTGAGGATTGAAATGCCGTGGCCAGGACAGCAGCACTCCAACTGCGAGATGGATGCTACAGCGAGGGGCTGAGTGAACTCACATCCTGAGCTGGGTTTCAAGGATTGAGCAAACCATGCTTGCAGAGAGGCTCCTGGAGGCTGGAGTGCTGCTGCCTGCCTTGCATCTGTCAGGAAAATTAACCCACAAACACCAGAGGTTTATGTCCAAAAAGGAGACAGAGGAGTCATTTTTGCTTTATTCAAATAAAGGGAGAGGCCATGGGGCATTCCCCTGGGATCTCTCCAATTTTTGGAGGACTCAGCCTCCTATTTTCCCAATTTCCCGGCTGCATTTCCCTCTCTCTTTCCCCACTGGCTGAGGTACTTGAGAGGCACAGACCTCCCAGAGCACCTGAGATTCCCCTCTAATGTACAACCCTCCCTTTTAATTTTCAATTCTTATAGAATTCATGGTTTTTCCCCGTTGCTTCTTTCATCTTCCGATATCCAATTTCATTTATCAGCAAACCTACAGTTTGTTTGTAAAGGCAAATATCTTTTTCCATTCACCAATCAATGGAATCCTTCCCATTGTTTCTTTTATCTCTTAGTGCTAACCTTCTCTACCAGCAGACTCACAGCTTGTTTGTAAAGACAAATCTGACATTCCTCTCAATCTCTCCTCTAATGTATGACCCTCCTCTCACATCTGTCCCAGGATGATGAGGGTCCATCCAACCTGTGAGGTCCTAACCCTGCCCTAAGCCTGCAAGGGGCTCCACAGCACCTGGATAAGCACTTCCTAGGGATTTATGTTCATTTGATGAATACCTGCTCCCTGTCCTGCCTCTGCAGACAAACTGGACCACTCAGAACCAAGATGCTCCAGCACTTTCATTCCCAGTCACGCTGAGCCACACCCATGGCACAAGGCTCAGGAAAGTCCCAGTGGATTCAGCCCCACGGAGACAATGCCCACTGTCCTCAGCTCCTGCTGCCGTCCTGCCTGCAGACACCAGCCTAACAAATTAAAGCTTATCTTAAATCTATACTTAGAACCCAATCTTCCCAGAAAGGTAAAAATAAACAAGATTTCATTTCTCTCACAGAACCAGAGATAGCCACAAGAGACTCGGTTTGTTCCGGCTCTAAATTTGGAGCATGGAGGCCAATAGAGCACGCATCCCATCTCCGACTAAAGCAGCATTATTAATATTTTCTCACTTGCTTGGACACAGCTATTAATATCTCATGGAGAATTCCCATGCAACGAGCTGCAGAAGCAGTGAAATTTTTATGGTGCTACTCTTAGGAAAGCTTATCCCCTCTCTGTCTGAAGGCCCAAAGGAGCAGCATTTACACACTGAACCCAGACAATTTATTGTCATCACAGCACCACCGAAGGGAGCACGGATATAAACTGTCCTGCAGCATGGATTCACTGCAGCTGGAGACACCATGTGAGGATGGAATGGTGCAGACTCACCAGGAGGTTTACAGGATTCCTTGGGAAGGGAAGCGGGGCAGTGCATGTCTGCAGGACTCCTGATCCCACGGAAAGTCCAACCATTCTGGGTTCCCTGCTGAGGGAAGGTTCCCTCCTCACCCACAGCACTGCACAAGGCAGTTCCACTCTATGGCTGGCTCACCCAGCCCCACAGGAGGAACCTCCCACCCCACAACCTCCATGGGTAGAGAATTCAGCACCAGGTTCTGTTTGCAGCTGTGTTGGGTTGATGTGGCCAGAAATGTGTATTCTGTCACCATCTGTTGCAGCCGGGTGGGGCAGTGACCCTTATCT
>JAOTQP010001546.1:108866913-108881666 GCA_026413545.1 Cichladusa arquata
CCTGGCACAGGGTGCCCAGAGAAGCTGTGGCTGCCCCTGGATCCCTGGAAGTGTCCAAGGTTGGACAGGGCTTGGAGCAGCCTGGGATAGTGGAATGTGTCCCTGCCCATGGCAGGGGATGGAACAAGGTGACATGTAAGGTTCTTCCTAACCGAAATAATTCTCTCGCTATATTTTTTTTTTGTGCTTTTCTTCTGGTGTTTTTACACTCTTTATCCTTCTAGGTATGCATAAGCAAACAAGGAGGCTGTTGGATTTAATACTTCACCTCTTTAAAATCTAATTGTCCTTTCTTTAATACTGATCCTGTTCTTCTTTTGGTTGTTTGTTTTTCTTTTTGAAGACATATTTCACTCCCAGCTGCTTCATTATTAATGTTCGGTTTTCTCGCTGGGCAGGATTTACAGGAGACATTTTCAACAAATATGTTGCTTGAAAAATGCTTTTCCTGAGCTCTGCCTGCCATTCTGAGCAGGAATCTCTGTTGGGGAGAGTCATCAGCAGCTAAAAAGGGTCCAAAAACTTCATTTAGACCACAGACTGCAAGGTGTGAGCATCAAGAGGGCAACTTCAGTGAATTTTGAGCAAATCTTCAGCAGTGGAGGAATAAAAAGTGAACAGGACTGAAGGATATTGTGACAGGTAGAGGACCTTGAAAAACTCAGTCCAAACACTGGATTAAACCTCCCTAATTTTTCCTCCTTGTGCAGCCTGTCCCTGTAAACCACTGGTGATGGAGACACTGTTCTTCCTCTCTCCTCTCTCCCTAGACAGGGAAATGAGGGACATATCACATTTACCCCATGCCTTATCTCAAACTGAGCACTCCATGTCCTTCAGCTGCTCCTCACTGTCTGTGTTTTTCACTCTTTTTCTCATCCTTGTTGCTGTTTCCTGCATTTCCCTCACTTCCTCCTGTAACTCCACGTGGTACCCAAACTGGACCTTGAGCTGGACCTCCTTGATCCCAAGTTTTAGACCAGTTTATGCATCTCAGTGTGGAATAAAAGCCCTTTGCTCCAGCTGATTGATGCTCAGCCTGATCCACTTCTGCTCCTGCTCTACTGCCCTGTGGTTGGTGACCATCCATCCCATCCTGTTGCATGCAGGATCTCTTTCCTCAATCCACCTTTTCCCCACAATATTTTGTTCATGGAGATTACTCTAACAAACATTCCAGGAGTTTTTATACCAATATGGGAATACTGTGTTCTCTTCTTGCCGAATTTCCCGCACTCCCACAGAACTGGTGGTGATCCAAACCTTTTGGAGGTCAGACCAGTCCCATCCACATGAGGTGGAGGTGGGCTCCCAACCCTCTGGGGCATCAAGGATTTCATGCCCTTGGCCTGGCAGGAAGGGGCTGCAGCCTCCTGCATAGAGAGAGGCCCTAACACCTTTCATTGCATGGCAGGAGAGGAAAAAAAACCCTTTCCATTCATTCTGAGCAGGTTTTCCAGCCCCTCCCATCTTGACCCTGATTGCTTATCAGCTGGGATATGTTTATCCTAAATCTTTCTTTTCTCCTTTTCGTGTCTCCCCCTCCACCTCTCCCTTTCCTGCTTTTTCTCCCACTGTTTCTCTCTCTCTCAGCAGCCCACATGCACACCCCCTTTCCCAAGGCCAGGGCTGAGCTTGCAGAGGAGTGAAGCCTCAGACTAAACTTTAATTTGCACGCTGCCTCTCTCAAGGGCACCCGGCGCTTTTTCGGCTGTTGTTCGCCGCGGAGCTGGAAGGTTCTGGTTTGTGCCACTGTCCATGGAGACAGCACCAGTGTAATTCCCTCCCTGTGGAATTCAGGAGAGACCAGCTCCTTTTATAGCCTGGCCAGAGCCCCTCTGAGGGGCTGTTCTGTGCCTCTGTTACACCCTCTGTCCCCAGGACTGGTGTGAAAGTGCTGCAGCGCTGACCTCAGCAGGTCCTTTAAGTGGTTCCTAGAAAACCCTCCTGGCACTTTGCCCACGGGGTACAGTCACAGCTCTGCCCTGGGAGGGCTGTGCTGGTGCTGGCCTGCGTCTCTGCAAAGTCCCTGCTGCTGCAGATACTATTCAGAGACCAGGTCCTTAAAAAAAAACACATTTATGGCTTAAAGACATGGTTTAATGCTGGGCTTGGCTGTGCTGGGTTCATGGCTGGACTCAATCTTAGAGAGCTTTTCCAACCTTAGTGATTCTCTGCAGTGTGAATTGCCCAGATGTGCACATCTGTTTCCAGGATCTCTATTCCTACCCTTTCCTGGAGAATCCAGGAGCCCTTTTCCTCAGTGGAGGCTTTGTCCATGTTGGGATGCAGATGTTAGGATGCAGATCAGGAGCCACCCTCCCTGCAATGATCTCTGCCAGAGCAGTAGTGCTGCTGGGGAAGAGTCAAGGGATGGGGTGAGAGAAATCCTGCTCTTTTGGTGTCTGGGAGGTGCTTGTGCTGTGAAATCTGGGCCTTTTTGGTGTCCTGGTAGTTGACAGCAATGTCTGGTCAGGAGGATTAAACAGGGAGAAGAGAGGACATGACTTCATGCTGCTTTCCCAGCCTTTTGAACCCAACTTTCAGCCTAAATCACATGGGAATATCAAAGC
Source organism: Cichladusa arquata (assembly GCA_026413545.1). NCBI lineage: Eukaryota > Metazoa > Chordata > Aves > Passeriformes > Muscicapidae > Cichladusa > Cichladusa arquata. The sequence goes on from JAOTQP010001546.1 coordinate 108,869,487, forward strand.
ACAAATGAGCATCATCTTCTCTCTGTAGACCTGTGACTTCCTTTCTGATGGACCTGTGATTTCCATTCTGTTTCTCTCTCTGGGAGCCCATCCTCTGGTTGTCCCCATGCATCCCAGCCTGCTGCTGTTTCTCCACATTCCCAACCATTGGACATGCAACTCCTTCCCAACAGATATTTCACAAGGGGATTGGCCTTTCTATAGAGTCCTTCCAGCTCCTCTAAGGACACAGAGTTTCTGTGAAGTCATCCTGGAGTGTTTCTCTTAGATTGCAAAAGCAGGATGTTGCAAAATCCCTGGAGACTCTGGGAGACTGAGAATGGATGGAAATTGAAGAGTCTTGTTCTCCTGAATTGCTTGGATGTTTTGGCTTTCCTCATCCCAAGGTCCATGAAGTGGGGACAGAGTATCTCAGGGGTGTCCAGAGTGTGTGTTGTTTCCCAGATTTAGTTATCCACTGGGTAGAGTGCTGGTCTGGGAAGTGAGGTGGGATTTAAACTCTCCTCCTTGAGTGTCTCATCATGCTTCTTCCCATCTGTGAGACAGAGGCAAGGGTGGGATGACGAGAGCTCTGTGTTATCACCCATAACAAGAACAAGTAGGTTTCTAATCTTGGGGATTAGATGATCTTTTCCGTCACGGGACACAGCTCCACTAATAAATAAAACAGTGCCAAACACAGACACTGGAACTTGATTGTCTCTGTCATTGACATGGTGCTTGGCACAGTTTTGGCCCCAGCCAGCTACTGCCACCCTAAATCTGCACAGGGAAGAGCACAAGGATGCTGCTTCACCCAGACAAAACCCTGGTGGAAGCCCCGGTCTTTCGGGGTGCCCTGTATGAGCCCCCTCTGGGTGCCAGGAGCATGTGGCCAAGCACAGCTGAGCCTGTTGATGCATCACTCCTCTTGTGCTGCTTCTTAGGCCCTTTACATAAACATTTGCAAGTGGCCAGGGTTGGGAAAGAGCCCATGAGCAGATAGGGCTCTGCTCTGACTCCGTGTGGCTGCTCAGATGTTTTTGTTCTGCTTTTCATGCAGATGAGTGTAGACCATGGCAGAGGTCAAACCAGCACAGGATATCTTTAAAAAGCCCAGAGCTGAACCAGATAGCTCTACTCAAAAACCTTCTTTGCCAAATTTTTTTTCCATTCCTGCCATACTCAGGTCATGCCAGAGTTTCATGGAAAGTGCAGCAGTTGCACGTCAAAAAAAATGCAAGGAATGAAGAACTGCAGAAGAAAAGGGCAGTTCTTGTTTATCTTGCACTGGGGCTTGCAAGGTTGCAGAGATCCTCAGGCTGAGCTTGGATGGGGAGGAGATGTCCATTAGCTCCATGCCCTTGATTTTCCATGCAAAGCTTTCCCCCCACTTTGCCACTCGGGTTCCCCCCATCCCATTAGGACCCAGCGGGCTGTCGGAAGCATAATGGAAGAGAGAGCTTTCATCCATCACAGACCTTGAAGAGTTCAGCGAGGCAGAGCCATCACAGAGGAGAAACATTCCTCTGCGAATCCCCTCTTGTCTCTAGGGTGGGAAGGGGGAGGAGGAGGGAGAGATAAGGCCAAACTAATTTGTCTTTTTTAATTGGCTCAGAATACTTGAACGAAAGCTGGTTTGTTATCCTTGGCTTTGCTCTGGCAGGCATCCAGGATGTAGGGCAGGGCCGGAGGCTTCTGAAGAGTTAACCTCTTCTAAATATCCTATTAGGATCCTCTCCATTTCGTGTAAGGACGATGTAAGCAGAGTCAGAGTGGGAGGGCCTCTTCGGCTTTCTTTCTTCCCTTTTTCTGGGGGAAACTCAGCTTTGGAAGGGACACTGGGACATGCAGAACAGCAAAGGCCTGAGGGTGAGAGTCTGCTGGTCAAATTTTGCTGTATGCACTGTAAACATCCAGAGCTGAGCTAATCACCCCGAGCTCTCTTTGGATCAGTGAAGAGAAACAACACACTTGAGGGACAATTGAGTCAGACCAAGGCAGGATCTGAAAGAGGTCAGAGATTCAGGCCTGGAGTGACTGGAAAGGGAGAATAGAATGGTTTGGGTTGGGATCATAGAATCACAGAATGGGTTGGGATGGAAGAGACCTTTAAAACCACCTAGTTCCAACCCCAAGGCGTTTTTTCTCAGGATGTTTATGGTTATCTGGTGTCACACAGATGTGACAACAGATCTGTTGGGAGACCTGTGCAGGTCTTGGAGAGCAGCTGGAGGATGAGGACTAATCTAGGATAGTTTAAAATGGCACTTGATGTCAATGGGCAATGGATCAATCTGATAAAGTCACTGTGGATGACTTGAGCTCTGGATGTCTGGCCTTAGTGGATCATGTCTTGTGTACAGAGTTGTGAAGAATCAAGGAATCATAGAATGATCTGGCTTGCAAGGGACCTTAAAAATCATCCATTCCAACCTCCCTGCCACGAGCAGGTACACCTTCCACTAGACCAGGTTAAGAAGTGGCACCAAAGTCAGGCTTGGGGTCAGATTGACTGGCCATCCACGATTTCTGTTGAGTGACCTGTTTGTTGTAAAAGAGAGATCACCAAATCCTTTAAAACAAACTCAAAGGCATATTTACAAGATTGTTTAGGCATGAACTCCACCTTCATCAGTCTTTGTGGTCGTGATGTCTGACAGACAAAGTGGTAAAACTCACTTCCTTGAAGGGTCCCAACTGCACCTTTCATGAAGATGGATGATGTGGGCAGGCTGGTCCATGGGGCTTGGACAAACCTGGGATGGTGGAAGGTGTGCTGGGGGCTGGAGCAAGATGAGCTTTATAATCCCTTCCAACCCAAACCATTCCATGATTTAATGTGTATGGAGCTGAGTTCAGGGCAGTGCTGGTGGATCTTAGAAAAGCCCTGCACTTTTCCAGGGCTGCTCACAGCCCAACTGAGGTCCAGCCAAGAGGCATTCTGCAGAAAACCAGTGATGCTGCACGCTTTGGCTTCCTTCTGTACTCAGAGGGGTGAATCCTTTTTCTTCAGATGGTTGCAGCCCCAGGTCAAGGCCTGTGCCCTCCACATGTCTGGGAGCATCAGATTTGCTTTGGTCTCTGACAGCATTACTGCAAAGTGATTTCTCTCTCTGGGCTGTGCAGCTCCAGCAGGGGAAGAGGCAGAGGCAGAGCCCAGCAGCTCTGACTGACAGTTTGCAAGGTCCAAGGGTTAATTTTGTGCTCTGTTATAAATTTCCCTTTGTAGAGCTGCCAGGCCTAATTGATTTAGGAGCCAAATTCCCATTTCTCAAAGAAGACTTATCTGGACTTGTAAAAAGTGGAGCTTGCTTTCAACCCCAAAGCAGGAGAGTTAATGTGTGCTCTACAAGTTCTGCCATCCTAAATCATGTTAATTAACAATGTCATTTAATTCATAGAAATGCCTGATGCCTTTTTTTTTTTTCCAGAATGCCACATTGCCATCAAAACCCATCATGTGGTCAGTTTAGTTGCATTCCTCAGCCTTGTGGAAAGGAAATCTACCTGGTACAGGGTTTGTTTGTACAAAAGAAATCTTATAAAGTGAGAAAGGGAAAAACGTCCTGTAGAAATATATCCAAGGCTGGAATGGTACAGCCAGGGCTGTGTTTGCCAGGGCTGGAAATCCCTGCTGCCTTTTTCATTGATGGAATCTCCTGGAGTTCACCCTGGGTGACCCAAGTAACGCCATCACAAACCAGTCCCTGGGTTTTGCTTTTCCCTGAGGTTTTAATCAGCTCCTTTGACAAATGCAGGCACAGAGGGGGTGACCCTGCAGCCAAACTCTTCTGTGGGTGCCCCTAGAAATGGGTCTTGTTCCAAAAATCCTAAGATACCTCGGTCAAGTCCCATCCCATGGCAGCTGCCACAGCCCCAGCCAAGGATGAAAGAACCCCAGGAGTGAAGGGGCTCCTTGAGGGCATCTTCTCCTGCCCCACACAGTCAGCACCTCCCTGCTTACCCTTGCCAGGGCTGTTCTGAACAATGCTGAGTGTCCCAGGCAGTTTCTCCTCCCCACACTTCCCTGTCCTTGCCATTAAAAGTCCCTTCCCTCCCGTCTTTTACCTCTCATGAAGGAATGTCACTCCTCAAGCGTCTCTGCAGACTAACCAATTTCACTGCTCCCTCCTTAATCTGACTTTCCTGCTCCTTTAGTCATCCTCTTGGCATTTTTTTGGGCTGTCCCCAGTCTGACCCCTCTTTCCCTGGAAGCCTGGAGGGGGGCCCAGCTCTCCAGCTGAGACCTTCCCAGCACCAAGGAGATAACTCCAGAGCTGGCTTCAAAGATAATGCCTTAACTCCATGGAGCTTCCAACGGCTCAGACACTTCCCAGCTTCCCAGAGGCTGGGAAGAGGAGTTCCCATTATGAAAGGAGATTGGGGAAGGCAAATCCCACATTTTGGTGTCCACATCCACCTGGCCAAGCCTCTGGCTCTGCTGTCAAGGAGAGTGAGGAGCTGTGGTGGCTCCATCAATACTTGGGATGGGATTTGGTTGCCACAGGGCAACCAAAGGTCATTTTAGTCTGAGGTCCTGCTGCCATTTGGTCTTCTGTTGGCATCTCAGGTGCTTTCAGACTTTCCCAGTGCCTCTGTTCAGCCAACTGAATCATATCTGAGGGTATAAAGGGAATATAAAGGGAATAAAGTGAATATAGAGGGAATAAAGGGATTATAAAGGGAATAAAGGGAGTATAAAGGGAATAAAGAGAATATAAAGGGATATTAGACATTCAGATCAAGCAAAGACACTGACCTGGGGAAATTTATTAGTCTTAATCCACAACTGAGACCTGACTTGGCCAAGTTTCTCAGCTTCCCTTGCTGTTTCACATCTCTGTTCTCCATCCCCATCACTTTTCCCCATGCAAAGTTCCCCTTTCCCTGCTCCATGGAGACATTGCAGGACCCCTTCCCTCTCCATCCCTGAGCATCCCCTGGGGGGCAGAGCTCTGAAACACCTGAGGGGGACCCCAACACTTGGGATTTGAGCTTTGTACAGGGAAAGGGATGGTGAAACACCTTTCCTCAGCACCGCTGAGCTCTGCCTGGAGAGGAGCTGTCTCCTCCTGCCCGGGGATGTGCTGGAGGCTGAGCAGAGCCCATTTCTTCATGGAAACCCCCCTCCCCTGTTCCATGGCTCTCAGAGCCGGGCACCCCCAGGCCTGGCAGGGCTCTGACAGTAACCATGCCACGGGGGCTGTCAGTCACAGCAACTTTGGGCAGTGTCAGCCACAGTTGGCTGTAATCTCCCCGGGGGGAGAGCGGTGCCAGAAGTGACAGCTACCTTTATCCACATCCCAGGGATATAAACAATATCCTGAAATAATGACAGGGGGAGCATAAGCATCAATATCCTTCAGCTGCTTCTCCCCCTTCTCTCTCCACCCTGGAGTATGTTCCTGAAAAGCCTCGTTTCCTAATACCTGGGGTTTCTTTGCTTATTAGCCTTATCTGCTGGAGCAAAGTACCTCGGTGAAAGACATTTTTTGGTGACGTTTTTCGGAATGTTTTTGTAATCCTTGCATTTATAGGCAAAGACAAGGAGATCAAAGCTGCCCAGGGTTTATAAAGCATGTCAGGCTGAAAGTTTGACATCAATTAGAGTGATATACACGTTGTCCAGATTTATGAGAAAACACTGATTTCGCCCCATCCCCTGCCCCCAAATCAGTGAGACTCTTTGCAGTGACTTGCATCTCTTTTTTTGATGAGTGATCAGGGATCTGTGACCCAGTGCCCAGGGGTTCTTCCCAGCTGGAATCCTGCATGCACTGAGTATGCAGGGACTCAGCTGCTTCCATTCACTCTGCCCATGGCACTGCAGTGGCAGCAGTCGCAAATTATTCACTTTAAATGTGTTGGAAAGGGGACACAGGACTGAAAATTTAGTTTTCCTCTTAATGCTTTTCTGCTTAATACTTTTTTTCTTTTCTTATGTGTCTTCTTCTGCTTTCTTTTGCAGTAGAAATGACTAGCACCAGAAGGAACGGCTCAAAATATGGTTTGGTTTCAAATGGACATATTCCCTGTAGAAAGGCAACTGAGTGGTTTCCTAATGAGAGAGGTTTGTCTCCCCATCCCCACCATGTCCCAGTGTGGACACCCCCTCTGTGACACAGCAGGGAAGGTGCAGGGGAGCCTCATGGTTGAGTTTTTCAGGAGAAAATAAAAGATTTCTGTTCACAGCCTCTCTTGGGCTCAGGAAAACAAAACAGAAATCATCAGTTTCACAGAAAGGAGCCATGACCTTCTCTCCAGCCCTCTTGCTGAAGGTGGCTGAGTCTGTAACAAAAAATAAGTGACTTGTAGAGCGTGAAGGTAATGGAGGGGAGGGGAGGCTGTGCTTTTCATCTTCAGGCTGCTCCCCTGCACAGGTGGCTGTGCTGTCTTTGCCTTTGCCTTGATGCAGTGACACAGGGGATGGAGCTGGAGCCTGATTTATAGACACAGACTCCCTCTCTTGTGATCTTCTGGGATTTGCACAAAGAGTCATGGAAAAGTTTGGGTTGGAAGGGACATTTAATGTCCAGTCTTCTTGCAGTAAAATGGGACACCTTCCACTATCCCAGGCTGCTCCAAGCCCTGTCCAACCTTGGACACTTCCAGGGATCCAGGAGCAGCCACAGCTTCTCTGGGCACCCTGTGCCAGGGCCTGCCCACCCTCACTGTAAAAATTTCTTCCTTATATCTATTCAAAATACAGCCTCTTTTAGTTTAAAATCATCACTCTGTGTCACAACAGGCCCTACTAAAATTTTATCACCACTTGTGCAAGGTGATTGTGATTAGCAAACCCTGATTGAAGGAACATCTTGAAAAAAAACATTTTTGGGGCTCAACTGTGTGATTTGCAGATCCCCTGCCTTTGGGAATTTGATCCAGGGAGAAGATCTGAAATGCCAGGGGAAAGTCAGCTTTCCCTCAGCTGGAGGAAGTCCCTAGACATGGGTTTGGAAGCAGTGGAGCTGTGTATGTACCTGTTGTGCAGATTTCATTCACCTCTGGTGTCTGAACAGGCAGCAAATCCCACAGGATCATTTACCTCTGCATGCCTGGAGTAAACATGAAAGCAATCCTGAATATCTGGGAGTCTAAAAAAAGGTTCTGGATCTAAAAATGGTCAAAGCAAAGGCAGGGTGGGGGATGAGGATAAAAAGCAAATTGGAGAGTTTATCCCTAAATTAGACCTCGCTTCCATCTCATTTCCCCTGCTGCCTTTCAGATATCCTCCCAATGTTTCCTGGCAGTCCCTCCACATTTTTGACATCCACATTTTCCTCGTTTACCCCAGCGTTCAGTGCTCTTCCTGTGTCTTGTGACCGAGGGTTGATTGCAATGGACGTTGTTCTTACAGAGCAAACCAAGAGCTGATTGTGCCTTTAACCCTCCTGGAACACAGAAATCCACCCAAAGCAAGGAATTCTCCCAAAGCACCTGTGGCAATTAGAAACACACTTTGTTGTGTTTCTAATTTGTGGCAATCAGAAACACAGTTTTTGATGGGTGGAGGGAACAGGAGGTGAAGATTTCAGCAGGGATGTTTGTCCCTGTGTTGCCACAAGCTGTTCTATGCCACCAGTGCATAATGAGCACAGAATTTTCCACCAGGATTTTCCACTTCCTCCAATGCTGCAAGGATTCTCCCAAATCTCAAGGCTCCTACACATCTCAACACCTCCTCCAGATCTCAGCAAAGTGGTTTTTCAGCTCCTTTTTGCTCACAGTGGGTGCCCAGTTTGTCCTGTGTGGGTCACTGGAGGTGTCACCCAGACACTCAGCAGACCCTGGAAGGATTCAGCTCCTGTTAAAGCAGACACCTCCAACCAGCTGAATTGCTCTCCAAGCATCATCGACTGCAGAACCTGGGAGCTACAATGAATTCAGATGCCTAAAAATGTCTTTGACAATTTCTTGGGATCCTTTGGCTCTGAGGCTGAGTGGTGCCATTTATCTGGGAAGGAGGGATGAGCAATTTGTGCTGTCCAACAAAGTCCATTTATGTGACCTAGCCTGTCTTCTGTGCATCTTCTGGAGGAGAACTCTGAAAATTCCAGTAGAACCATGAACTGGCATAGCAGTTTTTGTGTCTCAGCAGCAAAGGATGCTTAAAAAAAAACATTTATGGACCAAGGAGCTGATGTGGGTGTGTCCAGTACAGCTACTGTTGGCTGAAATGAATGAGGAACCCCTATGGAACCACCTTTAATGGCTTTTTGCTAATTTCTGCAACTCTTTAGGACCTCAAGGTGTGCAGGTTTCCTTGAAAGTAGTTTCTGCAGACCCCAGTGGGTTGGCATTTCCCACCTTGGGATTTTCCACTGGGAGACAATATTGTATCAGTGAACTGGGCTGAGCGATCCAATTCACTAGGGAAAGAAATATTTCTTACAACTTCTCCTGAAGGGATGTTCAAAGGTTGCTTTTAGTTGTGGTGCAGCCACATCCTTTATTTCTTTTTCTGGGCCAAACCTGAAATGACTTGGAGTGCCTGCTCTGCTCATTTCTCAGATTTTCAGAGACCTTCAGCTTCTCCAAGCTGTGCTATTCCATCCATGCCTGCACTTGCTCCTCGTTTGCAAAGCCATAATGAGCAAGTTCATTCTGGGAAAGGATCAGAAACTGGGATTCCTCTTCCAAAGAGCTGCTTGTGGAGAAGGTGCCAAGCAGAGAGAGAAATGCTCTGGTGTTCCCTGTTGTGTACAGAGCTAGAGTTTTAGCTGTCCTGGCTGCAATGATTCCTCCTGTGATTGCAGTGGGAAAGAAATGGGAAGCCACGAAAATCATTAGAGGAAAGGCTGAGATAATTGGCATTGTTCAGTCAATTTGAAACTCAGGGCAAAATGAATCAAAGTTTTCTCCATTTTGGGTTTTTATTTTTTATTTTTTTATTTTTTTTTGGCGGAACTTGCCAAATTTGGCCTGAACTTGCAAAGAGACTTGATCTGCCAAAACCTGCATTTTTGAGTGAATTAATGATGGCCATGAAAAATTTCAGCCAGCTGAGACAAAACCCAGAGCTGTCTTGAAGAGATAAAGTTAAAATGGTGCAAAAGTCTTTCCAGACAAGCCTTTATGGTTAGCTCCTTAAAGGAATGCATGTACCTAACTCCCTCTCAAATGATGGAGAGTCACTACTTAATTCTTGGATGGCTTTGGCCCTTCATGCTTAGATGGTGATGGCTGTTCTTGACAGCAGAAGGGACTGAACTGACAACCACTGAAAGCAAAAAGCAGAGTTCACACTAATTCCATTCACCTCATCCAAGGATTTGCACAGATTTCCCTACAGGGCTGTGAGAGCAACATTTGGTGGCACAGGATTGGATCTGACCCTTCTTCCTCTGAGCAAATTCCTGCTCTTGGCATGTTTCAAGCCCAGTTTGCTTTAGCTTTAGCAGTAAAATGCAGATTCTGTTGAAAAATGCCAGTGACTGTCTCTACTCTTTGGCCTTGTTTTGTTTGCAAATCAAAGAACAGCCTCAGCATCCTCCCTCATCCTCCCTTTTATTTCCCTCTTGGCAAAAAATAAAGGCATATATTTTTCCTAGGATGCTGGTATCTCTGCCCAGAACATGCCATGATATTATTTTTAACTCTGTTTTCTCTTCCTTGCTTTTCTTTATGGAAGAGCCTTGGAAGCCTCTCTTTTTTTCTTCATCTGCACCCACATCTGCTTTGCCCTTTCCTTCCCTTCCTCGCTGCTCCTGATAAAACACCTTGGTCTGATTCCAGCAAAATGCCAAATGTGCTGTGCAGGGAGCTGGGCAGAAATACCTCTGCTGATTAAATCACCCTTTTAAAATAGCCTGAGCTGTTCATGTCAACCCTGGTGCCAAACAATTTCTACCCAAATCTCCTCAGCAGCAGCAGGCCAGTGGCAGCCAACATCTCTTGCTCTTGGCTTGTGCTGAGAAAAGGCAGCTAAAAACCAGACAGATATGGAGATGTCTTCTGAAACAAAAGGGGCAGGAAGAAACATTTCTGGGCAGACATTTCACCCAAATTCTGTTGTTTTCTTGCTGAGTGTGGGCTGAGTGTTGTGTGAAGAGTCTTAGAGGGCTGACTGACAGTCGTGGTGTGTTTGTAGGTGGGTTTGGACCTTTCCTCTGCTGGGCAGTGAGGGGTTTTGGGAGGCTCAGATTTGTCTTGGTGACCACCAAGTTCCTGCCACATTAAAAATAGATGTGTAAAGAATACAGAGAATATATAAAAGAAATAAAAAATATAAAAACCAAAATTACATCACCTTGTCTTTGAAATCTTGTGGCACTCCCTGGTGCCAGATTTTCTTCTCAAGGGTATGGGGCAAAGGGGCTGCCCTGATCATGGATGGCTGAGCTTCCAGCAGCTCCAATTCCCCTGTTCAGGTAGGGAGGGAGGAATTGATCCCATCTTGCTGGGCACTCAGGACCTTGCAGCTGCTGCACCTCAGAGAAAAGGTTAAAGGAGGAAAGGCACGACCTCCTCTGGGCTGGCTGTGGTCAATTGATGACCAGGGGAGACATTCTCTGGCTAAGAATAGATTTATCTTTAGGATGGAAAATACTTTTTTTCCCCCATTATCCACACTGGTGGGCTACCAGGACTGCAGCAAGGGCTAAAACACTCTCCCTGTGCATGGTGGATGCAGGCCCCAGTGCAATTCTCCATCTCATCTCCAGGGATTCCAGGGATTTGATGTTTCCTTGTCCTCATTTGGGTTAGCACTAATAGCTGATTGGGCCTGTGGACCAGGGAAAATCTGGGTCAAAGTCATGGTGGATTTATTATCTACATGAAAACAGTGTGGATGTTCATATGGATAGAAAGAAACCCAATTTTACACCAGCAAGACTTTAAATAACACATCCGGGCTTTGTCAGGGGTACAAACCCTATGTCTGAGAGGAGGAGGATGGGATCTAAAAAAACCCCAGCTTTACACCAGCAAGACTTTAAATAACACATCCAGGCTTTGTCAGGGATACAAACCCTATGTCTGAGAGGAGGAGGAGGAGGATGGGATCTAAACAATATCCCACGGGAGCTGCTCAGCGTGGTGCTGGGGGCACCCGGCACTTTGTGCTGAAGCACCACCCTGGAGCCAGCAGCTGAGGGATGCTGGAGCAGAGCATCCTGCAGCCCAAGCCCGCTGCTCCAGGCTGCCAGCACAGCCCTGTCCTTGCTGTTCCCAGGCAGGAGTCAAGGTCCCTGTGGCAGCAGAGCCTGACGCAGGCGGCTCCCCCGTGACGCTCCCGCTGCCGGCACAGAACATTCCCCAGGGGAGGCAGGGGTGCCCGTGGGGACAGGGCACAGATGAGCCTGGACAGTCACCTTGAGCAGCTCCAGGGATACAGCAGCATTGTTTTGCTGTCCTGCTCCAAGGAGGAGGAGGAGGAGTGGGGCCGACAGCAGGGATTTTGTGGGAGATTGCGTTGGAAGAAGCCAACACAGCTGGGCTCTGTCCTGTGGCCTTCACCTGCTGCTCTGCCAGGGGAAAAGGAAAGGGAAGATGTGGCTGCAGAGCTCTTTGGTTTCTCCTGTTTTCCTGTTTTGTTTTGTCCCCCCAGATGGAAGGATCCTCTGGTGCTGCTGCAGGGGTTGGGTCCATCCTCTTAAGCACTCTTCATCTTCAGAAAAGGATGGCCAGGCTCACAGTGATTATTGGGAATTGTGTCTGGCTCATAAAAACCCCCAGACTGTACCTGGGACTCACCTGAATCAGCCAAGCCAGACCTGTGCCAGACTAAGCAGGATGGAGAGTTTGGAGATGGAGCTTCAAAGGGGGTTTTCCACCTTTCTAGGAGAGCAATGGGATCAACCCCTTCCCCTCCATCCATTTTTTGAGCTCCTCCTGCTTCAGAGCACACATTGATTGGGCATTTCCCCTGCAATGAATTATCCTGATGTCCCTTCCTTCTGCATCCAGGTGGGGCAATGCAAGAGAACACCCCTGAGTAAAACACAGTCCATCCCCAGGGCTCAGGCTTTCCTTACTTGTGTACAAGGAGCTGAGGGTGGGAAGCTGGAGAGGGGCTTGGGACAAGGGATGGAGGGACAGGATACAGGGAATGGCTTCCCACTGTCAGGGATGGATGGGATATTGGGAAGGAATCCTTCCCTGTGAGGGTGGGGATGCCCTGGCACAGGGTGCCCAGAGAAGCTGTGGCTGCCCCTGGATCCCTGGAAGTGTCCAAGGCCAGGCTGGACAGGG
>JAOTQP010001546.1:108882769-108895230 GCA_026413545.1 Cichladusa arquata
GCTGTGGCTGCCCCTGGATCCCTGGAAGTGTCCAAGGCCAGGCTGGACAGGGCTTGGAGCAACCTGGGATAGTGGAACAGGTTGATCTTTACCATCCCTTTCAACCCAAATCATTATATTAAACTGGAGGTGAATTTAGATCACCCACCTGGTGGGTGTTGCTTTATTCCCAATAAATGTCTTTACATTTTCATGTCACACCTTGGGGCTGGGATGCTGTTGGTCCATACCAGCATACCAACAGTCTTCCACTGTCCCACTCTTTTTAGGTCCAATCCACAAGAGACAAAGCAAGGCAATATTTTAGAAACACCACCAGTGCTTCTGTAGCACTGCACACTCAAACCAGTGCTCCCACCCCTGCAGCCTTCCCTGACTCCCCAGCCCTCTGCATCCAACACTCAGCCACAGGCTGAGCAATTTTGGCTCTGAGCAGCCAAAGTGGGAGCGAGAGGGAGGCAGGGGGCTGGGGGGCAGGGTGCAAATGGCTCACGGAGGACGCTGTCCCGTCAAACGCACTGTTTACAAGCTGCTGCCAGGTTATTGAAGATCAGAGAGTGGCTGGCTCTAAACACAGCTACTCCTGGAGTGCAGCGTGTCGGGGCTGGTTGATACATGTCCCCCCACTGCCCTTGGGGTGACCTTTGAGACCCTGGAGTTATCAGGGGGAAGCGACCGTGCGGTGGGGCTGGAGACCACCTAGGGCGAGAGGGGAGCTGTGGGGAGATGCTGCACAGCCCAAGGGGAGCAGATCTGGAGATACAGAGGGCTCCTGGCCCCTACAGAGCCACGGCTGGGAACCTCTAGGAGCACCTAAACACCTGGCATAAACATGTGCCAGCCCATGGAAGGCAGAGGTGACGTTTTCCAGTCTGAGCAGCTGGGTTGATTGACGCCCTCTGTGGTGTTGGGCCGTGGAGAGAGGTGGCTCTGTCCACCAGATGTAACTCAGTGCTGGTGATTTCAGGCAAATTTCTGTTTATTGGATGTATCTGTAGTATTAAATTCAACACAGACAGGAATCTGATCATCTGCACTGCTAAACTCTTAACCTGTTCCTCCCAGAAACTTTGAAAAATCCAAACAATCCCTGGGCATCAGATTGGAGACAGCACACATCAAGAACAACCCCCAAAATATATTTTGGATCTGTTCACACTGTTTTGGAGGCTGTGAGAGTTTAATAGCATGGACATGGCCAGAACAACTGGCCTCAGGACCAGGGAAAGAACTGGTATTTTTTTGTTTATGAGCACAGCTGTACTGAGTAGTGCCAAAGTTTAAGGAACTGGAGAGTCAACACCAGCCAGAGCAGCCCTGTCAGTATTTGTCCTGCCAAAGGAAGCCCCTGAGGTCTTTGTTTGAAGATGACAAAGTCTAGTGAAGGTGTCCCTGTCCAGGAAGGCTGGAACTGGATGGTCTTTAAGATGTCTTCCAACTAAACCATTCTGTTATTCTGATTTTATGACAGTTGGTCAGATGCAGATGGGAGAGGCAAGGTGTGATATTAATTTCTGATCTCCTGGATGAGGCAGGCCAGTAGTTCCAGAGGTCTGATCTGGGGTAAGGCCTCTCACATTTACCTGTTCAGAACAGCTGTGCCAGAGCACAGTCCCCAGCCAAGGCTTTTCCTGTGGCTTGGAGGCTCCCTGTGGTTATGGAATCATTTAGGCTGGAAAAGCCCTCTGGGATTATCATGTCCAACCATCCCTCAGCACTGCCAAGGCCACCCCTCACCCATGTCCCCATCCACACATCTTTTCATCCCTCCATGGATGTTGATTCAGCCTGGCCAGGCTGTTACTTCATTTCCAGGCATCAATGTGGTTTTAACTCCCATTTCTGACCATGATCCCGAGCACCCCCAGCCCAGGGCAGTGGTCTGACCACAGAAAACTCCCACCACCCTGCCACAGCTGCCTTTTCACTGTCTCCACCCTGTGGCTTCAGCCTACCCTTCAAGGAAAAGAGGAAAGATAAGGTCAGAAAGAAGGTTCAGGTGAGGATGAGTTAAATACACGTTTGGAAGGCTGAGGGGAGTCTCCTGCTGTCACAGAGACAATGGTGGCCAGTAAAATGTCTGGTACAATCAGGGTGACATCTGGCATTTAGGGGATGGTGGCTCCAGGGAGATGTTCCTTCCTCCTGCTCTGCTGGCAGAGACCTGTAGCTCAGGTTTAAGGTGAGAGGACAAGCTGGCTATGAATCCTTTTCCTGTGACCATGAAGGTGGCAAGGCATCATCCCCAAGGGGAGTCAGAGCTGGATCTCCTGTTGCCAGCTCCCAGGACTGTGAGCAAACCAGAGCAGCTGGCCATCCCTTCTCTCCAGCACTGGATAAACTGCTAATTTTAGCTGGGAGTGACCTTGGGCAAACTGAGGGATGAGGGAACCCTGGGGAAAGGGAAACAGCCTAGGAAAGGAGAACCCATGGCAGGTCACAGCCTGTCTGCAGTGGTGGGCAACCCCAAATGTCCTGGGTGCTGCACGAGCCCTGGGAGAGCAGAACAAGGAAATCAGTGATTTAGAGACTTCCCAAGCCAGGGATGGTGGTGTAACACCTGGCTCAGCCCCCTGAGGGATGAGCAATCCTCCAGAAACAGCCCCAGCCCCAGCTGCAGCCCAACACAAACCTCTTTGGGGCAGCCTGAGCCCTGAGTGACACAGGAAAACACTTCCCTGGATTCCTGTTATCCCTGCAGGCTTTTCCTGGCTGCTGGCAGAGATGGAATGCTGCCCTGAGCAGCCAGTGGGGATGGAGAGGGCTTTCCTTGGGCAGATTTGTTGCAGGTTCTGTCTCTGCTTCCCACCAGGAGCACATCTGTGCTCTCTGCCACGCTCCCAGCCTGGCTGTGACACACAGACCCAGCTTCTCCTTGGCTGGGGGTGCTCAGGGATGGCCACACGTCTTTGCAGAGCCAGCCTGGAGTGTCACTACCCTTGGGGAACCCTGAACCAAGACTCAGTGAATTCTCCCTTGGCACTGGGCTGCTGAGCAGCCTGGCCAGGGAGGGGAAAAAGTGGTCATTGTTCCCTTTGGTGGGGCAGCTCAGAGAGCAGAGCTCAGCCTGGCAGGACATTGATGCCCTTGTTTGCTCTGCAGTGTTTGCCAGGGAATATTTACCCCGCTGTGTGTGGGTGGAGGTAAAACAGAGCAAGGTGAGGGCTCCTCAGCACCTCCCTTCCCCAGAAGCCTCCATTTGCAGCGCCAGCAAGGCAAGCTCCAGGCACAGAGCAAGTGGAGACACTTGGATCCTCCCTTTGTCCCCTTGGGAGAGAGCCTGAGCTCCTGGAATGTGGCACATGGGTGAGCTGTGCCTGCCAGGGTGTCCTGCTGCAAGCAAGAGCCCAGCCTGGGATGGCACTGAAATAAAATCCCATCTCCCAGGATGTGGGACAGTGAAGGAGGGTAAATTTAGATTAGGTACTAGGAGGAAATCCTTGTCTCTGAAGAAGCTGTGGCTGCCCCTGGACTCCTGGAAGGGTCCAAGACCAGCTTGGACAGAGCTTGGGATAGTGGAAGGTGTCCCTGCCCATGGCAGGGGGTTGGATCAAGATTAACTTTAAGGTTCCTTCTATCCCAAAGCATTCTGTGATTCCATGGTGCTGTGACATGACTTTGATGCTGCTTTGCTCTTGTTTTACCCCAGCTGACCAAGCCCATCTCTCAGCTCCAGGGTCCAGCTGCACAGGGAGTGTGTGCTGTGCTGAATCTTTTACTAGACATGAGAAAAACCACACTGCTGGGAGTGCCTGGGCTCTGGGGAGAGCTGGAGCTCACAGCTGACGAGACAGACAGCAGAAAAACCACCCAGTGCTGCAGCTCCCCACAGCCCTGCCCTCTCACTGATTTCCCTTAGCTCTCCCTCCCTCTCCCACCTCTCTCCCCTCAGCACCTGCTGATTTTTCCATGCCTGTCCCCCACTCTGGCCCTGGCTCCAAGTTTCCAGAGGCACTCCCCACTTTGCCAAGATGTCCCAGTGCACAGCCACTGCCCAGGGAAGGTTCACATTGCAGCCACGGGCTATTTCTACATCTGCAAGGTGAAGAACTGAGAAATACCACAAAAACCTTCTCTCCAAAGCCTCAAACCACGTGTAAACAGGGTGTTAACGACAATGAACTCAGCACAAGACCAGACACTACCCACAGAGATGAAATTTCAGACAGAAGATGAGGATGCAGACAGAAGATGAGTAACAGGACCGAGGCTGCGTGGGAGAGCAAAGACCAACAATGGAGAACTGAATCTTTCAGTGTGAGAGTTGGAAAGAACATTCCACTAACACCCAGGGAAGAAATGAAAGTATTATTTTATAGATATTATAGACATCACTTGATAATCTTTTTAATCCTTGTCTGGGCCATTCAGAGCAGGAATTTACTCATATCTTTGCACAGCCCTGGAAGTTCTTCTTGGATAAGTTGAGTTTGAGAGCCTGGATCATTTTTATCACCTTTCTCTTGCTCCAAGACTCCCCTGTGAGCCTCTGGCTGGAGCTCACCCACGGGAAGAGACTGCCAGGTTGGTATGGGGCAAAAGGGCTCTTGCAGAACTTTCTGATGGCACTGGAGACATCCTGGGCTGGAGGTCAGAGAGGACAGCACCCCTCTCCTCACCTGGGACTGTGACTGCAATCCCTGATGGCCATGCTCAGGAGGGCAGGTCCTTTTGTGTCCAGCTGTGGTGGAGGAGCTGCAGGGCTGATTTTCCAGTGGTTTTAGTGGGTGCTTTGTAAAACTGTGGGTGTTTTGTAACTCATGGAACTCATGCTCCCTCTCCATCCCCTGGAGAGGCTCAGCTTGGTGGCACAGCCCCAGAAGAGTTTCCAGTGGCTTTGTGGAGGAGATTATAGAGCCAGCTCTCCCCCAGGGAATAAATTTAATGTGTTTGTTCAGCAGGAACAAAAGAGGACTGTGGTGGCCAGTGCAGAGGAAGCTCAGCTCACAGCCTCTTGTTATGTTCACCCTGGGCTTGGCCACGTGCTGTAACTTGGCCATAAAAATATCCATTTCCTTTCTAATTTGAGCTACAACACTTGACACTTTGGCCTTGGGTGATAATGCAATGTACAAGTGCTCAGCAGACACCCTGCAGCCCTTCTTCCTGCTTTGCTCCAGCACAAATAATCCAGTTTTCACTTCAATAAAATATTAACAGCCAAGGAGTCAAATAGCTTTCATCTGTATTTATTTCCTGACTACCATCTCATTAACAGGAATCTGCTGGTTCTGCATGGAGTCTCTGGGATCTGGGAAACACCAAGCTGGAGTTCAAGCAAGGAGAAAGACTTTTCCTTCAACTCCAGTGAAGTTATTGAATAAATGGTTTTTTTTTTTCCCTGTGGTTTAAAATGGGCTTTGTGTAATTAGCACATGTAACTTGTCCCTTGGGAACCACGAAGGAGCCTGATTAATCTTAAATTATTTCTAGGACTTACTAGCCTAGAGTTCATAGGGTTCAGGTTGTGAAGATGGAGATCTTTTCCACAGCCCAAGGTCTCCCATCCAGCTCCAGTGCAGTCCTAGAGGGGTGCAGGTTTCCCATAAACCTCCATCTACCATCCCTATGGAAAAATCCCAGATACCTAAGGGATTCTGCACTAGCATTTCTGAGACTGGGTCATCTCAGCCAGTTCCCTTCTTTCTCAGCCTGGGAGATAATTTATTGTCGTTAAATCCTCCTTTCCCCCCCAGGTGGACAGCTCCTTTTTCTCCCAGGCTCCTGTGCAGCAGTGGCATGAACAGATAATTCTGTGTCATGCCTTGGGCTTGGCTGGGTGTTTTTTCTGATACACATGACACAGAATCGTGGAATGGTTTAGGCTGGAAGGGATCTGAAGGATTATCTCATTCTGTGATCTCTCATCCCTGCTATGAGCAGGGACACCTTCCACTATCCCAGGTTGCTCCAAGCCCTGTCCAACCTGGCTTTGAACACTTCCAGGGATCCAGAGGCAGTCACAGCTTCTCTGGACAACCTGTTTTACACCTTCATTCTTAAAAAAATTCTTCCTTATATCAGGTCTAAATCTACCCTTTTTTTAAAAACATCACTTCTTGTTCCATCACAACAGATCCTGGTAAAAACCCTGTCCCCATCATTCTTACAAACCCTATTTGAATATTTTAAGGTCTACCAGAGATTTCTCTTTCCATCTCTGCTGTTTTTTTCCCATAGCATCCCTTTCCCACTGTGAAACGCACCCTCTACAGCTGGACTGAAAACCTACTTCATGGAGAAGAAAACAGCAGGTGGAACACACTGGGGGATGGTTCTGGAGTGTTCCCCAGCCTGGAGCTCACTCCTGTGCTCCTCCACTCCTCCATGTGCCGTCTGTGCCCTTTTTCTTTGCCCTCCACTGCTCAGCCCAGTGAAATTCCTGACTGGAGACCAGCTGAAGCCTCTTGTGGGCATTCCCCCGACTTGGAGATTCACCAGAAACCAGAGAAGAGGCATTTGAACCCTCTCAGCACTGGGTGCAGAGCGGGAGCTTGTGCAGCGAAGGCTCAGCCAAGCGAAGGAGGGTTTTATTTCCGAATTTTTTTTTTTTTTTTTTTTTTTTTACTTCCCGAGAGCAGTCCGGATTCGCTGGGAAGGAGGGACATCTCGTGGCCACACCACGAACATCTCTCCTGCTCCTCGAGCATCCCCCCATTCCCTCCCCGGGTACCACCCCAGCATCACCCCCGGCCTCTCCCTTCTCCTCCAGGGGCTGGCGGTGGGAAAGAAGGACAGCGGCTCACTCACACCCTGACGCCCCAAGAAACAAATGGGAAATCCTCGTATCCAGTTGTTTATTACCGACTTGAGGCGGAGCCGGGGCATCACCCGGCAGGAGCGCTCCGGAGCTGGTGCGGCCCGAGGGGATGCGGGCAGGACACGGTGACAGTGACACGGAGGGAGTGTGGGACCGCCAGCAGCGCCATCAGAGCGGGGCAGGGATCCTTCATCCCCACACCGCCCTCTCCCTGGAGCCGCAGCTGCGGAGCTGAGCGGCTTTTCCCTGTCCAGGTGGGAGTTTTCTCCGTGCCTGCCAGGTGGGTACAGCCCTCTGAGGCACCTCTTCAGTCTCTGCGACAACCACAGAGGCGGCAGCATCGTGTCCCTCCTCATTCCCCATACCCACGGGAGGAAGGGAAGCACTGGAGCGTGGTGGCTGTCCCGCATCCTGTCCCCTGCTGTCCCGCATCCTGTCCTCTGCTGTCCATCCAGCGCTGTCCCCGCTGTCCCGCATCTCTGTCTCCGCTGTCCATCCAGCGCTGTCCCCGCTGTCCCCGCAGTCCATCCAGCGCTGTCCCCGCTGTCCTGCATCGCTGTCCCCGCTGTCCTGCATCGCTGTCCCCGCAGTCCATCCAGCGCTGTCCCCGTCCCGCAGCGCTGTCCCCGCTGTCCCCAGCGCTGTCCCCGCTGTCCCAGCAGCTGGCGGGGCTGCGCTCACTGCTGCGGCTCGGGCTCGTACTGCTTCTCCGTGGAGGTGTAGAAGTCCTCGAGCACCGACTGCAGGTACTCGAAGGTGGGGCGCTCCTCGGGGTTGGTGCGCCAGCACTTGAGGATGATGCTGTAGAGCTCCCCGGGACACATCTCCGGGCAGGGCATGCGGTAACCCCGCTCCAGGTTGCGAATCACCTCGGGGTTGGTCATTCCTGGAGGGGAACACAGCCCGGCTGGAGTTATTCGGCACCCAGAGAGGGGGGAAGCTCAGTGCTCCCAGCAGATCCCACCCAGCAGAGATGGAGGGGCTGCGGTGGTTCCTTTATTTGGGAATCATCCCTTCCTCGGGGTGGTGCTTCCCCTCCATCCCTCTGTCCGTCCCTGATTCCCTTTCTAAGTTTGGCTTTGCACAGGCATAACTGAGAGAAGGAAAGCCAGCTTGGAGGATCTCTTGTGACAAGAGGGACATTGAGGGGCTGGAGCGTGTCCAGAGAAGGAAACAGCGCTGGGGAAGGGGCTGGAGCAGCAGGAGAGGCTGAGGGAGCTGGGGAAGGGGCTCAGCCTGGAGAAAAGGAGGCTCAGGGGAGACCTTGTGTCTGCACAACTCCCTGCCAGGAGGGGACAGCCAGGGGAAGTCAGGTTCTTCTCTCAGATAACAAGAGAACATAGTCTCAGGTTGTACCAAGGGAAATTTTGATCAGATATTGAAAACGATTTCTTCATGGAAAGGATTGTCCAGCCCTGATACAGCTGCCCAGGGCAGTGGTGGAGTCCCCATCCCTGGAGGGATTTACCAGATGTGTGAATGTGGCACTTGGGGACATGGGTCAGTGGTGCCCGTGGCAGTGATGGGTTAATTCAATTTAGTGGCCTTTTGCAACTTAAAGGATTCCATGATTCTAAGGGACAGCTGTGTGTGTCTGGGCACACTCCAGTGAGTGCCTCCAAACCTGGAGCAACACTGGATCCCTGAAACTCCCTGGACACTCATCCTGTATCCCCAGCACCCTGTACCTGGATAAGGAACCCTGTACCTGGATAAGGAATCTTGTACCCAGATAAGGAATCCTGTACCTGGATAAGGAATTGTGTACCTGGATAAGGAATTGTGTACCTGGATAAAGGATCTTGTACCTGGATAAGGGATGCTGTACCTGGGTAAGGGATCCTGTACTTGGATAAGGGATCCTGTTTATGGATAAGGGATCCTGTACCTGGATAAGGGATCCTGCACCTGGATAAGGGATTCTGTACTTGGATAAGGGATCCTGTTCATGGATAAGGGATCCTGTACTCAGATAAGGGATCCTGTACCCGGATAAGGGATCCTGTACTCAGATAAGGGATTCTGTAGTTGGATAAGGGATCCTGTACCTGGGTAAGGGATCCTGTACCTGGATAAGGGATTCTGTCCCTGGATAAGGGATCCTGTACCTGGGTAAGGGATCCTGTTCATGGATAAGGGATCCTGTACCTGGATAAGGGATCCTGTACCCAGATAAGGAATCCTGTACCCAGATAAGGAATCCTGTACCCGGATAAGGGATCCTGTACCCAGATAAGGAATCCTGTACCCGGATAAGGGATCCTGTACCCAGATAAAGGATCTTGTACCTGGATATGGGATCCTGCCGTAGGTGATGATCTCTGTCAGGAGGATCCCAAATGACCACACGTCAGATTTGATGGTGAAAACCCCATAGTTAATGGCCTCTGGAGCTGTCCATTTGATGGGAAATTTGGCACCTGTCCCAAAGGAAACAAAGAGAAATAAGTCCTGGAGTTAGAGCATCTCCCTCACCTGTCACAGGTACAAGAATTCCCCAAAACTGATCCCTGGTTCCATTGGGCTGTTGATTATGGCTCTGTGGTTTTTCCTAGGAGAGGGACTCCAGCTCTTCATCTGTATGTCCTCCTCAGGACCTGCTCCATCCCAGAGCTGGATGGAATGTTCAAAACCAATTTTGCAGATTTATTATGGGACAACAACAGTAGGATTTTATTCTGTAAAAAAACTTCTTTGGCTTTCACAAGAAAAATTTGATCAGATGGTCCTTGAGGTCTCCTTCCAACTTGGTACTCTGTGATTCTGTGAAATCACTTATTAGAAGGGGGTTGTTTTTAGCAAAAGTGCATAAATATTCCAGCAAACATAATTTCTTCCGTCCTTAAAGCTGCATGTTGACATTAAAACCAAAATAAGCCCCCTTTTATATTGTACACCAAGTTCTTGCTTAACCCACTGTGGACAGCACTGACCATAACGTTGCAATTTCAGTTTAGCTAAGACAAAAAAAAAAAAAAAACAACAAACAGCCAACAGCAAAACCACCTTGGTAAGTGGGAATTGATCACGTTATGCTGCAGAGGAAACCACATTTTTATTTATACACACCCTTGCAGGACTGGAAATCCAACTGCAGGGTGTGAAATAAGCACCTCGGGTGTTGCACATCACACTCTGAGTGACAAGGCTGGGAAATGCAATCTATAAAGTGAGAATTCTTCAAAGCAGATAGAGGTGAGCTGTTATTCCAGAGCAAAGCTAGCTGGAAAAATGCTGGAAAAGCATTTCTGCTGGAAAAGCAGCTCCTTGGGTTATTAACAGAATTATACTGATTTCATCAAAGCTTTTCTTAAGGATAAAACTGTCTTAAAAACTTGCAGCAAAGTCAAAATTCTCCTTCATGGCAGTTTCTGAATTACATTTGGGATCTTTTACTACTCTGAAATAGTTTTGCATGTTGAAATGAATGTAATTTGTATCAAAAGATATTTTGGGGACAGGAAATTGAAAGGAATGTTACCTATCTTATTTTAAAAGCCCACAAAAATGATTACATTTCCTTTCCTCAGAGCATATAGTAAGGTGCATTTTATCACATCCCAACTCTAGAAGAGGACAGATTTCCAAAATTTGAAAATCTTCTGGTAAGTGCCACTTATGCCTGACTTAATGGTTTTATTTCAGCCACTTCTGCTGCTTTCCCTGATTCTCTGTAGAGACTCTTTGCAATCTGAATGATTTGATCTCACACCTGACCTCAGAGTCAGAGCTCAGTACAGGCATCTGATCTCAGAAGTCTTTTCCAAACTAAATGATTATTTATTGATTTATTATTCCTCAGCTGTGGAAGGGACCTGATGTGGTGAGGGTTTGGTTTGCCTGGCACACCTGGAAGCTGCTGCTGGATCCAGATTTGTGGCTCCAGCTCTGTTATTTCCTTTCCTCTGGACTGAATCCCTGTGAAAACCCAGACACAGGCAACATCTTTCACGAGCAGAGGTTAAATTTCTCCAGCAAACAACTGGAGAGCCAGCAGAACTCCCCCAAACAGAACCAAAAGAGTTTTTTCCCATTTCCCTCTGCAGTTTTCAGCTGGTTTTATAACCCCCAAGCACTGCTGCCTGCTCCAGAACTGGATTTTGGCGTGTTTCTGCTTCTCCACCTCTTGCCTGGTGCTGACACAGCAGCCAGGTGAGCTGTGCCTGGTACCCTGGCATTCCTGGGGGCAGGAGGGTGGGAGATAAGGGAAGGACACCCACCTTCCTGAGCCAGGTACTCGTCCTCAATGAGCCTGGCCAGGCCAAAATCAGCGATTTTGCAGCAGAGCGTCTCCGAGACGAGGATGTTGGCAGCCCTCAGGTCCCGGTGGATGAAGTTCATGCGCTCGATGTAGGCCATGCCCTCTGCCACCTGGGAGGGGAGGAAGAGCCCATCTTCGTCATCATCACCTCCCCATTTTATCTTGGCTTCTGCATTTTTTTATCATTTTTATCTTTTTCACCCACGTTTGCAAAGCACGGCGCTTTCTGCAGGGTTGCCGTGGTCACGGATGTGCCTGTGCTCCCCATGGATGGATGGATGGATGGGCAGGTGGATCAGCAAACAGATAAATAAATAAATAAATAATCCCCTGGCACAGGTGCAGATATTCAGCTTTACCAGCCTGAGCAGCCCAGTGAAGCAGAACAGAAGCCCCACTCTCTGTTTTGTTCAGAAGTCACAGCCCTGAGTTGTGCTGTCTGCAGCAAAGCTGAAACCACATCACTGGATTCCCAGTTTCTGCCACAAATCTCTCCTCTCCAGTGGGGATTTTAGTCATAAGCATCCCAGGTTAAATATGTGAATTAAGAAAAGGGAAAAAAAAATTTAAAAAACATAAAAAAAATTCAAACTAGCAAATCATAGAGTGGTTGGAAGGGACCTCAGGACTTTAAAGATCCTCTCATTCCAACCTCCAGCCATAACCAGGGACACTTTCACTACCCCAGGTTGCTCCAAACCCTGCCCAGCCTGCCCTTGGACACTTCCATGGATCCAGGGACAGCCACAGCTTCTCTGAGCACCCTGTGCCAGGGCCTCACCACCCCACAGGGAAAAATTTATTCCTAAAATCTGATTGAAGTACCTGGTGTGTGATGAGCCTCTATCAATGACAGCAGCAATATTTCATTGCTGGGTGCTGGGGGTTGAAAAGGGAGATTGACAGAAGCCAGAGATTGCCAGGTTGAGTCTCAGGTTTGGATTGGGCATTTATTGGGAAGGTGAGTGTGTCTGTGCAGCCCCTGGCATCCAGGGGTAGCACCTATTAAAGCTTTGAAGTGCCTGTGGGTGAGGGCAGAGCAATTTTCCACTCCATGCAGATTCACATGAGCCTCAGAAGTCTCATGTGGTTTCAAACAGGATACTCACACATACTTTCCAAAGCTGCATTTCTAACCTGTGTCAACACCCCTCTAGTGCAAGGGCTGGTTTCTGCAGTGGAAAATGGAAGAATTGATGTAATTTCCTGTCCTGATGTTAATGAGATAGGACCTGGTGCTCGGCCCCTTCCAGCCCAGAGTGTTTTGAAGCATTTACCCTCAAGACTGACCACAGGATCGAGTGCCTCAGCCCTGTGCTAATTTTAACCCCCACGGATGTCATCGGATCAGAAACTGTGCTCCGGATGACTTTGAGAGCTAAGGGAGCCAGGGTCTGGTGGCTGGATGTTCAATACCCACCTCCCATCAATGGAGCTTTC
>JAOTQP010001546.1:108912994-108939790 GCA_026413545.1 Cichladusa arquata
GAAAAAGAAAAAGAAAAAGAAAAAGAAAAAGAAAAAGAAAAAGAAAAAGAAAAAGAAAAAGAAAAAGAAAAAGAAGAGAATAAGAAAAAGAATGGGAACTGTGCTGCAGCAAGTCTTCAGCTCATGCTCAGCCTAATTAATGCACTGAGAGTGATGGACAACCTATTATTAGCATTTTTCAAAACAGCCTGTCAAGCCACTGTCTTCGGGTGACCTTTCCAAATAATGCCACCAGCAAGGGAGCCAGACTGGCCCTTTGTCACAGCAAGATAACCATGTCTCTGGGGCAGCTTGGGGTTCTGTGCAAGGCTGGCTGCTGCCCTGATGGCAATTTGTTAGGGAGGAGAAAGGGTCAGCGTGGGAGGAAGGGCAGCTCTGGAAAGCAGAGCCCTGAGCAGCTCCCTCCAGCCTTTTGAGAAGGAAATCAGAGATCCATGAGAGGTTCCAGCAGAGCCTCTCTCCCAGGATGGGAAAAGGATGCTCAGTCACAAGGGAGAATGCTTTGAAGTCTGAAAATAGCTGGCACGGTTGGGGGCTTCCCCTTGAGGCAGCTGGAATTAGCAATGCACCCAAACTCTCTGTCTGCCTCCTTGAGAAAGTTGTTATCACACATCTGCTCAGACATGAAAGGGTTTGGGGCATGAGCCTCCTGTGAGGTGTATCCACACACCCTCCTGCTCCTCTTGAAAGGGAAATAATGCAGCGATCACACTTGGAAAAATAGCAGCAAATCTGTAAATGTCTTCAAGCCCAGAGTGGCTGTGTACTGCAGAAAATGGAAATGGAGTTTTGATCTCACAGCGACTGACGTAAGTGAAAATAAATGAAATTAAAAAGAGGGAAAGCAGCAAGGACAAAAAGGGTTTGTATGCTGAAAAAAAAAATACTTTATCACCTCTTATCCCAAAATAGGCGCTGAGAACAGTGCACACTGAAATGAGCCAGAAGAAAAGCTCTCTCTGCCCGAGCCAGCAGGAGTTGCCATCTCATGATGAAAGCAGCCCTCGCTGTCCCTGAATCCATGAGAAACACATGGAGAACACTGCCTTGGCCAGTTTGATCCACTCAGGCCACGAGAGGCTGGCCAGGGCTGTGAGGAGCTCTGCAGATAAAGCTGCCAGCCCCAGGACTTTGATTGGGAGCCAAACACATCCTGGCTCAGAGCTGCTGTCAGGAAAGGCTGATACCAGCAGGGTGTGCAGAGGCTGAGTGCCAGTCTGGGGGCTCAACAGGGATGATTCAACCAGTCCTCCCACTGCTGGCTCGTCCTGAATGGAAGGTCTTTGCCACAAAGCCAGGCAGAGGATCACCCACTGGTTTAGAGCCCTTTTAGGATGGTCATGGTGTCAGTGACAGCTTGCAGGACCCCTTGGCCAGCTGGGTGCACTGAGCTATGGGTTACTGCTGCTGGAAATGGGGTCAGCTCTCTGTTCCAGCCTGGCATGGGCTGGTTGGAATCACTGACTCCTAAACTTGGAACAGACCTCTAAGGTCATCAAGTCCAACCATTAACCCAGCACTGCCTGGTAACCCCTAAACCATGTCCCCAAGTGCCACGTGCCCCTGGCTTTTAAATCCCTTCAGGGGTGGTGATTCCACTGCCAGGGCAGCCTGACCTGAAGACTGATAACACTTTTCATTAAATTTCTTTTCCTAATATTGAATTTAACCCTCTCCTGGTGCAACTTAAAGCTATCTCCTCTTGCCCTTTCACTTTTACCAGGAAGAAGAGCCCCTCCCTGGCCACAATCTGTTTTCAGGGAGTTGTGAAGAGCCAGAAGGCTCCCCCTGAGTCTCCCTTGCTCCAGGCTGAGCCCCTCCAGCTCCCTCAGCCTCTCATCAGATGTGCTCCAGATCAAGGTAAACATTTTTGATGCTCAGCCTTTTCAGTAGAAACAACCCTTCCTTTTCCCACTCCAGCTCAAAACTCACAGCACTTCTTGACAGCATTTCTTTCAAAAGCAAAACCACATTCAAGTAACAATAAAAATGACAGAGAATTTCAGCATTAACTTAGAGATGCTGCAGAAGACCTCAAGCTCCAGAGCATGCTAAGCTTCCACACCCTGAAACTCAGTCATGTTCATATTTTGGTCAGCAGGAAGCAAGTGAAGAGATGGAAGAAGTTGTGGTTCTTCACCAGAAGAAATAACCTCACAGAGAGCTCAACTCCTCGTGCTGTTACAGGTTATTAAAATGCCTGAGGACAAGCACCCAAAACCAGCAGTGGGATTTAAATCCAGCTGTGAGCAGCTGGCAGGGCAAGGGCAGGGGTTATTTTGCCTATTTTCTATGTCTTTTCCATCCAAGACAAGCAAACAGCAGCTCTACCATGGGGCTCTTGGATTTGGGCCAGGACTTTGCAGTGCTGGGGGCTTTGGGGGCTCAGAATTAAAATTTTGGCTCCACAGAGACTTAAAACCAGCCTTAAAAACTTTGTGATTGCTCAGGGAATGGTGTTAAAATGAATGGGAAGCTCACATCACAGAAGAATCACCCCAAGTGGGAAAAGGATTGGTGATGCCACATCACTGAATGCAGAGTTCTGCACCCCTTGCCTGCCTCTGTGTTACTTCCATGTGGATAAATAATGTCAGGAGGAGTTAGGTTTTTATTTAAAATTAATAAAGAAATTATTTCTGAGATGGAGTGTGAAAGCTGGAAAGTGTGAAACAATTTCAACAACTCGAGATCAGAAAAAAAAAAACAAAGAAAATCATTCAAAACACAAGGAGAGAAAAAAAACAAAAACAAAAACAAACCAAAAAAACCCCACAAAAATTTAAAAAATAAAGTAAAATAAAGGGTTGATTTTACACCATATGCCATGGTTCCATAGCCAATAATTTTCCCTGTTTGATTTTAAAGTGCTCCCACAGGATTTAATTCATCTTTCTGAATTTATTTTTTTATATGATGTGATTGCCTGGATTTTGTGCTTTCTCTTTCAATTCACTCGAATTGCTGTCACTTAGGAGAAGATCTCTGCTGTCTCAAATATCTTGCATGGTTCTTATCAGCCCATTTTGCCACACAGGGCACAGTCAGATGTACCATCATTTCAGGTAAATTCAGACACTGGCAGAGAAAAAATAGGAAGCTTTCCAGACTGGCAGTGTGAATATTCCTCCAGAACTGGAACTGAATCTAAACAAAATTAGTTTTGAGAGTTGAAAATGGCTAATATTGTACTTAATCCATTTTTTTAGCATCTTTCAACTTCTGCCTTCGGGCATGAAGGAGAAGTAAAATCTGCCTCCCTGATCACAATTTCTGCTATGACTCTGACCAGAGTGGAAAAACCCCTGTGATAAAAATCCTGTGATAAAAACCCTGTGATAAAAACTCTGTGATAAAAATCCTGTGAAAAATTGCCAATCCCTGCTCAGCTGGGGAGGTGGGACAGCACAGCCACTTGGAAACGTGCCATGAAAACAATTCTGCAAAAAGAAAATGTAGTTTCTGGGGAAAATGGTATTTCCATGAAAACACACCCCAGCTCACGTGGCTGAGGATCTTCACCTCCCTCAAATTTGATCTCCAAAACAAAAGCCAGATTTGAAGATTATTTTGATGTCACAGGAGTTCCTGTGCTTGGCCCATGGTAGGGATCCTCCATCACCACCCATAAGAAGAGCTAGCACTGCATTCCACCCATCCCATTTATTCACCACTCCCCTTTTCTCTTCCCTCACACCATCTCCCCTAACCCTACCCTTTCATCCACCTGCAGAACTTTCATGTGTTGCTAACTGCCCTCTTCCAAGCTTCCTCTATTCCCCACTCCCCTTCTACTTATCTCTCTCTGTCCCTAATCTGCAGAACTTTGACAGAAATACACATGAGCTGCTGCTGGAGGCTGGGCAGAGGGAGCTGAGGGCTCCCTGCTAAAAGACAAAAATCTCCAAACACCATCTGTGACCCACAGATAATTGCAGAGGTGGATGAAGCCAGCAGCCCATTTCCAGGCAGGGGCTCTGTGCATCCTTATTTTATGTTCTTTCCTTTCTTCTCCTCCTCTTTGTAGCCTCTCTGGCTCTCTGATGCCTGCAATTTCCTCTGAAATTTTCAGCTGGCTGGATAAAGCATGCTGCAGACAGGGCAGGGAAATCTCACACAGCTCCAGGCTCAGATCTCCCTTTGCTCCTCCAATCATGGAATCTTGGAAGTGACCTTAAAGATCACCTGTTTCCAAAGGAGAGGGATTGCTTTTCCCTCTGGATTTCTTGGATGAGCAGGGGAAAATTGGCAGCTGCAAGGACTGGGTGATGTAAGCTGAGTTTTCTGAAGCACTCTGATAAACTCCCTGCCTGGCACAGCTGCAAACACAGAAACCACACGCCTGTGACACCATGGCTTGTCCCCAAACCCTGACATTTGGGGACCCCCACCCTGCAAAACCCCACAGGCAAAGAAAACAGAAGCCTACCTTGTGCAGAGGCTTGGTTCAGATGAGGGCTGTTGATAACTTGTCTCCCCTGTGATAGAAATAGAAAGGAAAAAGGAGATATTTATCACTTTGCTGTGTTTCAGGAAGAACTGATTTCAGCTTCACAGACGAGTGGGAGTCTGGTCCAGTGACCACTGCAGGCAGTCAGCAGCCCCTGTGCACACCTTGTGATCTGGCACATTTTGCCATGAGGTGCTCAGAGCTGTCTCCACAGAAAGCTGGAGTAGCCCTCAGCTTCCCTCTGAGTTAAAAAAAAAGCAGGAACCTGCTGCCCACTCTTTTGGAGCTTGCTCTATCCAACCCCTGCTCACTGATGCCAGATTTTGGATCAGTGAGGGATGAGATAGGAATGGTCCAATGGAGAAATGGCAACTGCAGGATTGTTGGAAGCAGAAAACCAGAGATATTGTCTGCCACAATTGTCCCGAGGATCGTGGGTGTGTGGTATCCTTTGCTCAAGATTACATTCAAAAAGGAGGCAGTGACTGTAACAGCAAGTTAATCAGAGAACTGCAGAAATCACAGAATATTCAATGGTCCCTGTGGATATCCACTCAGGATATTCTATGATTCAATGATTCTATGATTCCTGAGATGGAAGGGGCCCACAGGGATCATGGATCCAGCTCTGGGTACTGCACAGACACCCCAACAATTTCCCCTGTGCACCCCTGAGAGCATTATCCAAACACTCCTGGAGCTCTGGCAGCCTTGGGGCTGTGCCCATTCCCTGGGGAGCTGTTCCAGTGCCCCCCTCTGGGGGAAGAACTTTTCCCCAAAATCCAGACTAAATCTCCTGTGACACTGCTCCAGCTGCTCCCTTGGGTCCTGTCACTGGTCACAGAGAGCAGAGATTGCAGCTGCCCCTCCACTGTCCCTCAGGAGGAAATTGTAGACTGTGAAATCAAATAGCAACAAGTTACTGCAACCCATCTGGGCACAATTTTAAAATGTTGACTTTGTCCCATTGTTTGGTTTTGCCCTGCTGCTGGAACTGGCAAATTGTCCATTTGATCATTCCAAATGAGCTGGGATGGAACCATGTTGTTTGGGGGATAGTTTGAAAATGGCCTTTACCCACCTTACACTGCCTATGGTGGGTGTTTGACCACTCCAGGTATTTTTATACTGGAGAAAAAGTGGTGAAATACAGACACAGAACTAAAAACACCTCGTGTTTTCTGCCTGCACCACCCTTTGACCCCAACTCAGCAGCAGTGAGGGGTGGGACAGCTGCTCATCTGCTGCCATTTCTCATTTAAGTGGAAGAAATCTGAATTTCCCCTGACATGTGAGAGCTGAGTGCCTGTGGCAAAGGATGGCAGAAGGTGGTCAGTGACACTGTATTTATACTGATAGTGGCTCCTCTCCAGTGAGCTGGAGAGAATGAAATTTAGGAAAATAACATCTTCTTGGTCAATCTGACATCTGCTGTCATGAAAACTGCACTGAATGGCCATGGGAGAGCTCAGAAATTAAAGGAAAGGAGTGAAAAACATCTCCAGCTGTCACAAAGAGCAATGATTGGCAATTCCTCCCCTCTCCCTGGGCTCGAGATGGTTTTCACATGAGTTGCACCTCGAGTTTCTCTTGTGCTGGCTGCAGTGCTGACAGGGGCAAGGAAAGACAAAACAACTTCATGTCCTTTGGACAGCAACAGAGGTGAAGTGACTTACAAAGCTTAAACAAGAAGTTTGCCATTTGAGGTCCCCTAAATGCTTCCCCAGCTCCTTCCTGCTGTGTGTCCATGGCAGCAGAGGCTGAGGGAATGCAGAGGCAGCAGCAGATGCCCAGAGTTTCTGATTCTCAGCTCACCCCAACACAGATTGGCTGCAGACCCTCCTTGCTGAACCTGCAGGGGACTCACAGTGGTGAAGTTTCCATTGTGGTTTGCAGCTCTGAATCTTAGCCCGAATCTGACCCATCTTGCAAGTCAGCAACATCAGCTTGGGTTTCAAAGTGCTGATGAGAAGATATTTCAAAGTACCAATACACAGTATTTTAGGGGTTTTAAATATAGTTGAAAGGTTCCTTGGAGCCTTTCCCTGTCCAAAAGGGATCAGCTGGGAGGACCAGGTTTCCCAGAAAAGCTGTGGAAATGTCCCCTGGATCCTTGGAAATGTCCAAGGCCAGGTTGGACAGGGCTTGGAACAACCTGGGATAGTGGAAGGTGTCCCTGCCCGTGGCAGGAGATGGAACTGGATGAGCTTTCAGGTTCTTTCCAACTCAATTAATTCTGTGATTCTAAATATTGCCTGCATCACTCCAGACACCAACTGAGCTGTGGGTGATCCCAAAAGGACACAAAACTGCAGGCTTACCTTGGGTGGGGCAGGAGGAGGTTTTCCCCTGGTTTTTGGGTTGCCTCCAGAAATGTGTTTCTCACTGGGCATCAGCTGGTTTTTGCTGCCAAACAACCCCATCCTGGAAGGAAAAGAAGAAACTGTTTTTAATGACACTGCTCTTGGGGAAAGGTGCAGGCACTGAGGGACAAAACAGTCTCTGCATTTGTGAAGAACAAGCTGGAGAAGTCAGAATGCAGAGCGATGGGACAGCGAAGAGAGGAGTCAAAACCATCCTGTGTGCAGTCCTCCAGCTACCCTGGACCTTGTGAACCCCATGGTTTCTGCTCCCACATGACTCTGGTGTTTCACACTTTCCAAATGAGGTTCAGACAGACACTATAAGTCACCAGAAAAAAACAAAAAAAGGAGGTTCAAATGACTGCTTTGGATATGTCCCCTCTCCAACTCAGAGATCTGATATTAAACTTGCTCCAGAGCTGGAGGGTCGAAGATGGATTTATCAACAGCCCTGTGCTGAGCTGTGCAGCTGCACCAGGCCTTCAGGAGGGTCCCAGTGGCCCAAGAAGGAGGCACTGCAGGCTGCTGAGAGCTTTCTGCAGCCCGTGTCCCTCCCACGCAGCCCGGGCAGCGCGGATGTGGCCGCGCACGGAACCGGCCCCGCTGCTCCTCACCTGTCACACTCACATTTGGCTTGTCCAGGAACCTCTTTGGCCCTTTGGAACACTGTAAGAAGTCCAAGGAATGTGGTGCAGCTCCCATCCATCCTGCCTGTAAAGTGTGGGCTGAGGGCTTGTCTCAGTCTGCAATACTCTGGTACAATGTGGTGGTTCGTAAAGGGTTTGCTGAAATTTTTACCTGTCAAGACCTGGGCAATCTTTTTTGTAATTGATAAGGACTAATCAGTGCTGGATTTTTAAGACTGGCACATTGTTACACATTGCAATTGTGTATTGACAATGCATTTTATTTTTCTCAATAATAGTTATGGGAAAAACTTAGTTGAAAGATTTTTACATAATGATCAGAATTCCATTCTCCTGGGTGACTAATCACTGTGACATCAAGACCATGAGAAAACTGTTTCTTGTAGAGAAAACTCCATAAACAAAAAAAGGAAATCTCCTCTTCCAAGTAAATTAGTGAAAGACTATTTTAGAGATACTAAACTAACTGAGTTGTTTTCTGTACGTTTTCAGTGTAAAAGAAAAGAACTATGTAGAGAGAGAAAAAGTGGTCTAAAGTTTTATTCTGAGGTTTTTCATCCTTATAATTTCTAGCAATAAAGTTTCTCTTTGTACCATTTAAAGTTAAACCTGTTTCACCTTCCACCTAATCCTATCTCACAACAGGAAAATTTCAAATTAGTAAACCAAAACCACTACATTAATTAGTGTTTCGACCTGGTTTCAAACTAAAACCAGAACCATTTTTTGGTGTGCTCTGGGTGTGGTTCTCCC
The DNA here is from genome assembly GCA_026413545.1 of Cichladusa arquata. NCBI lineage: Eukaryota > Metazoa > Chordata > Aves > Passeriformes > Muscicapidae > Cichladusa > Cichladusa arquata. Next base: position 108,921,208 of record JAOTQP010001546.1, read on the forward strand.
AGAAATCATGGATTAAGTTTCCCTATACCCCTATGGATGTCTCAGACCTCCTGGACACTTCAAGGATTGCTAGACACAAATGGATCAAACCCTTTCCATGGATCATCATCTGGTCTGCATTAAGGTTTCCAAACTTGGGCTTGAGGAGTGTTTGACTTTCATCCTAGAAACGTAATTTTAGCTCTGGTCAGGAATTCAAGGATAATAATGGGTCTGGGTAGCTAAAATGGCCAAACTCTCCTTGGAGCCTCAAAAATGAGGGAGCAGATGGAGCCAGCATTGCTGAAGTGCAGCATCCAGTGCCAAAGTCTGCCCCACCCCTGCTTGGGACCAAAGGCTTTGAAAGGTGTGGACTACATGCCCAAAAAAACCCAAAATTCAAACCCTGAATACTCATAGCTGTGCAGAGACATGACTCCTGTTCTTGCCAAAACACCTCAAGGTCTGCAGTGATCATGGAGGATCAGGGACCTCAGGTCCAGGGACACCCCCAAATGTCAGTCTGGCACTGTGTCTTGGTAGTCAGACTCCAACCAGTGTGTTCAGAAAAGCTCCCAGCAAGCCAGACCCACAGGGAAAAATACTCCAGTAAAAGCAACTTTTTTTTTGCTTTCTAGCAGGGATCTAATATTTCAAAATCTGGGACTCTGAAATTAGGTCTCTAATGGAGCCATCACAATATTTTAAGGCGTTTGTTTTTTTTTTTTAATGTCTTCTCCCTTCTGCTTTAATTTTATTATCACTGACAAGGTGTGCAAAATAGAAGGAATTGGTGAAATATTTCAGGATATCCTGATACTCACTTCCCCCTATCCAAAACTCTTTAATCTCTGAGATTCCCTTTGACCTGGGTTTACAGATGGCCCATCCATCTGTCCCCAGGCCTCAGCTCTGCTCCAGGCACTGACAGCATGGTCAGAGGGGGAGTTTCTCCTATTAAATCAACCAGAGCAGCTCCTGCAGAAATTTCATTTTCGTTTGGCAGCCTCCAGGTTGCACCCAGAGCTTGCTCTGCTTAGCAGATCTGGGGGTGCAATGGCACATGATTTATTAGGGGAACTTTTCCTGCTCTTCCACTCAAACTTTGTGCCAGGATTTCAGGTTCTGGATTGTGGGTTTTTGCCACGAAAGTGGCTGGAATTTTCTTTTTATGCAGGGAATAGCAAGGTTATGATTTTAAGTCAAGGCTGGATGATGGGGAAGTTTTAGCTACCACTCATTACCAACTGTGAAAGACAGAAAATCCACCTACATGTTGGACACTGATTTGTTGTCCTTGTTACAGTCTAACTGGAAGATCCTGGGATCTTTGATATACTCTGCTCCCAAATGAGAGATAATTCATGCAACTACCACATTTTCATCAGATTTAGGGACTGTGAGATACAGCACGAGTCAATTTGCTTCAGCTGCCAGTCGTGTCACAAGGATGATCTTATGAGAGGATTGACAGATCACCTGTGGGATCATGGATGCTTCTTTTGGGGTTTTCAGCTGCCCTCAATGCGTGATGGCAACGAAAGATATTTGGGGCATCACATATATCCTCCCACACACATCCTCCCTCTCCCCTTCCGCTCCGGGCAGCGTGAGTCGTCCAACCATCAGAACACCAAGGTGCTCACATAATTATTGGGAAGACATAATAAATAAATAAATAAATAAATAAATATTTTTATTATTGTTATTACTATTATAAAATGTTTGTGATGATTTGGGGGCCTGCAAAAGGGTATGAGACGCTGTTGGAGGTTGGACACACTGGACCAACTGATCTTCCAAGACAGAAGGCAGCTTCTGGATGGGTCCTCACCCTGGGCAGGGACACCTGCAGGACATCCAGCCCAAAGATGGGGAACACTCACTTTTGGGTGAGTGAGTAAAAGCTCTCAGTTGTGGGCAAAAATACAGAGATAAATCCTAAAGTAGCTCCATAGGTGCTTTGCAATTGTGAATTCTGCAGGGCCAAAGGCTGAAAAATGTGTACATTTCTAGCTGAAGCTGCTTACACTGTAATGCTTTAGTCATAGGCTGTTGACCAAATCTGAGACTAAGTGGAGAGAGCCACACTTAGATTCCTTTGAGCAGTTTAGAAAGTGAGGGGGTCTCGTGACTCAACAGGAGAAAATACAACCTGGTGACATTATAACCATTGCAGCAGATGATGGAGCTGTTATTTAGATATCCACTGGCAATATTTATTGGATTAGCTATAAATCATAATCATGCACATCACCACTGTGTCCTGCTTCTCTCCACTGGGTCAAGAATCTTCTTTCAGCTGCTCTGATACCCAGTGGTGGCACTGGTGGGGCAGAATGGGAAAAGCCTGGAGGAACATCAACCCCAGCAGAGGTCTGGGGCCATCCCAGCTCTTCTGGCAGGGTTTGAGAGGAGTGAGGACCACAACTTGACCCGTGCACCCCTGTGGGGACATTGCAGCCCTTTCTGCACCCTGCTGAGGCTGCAAACAGCTCTCTGCAGCCCTGCACAGGCTCAGCTCTGTCCCCACGCACGTGTCGGAGTCACAGCCGTGCAAAAGCAGCTCAGAGAGGGGAACAACACAGCCCACCCCAAATCAAGCCTCCCACAAAGGTCACTCACTCCCACCCACGCACAGAGGGGCTAGAACAGCTCTGGGGATTCACAGTCCCTACAAAACCCACCAGCCCCACTCTCCCAGTTGCCTCCACCACTTTTGGCACCGCCATCCTTTGGGCCAGCAGGTGTTTTACAAATCCCAAAACAGTCATTCAGACAAATGTTGTTGGATGCAGAGAGCTGCTGGTTCCCATTTCACAGCTGGTGGAACCTTCAATTGTTAAAAAGTGATTTTATTTTCACAAACAAAGGCGGCTGAGTTGAGCGTGTACGTCATGCCAACGTGTTTCGCTTCTGGTTAATGTTTTTAAAAATTATCTTTACAAGAAAAAACAAATGGGTAAAGCCACTCAGAGTAGTTCTCCCACCCTGTTTTTACTTTTTTTTCCAGTGGAAGGGAACGCTGGGGAAAACACAATAACTCAAAAAATCATGGAAATTTCCTTTTGTGAATTTATAGTTTCTCGCATCTAAAAATGCTGATTACATTTAATAACTAAGAGCGGGGAAACTTTTTTCCTCAAGCCTCCAAATTAATAAAACTGGTTCTTTTTAAAGTGGCCAAAAATCAAAGCAGAACAAGAAGAGCAAAAAAGTTTTAAGGCAACACAAAGTTTTTTCCGTGCCCGTCTTCATCAGGGAATTCAGTGATAGGGCAAGGGGTAATGAGTTTAACTGAAAGAGGGGAAATTTAGGTCTGATATGCAGAAGAAATTCCTCCCTGTGAGGGTGGGGAGGCCCTGGCACAGGGTGCTCAGAGAAGCTGTGGCTGCCCCTGGATCCCTGGAAGTGTCCAAGGCCAGGTTGGACAGAGCTTGGAGCAACCTGGGATAGTGGAAGGTGTCCCTGCCCATGGCAGGGGGTGGAATGGGATGAAATTTAATGTCCCTTCCAACCCAAACCATTCTGGGATTTTCTGATTCTATATACATAAAAAAAAATTAGCAAAAACCAGCTTCAGAAACAAAATGATGGAATTCTTGGGGTAGTCCTGTGCAGGTCCATGGGCTGGACTCAGTGATCCTTATGGAGCCCTTACAACTCAGGATATTCTGCAATTTTATGAGTCCAGCTTAGCTGCTGCTAGGTTATGAGTAAAAAATATTTGACACAGAGATGTTCCTGGAAGAGCCAAGCTGAAGAAGCCAATGGACAGCAGGACAATGAGCTCTGTGGTGCAATCAGCCCTGAATGAGTGGGACAGATGGGCAGAACCTCTAAAATGGGCTGGGTGCCCACACTGAGGAATGAAAGAATGCAATTTTAGCAGCCTTCACAAGGGTAGGTGAGGTGGCATTTTGGCTACGGAGAGGGGGATGCAGGTTTAAGTGTTCCTGCAGGAATGAGCCAAAGGGAGCTCTTTGAAGATCATGGAATCATAGAATATCCTAAGTTGGAAAGAACCCACGAGGATCATGGATCCAGCTCCTGGCCCTGCACAGACATCCCGACAATCCCACCCTGTGCATCCCTGAGAGTGCTCTTCAAACACTTCTGGAGCTCTGCCAGTCTTGGGAATGTCACCATTCCCTGGGGAGCCTGTTCAGTGTCTGACACCCGCTGGGGGAAGAACTTTTCAATAATATCCAACCTAAATCTCCCTGGACTCAGTGTCACACCATTGCCTCGGGTTCTGTCATTTCAAAGCTTTGCCCATCTCATTTTTACAGTGAGCAGCTCTGCACCACCTACCGCTGTTGGCTGCTCTCCTCTACCAGGGCAAAGGAAATGTAAAGTCATTTCTGATGAGAATCCATCACTTTCTGCAAGAGGGATGTGGAGGGCACTGACAGGCAGCCTTGGGATTGCATGGGTGGGTACAGGAAAGGAAACAAGACCAAATTGAGCAGAAAAGCAGAAGTCTTGGCTCACCATTTGCCTCAACCCCATGAAACTGCCATGGAAAAAGAGGTTAATACCCAAGCAAGCCAATAGAGTTTCACTCTGAGGGCAGCTCCAAAAAAAAAACCCCCTAAGCCTACTGAAATCACAAAATGAGCCCCCTTTCCATCCAGATTCTGCAGTGGGTGCAACAAAGTGTTTTAACAGCTCACCAAGATCAGATATTTAAATTCATTTTAAAACTTAAGAATGTGTCTCTCTCTTTTTTTTTTTTTTTTTTTAAGAACACATTTTCAAAAGGAAATGGGTTCCAAAACCCTAAAAAATTACTTTGAAAATGCAGATCTACACTATTATCAAGGGTCTTAAATGCTGAGTTTCTCTTTGCAAGTCCTCCCCTGCCCTGAAAGAATTGCTGAAATCAATTCACTTCAGATGCAATAATTTAAGTATTCAGATTTGCATTTTCGCATCAGTGAGGAGCGAAGAAGTTGAGTAAAAAAATTTCCTCCAGTTCTCAGCTCATCACAGATGCATTCAATTCCCACAATAAAACAGCTCTTCAGAACATTTCCTGACCTGGCACCCTTGGATTGCTTTGCCAGACACAAAACTGGAGAATTACTGAAGATCTTGGTGGATCAGCTCCTTAAATAAGAAGGAAGATTTGCTACTGAAGCGGTTTTGCTGTGACTATTTTCTACTTCTGCTGGGTTTTGGTTAAGTCCTTTTTAGCTCATATTTTGAAATAATTTGGGGCTTTGTTGTTAAGAAGAGGTAAGAAGACAACTCTGAACCAAGGTGCTGGGCTATAAAGGGCACTGAAACCATCAGCAAGGCCTTTCTCAGAGGCAGAAGGGGGAGGCTACAGCCATGCTCTGTGACAGGGTGGCCAAAATCTGGCTGGTCCATCCCTGGAAGTGCTCCAGGCCAGGGTGGATGAGCCTTGCAGCAGCCTGGTCTAGTGGAAAGTGTCCCTGCCCATGGCTTTAAGGTCCCTTCCAATCCAAACCAAACCATTCTGTGATTCCAGCACTGCAGGGAGTCCCCATGAAGAGCCCAGAGCAAGGAGCATCGTGGCTCTTGCTGGGGACTGAAGCAGGTGTTGGGTTTCCATGCTGCATCCTCACTGGAGAACTGGGAATATCCCACTGGCAGCGCTCAGATCCCATCCCAGCCCTGATCTTTGGTGGATACCAGGCTGTATTTGTGCAATGAGGCCTCTGTCAAACACTCTGGTCCATGTCAAAGGTCCTTGAAGGGAAGGGGAAGAACCCCCAGGAGCAGCCAGGCTCTCTCACTGAGGTGAGATGTCAATTGGGGCTGACCCATCATAAAACCACTCACACCCAAAGAACCCCAAAGCAGCTGTACATGCCTCTTCCTCTTGGCCCCATCCTCCTCCTTCCCCATTCCAGTGCATCCCACCTCTCTGGCTTGCATTCTGTCCAGGTCCCAGTCTTGAGCACAACCAGTGTGGCCAAATTATCTTGGAAATATCTGTTCCCTGGCAGCCCAGGGCAGATGGACAACAAATCCAGGAGCTTTGTGGTCCTGTGATTTATCCCCAAGTGAGGGGTACACATTTCAGGAAAGAGACTTATTTTAGGATCTCCTGCTACAATCCAAGCCAGATTTCCATTTCTATTACAATTTATATCTGCCCTAAATCTACCATTTTTGTTAGGCCATGATTTGCAGGTGAGCCTGGCTCAAGGGAGCGAACCAAGCAGAAAATCCATCTGTTCCAGGCCTTTTTGAAGAGTTGGGAATGTATGGGAGAAGGCTGTGTGAGGCTGGGAGGATGTGGAATCACACAGAATTCCAGAACCTTGAGTTTAAGCAGACGCAGAAAGTTTTTTTGACAGGGAATGAAAAAAAAAAAAAAAAAAAAAAAAAAAAAAAAAAAAAAAAAAAAAAAAGAGAGAGAGAGAAGAAGATTATAAAAGCTTCTTGCTCATTCCAGAAGAAGAAAACAGCCTCCTGTTGCCAGAGTGGTCATTCCTTAATCAAAACATCTGTCTGGAGGAAAAATGGCTGCTTACATTGAGCTTTGCATCCTGCTGGAAGCTGACAGATGCTCGGCTGGGTTGCAGGAGGCTGCTAAAATAAATTTTAAAACTTAAGAATGTGTCTCTCTTTTTTTTTTTTTTTTTAAGAACACATTTTCAAAAGGAAATGGGTTCAAAACCCTAAAAAATTACTTTGAAAATGCAGATCTATGCTATTATCAAGGGTTTTAAATGTTGAATTTCTCTTTGCAAGTCCTCCCCTGTCCTGAAAGAATTGCTGAAATCAATTCACTTCAGATGCAATAATTTAAATATTCAGATTTGCATTTTTGCATCAGAGAGGAATGAAGAAGTTGAGTAAAAAAATTTCCTCCCGTTCTCAGCTCATCACAAATGCATCCAATTCCCTTTTCCCACAAAAAATCAGTTCTTCAGAACATTTCCTGACCTGGTACCCTTGCAGGGTTCAGGGGTGGTGGGATGCACTGGAGTGGGGAGGAGGAGGATGGCTCCAGGAGAATGAGGCACATCCCTCTGGGTACCTGCAGCCACCCTGGGGTTCTTCAGGTGTGACAGGATTTATGACAAAACTGCACTGCCCAGCAGCACTTCCTGCAGAACCTGGAATTTCAACCCAAACTTCAACTCAAACCTCTCTCTGCACAATTGTGGATATGGGTCCTGGGTGAGTTGGGGCACAGCAGGGAGAAATCCCCTCTGCAGGCCACCCCTATGTGATATCCAAACCCTGTGGAAATGGGAGGTTGGGAATTGAGGGACAAGGACAATGGACATGGAATTCTGGCCCCTTGGGCAGAATCCCTGATGCTCCATTCCACAGCACCTGGAGGACACATCACAGGAATCTGTAGGGATTTGGAGAAGTCCTGTCCTTCCCAGCCCTGAGAACATGAGGAGATGGATGGGCTCCACACCTTTGTATGTAGCCACCCAAACTTCTGCCCTTCCTGGAGGCCCTGCATCCAGAGGATAATTTTCCTAGGAAGAAGACAGCATTTTATAGTGATGCCTTAAAATCAGAATTTTCTGTTCCAAAGAGGAGAAATGAACCTGGTGGAAGGCTGGTGCTCAGTTCCTTGGATCAGGTCTTGGAGGGAATGATGCTCCCTTCCACCACACTCAGCTGTAGGGGAGGATGTACATCTCCAATTTCCCACCTGAACACCTCCAGCTGCATGTCAGGAATAGCAGTGGGATGCCAGGGCACTTTCCTACTCATCACAGCTGTGTCCAGCTCCTGTCAGCCCTCCCTACACATAAACCCTGTCCTGTTGCACCCACTGCAGAATTTGGATGGAATTTTGTGATTTCAGTAGGCTCTGCAGGAAGTGCTGCTGGGCAGTGCAGTTTTGCCATAAATCCTGTCACACCTGAAGAACCCCAGAGTGGCTGCAGGTAACCAGAGGGATGTGTCTCCTTCTTCTGGACCCATCCTCCTCCTTCCCACTCCAGTGCATCCCACCACCCCTGAGCCTGGGAGAATGAGGAGGATGGCAATGCCAGGATGTGCACACTTCTTTGTCCTCCCCTCCTTTTGCAGCAGACTGAGGGAACAGCATCCCTGCAAACCATCACCTCGGCGCGCTGGGAAGCGCCTCCATCACCTCCTTAACCCACAGATGGTGGGGAGAGGAAATAGGACAAGGATGGGAGAGTGGATGAAGACAGAGAAAAGCCTGCTGGGCCTCTCCCCACGCTCAGGGGAGTGTGGATGGGGGTGGGATGTTCCCACTTGCCTGCTTCCCACGCTGCTGCTCCTGGGGACGCGATCCGAGGACGCGCGGGCCGCTGGCCGAACCCATGACAGATGCTCCATGGGGCTGAAGGCCCTCCCCAAATTGTTCTTTCAGAGGCCTCTGGCTTCCACCACATCCACACCATCCAGGAGAGCAGCAGCTTTGCACCCCCGGATCGCAGGAGCAGCCTGGTTTTGCAAAGGCTTTTTAATGGGGTTTCTTTTTTTAATCAGGTCTTTGTGTCAGAACTGACTCTTTTCTCCCCCCCCTAAGGATTCCTTGCTCTATTTTGATTATAAAAATGATCACCTGGGAGGGGGTGGGAGTTGCACTTCCCAGACAGCCTGGCCAATGAAAATAACAATGAGGAAGGCGAGAAACACAAAGAGAATCCAGACACAAACCCCAGCAAATGCCACAGGCTATTAACAGCTCTCTTTGAAAACAGTGAAAATGGCTGTGAATGGATTGTGCTTCCACTATTCAAACCACCAAATTTTAGGAAACAACCCAACAAATTGGCTTTGCAATGACCTTTCCTTTCTGTGCCTAAAAAAAGACATTTTACTGATGAAATAGATCTTGTTCCAGCCAGCCCCATCCCTCTATGAACCTACTCAACCATAGCAGCGTGGTCTAACGAATTAAGACCTGGTCAGGGACTTGTGGGTGGCTCTGAGGAAGTGACTTTCTCATTTTGCCTCAGCATGTTCAATTGAGAGACTGAAACTCCGTCCTGGGAGGGAAATGTTGTATAAGAAGCAGGATTTGTTTCTACAGAGGCTTCCCATGGTGGGTGTGTAACGAGCTGGCTCCTCTGGGGTGTTCTCAGTGTGTTTTCTGAAGCTGTTACAAACACAAGGCCCCCAAAAACCACCACGTGCACCTCTGTGGGTAATTGTGTGGCGTCATCTCTGTGTTCTAAGCAGCAGCAGGAGGGAAAAGGACGCCTGGTCTCAGCCAGCTCGAGGCTGGGATGACCTCACATCGTTTACACTTCAGCTGCCCCCACTGAGCAGCACAAACACCGGCCAGCATCTGCCGGGGGTGATGCACATGATAAAGGTCACCCCACACTGGTGATGGTGTTTACAGCAGGAAAAGCTTCACAGGGCAGATCTGAGCTGAGGTCATGGCAGAAAACCTTCACCAGCCACAGGACACAAGGACAGCAGGAGGGGGGCTGAGGACACGATGGTGTGCGGGGTGGGGGTGGCAGCTCCAGCGTGCACGTGGCTGGTGACACATCTGGAAACACGGCATGGGAATCGGCCTTGGCTCTGCAGCTGTGCTGCTGGCAGAGGAACACAACCCCATGGAGGGCTGCAAGGCTGGCTGGGCCTTACACAGGGGCCTCAAAGTCCTTGGGGGCCACCCTGGAGGGTCAGCACGGAATCTGAGAAATCCCTAAATCCCAGATTTCTAGAATTCCAGAATCCCAGATTTTCAGAATCCCAGAATCATAGAATTCCAGAATCCCAGATTTTCAGAATCCCAGAATCTCTAAATCCCAGATTTCTAGAATTCCAGAATCCCAGAATTTCAGAATCCCAGAATCATAGAATTCCAGAATCCCAGAATCTCTAAATCCCAGATTTCTAGAATTCCAGAATCCCAGAATTTCAGAATCCCAGAATTACAGAATCCCAGAATTTCAGAATCCCAGAATCTCTAAATCCCAGATTTCTAGAATTCCAGAATCCCAGATTTTCAGAATCCCAGATTTCTAGAATTCAGGACCCCAGAATTTCAGAATCCCAGAATTATAGAATCCCAGAATTTCAGAATCCCAGAATCTCTAAATCCCAGATGTCTAGAATTCCAGAATTTCAGAATCCCAGAATTATAGAATTCCAGAATCCCAGAATCATAGAATCCCAGAATAGTTTGGGATTGGAAGGTACCTCTGGAGATCACCCAGTCCAACTCTCCTGCTAAGGCAGGGTCACTTGGAGCAGGTGACATAGGAACACATCCAGGTATGTTTGGAATTTGTCCAGAGAAGAAACTCCACGCCCTCCCTGGGCAGCTGTTTCAGTGCTCTGACACCCTCAACATAAAGAATTTCTTCATCATGGTTGAGGTGGAGCTTCTTGAGGTTTATTTTATGTCCATTCCTGCTCATCCTGTGGCTGGGCACCACTGAGAAGAGCCTGACACCCTGCAAGCCTGGGTGACCCTGAAGGCAATCAGGACAGACACTCAGGTGTGCCTGCTCTTACAGACACAGAAATGAGGAAGCCCTTGCAGATTTGCCAGCCTTCCCCCTTGCCAATTCGCATTTTCCCTTCCCAGTTCTCCTCCAGCTGAGGGCAGGGGATGGAGATGGAGCTGCTCACGTTTGGGGCTGGGGAAGAAGAGGACAGGGCCAGGTTAGGTGGAGTGCTTTGAGCTTTAGGACAGGGCCTCACCATTTGGTGGGTGACCTCTCTTTGCTAAATGAGCTTCACTTCCTACCCCTATGAAAAGGGAAGTTGCTCTTTTAGAAAGCTGCTGAGGTGGGAAGGAGGAGCTACCACGAGGTGCAGCACAGGCTGAGCACTGAAGTGGTGCCTGCCAGGTCATCCTGGGAACAGGGTGACATCGTGGCAGCTCCAGACAGAAACCTGCTTCTGATCTGAGACACATTCCCACTGCTGGCAGCGGGGAAACCCAGCAGCTGCTCCCAGAGATGGCCGCAGTTCAGGCAGCTCAAAAGCAAGAATTAAAAATAAAAATGGCTGGATGTGGTGTGGTTTTCCTTCTGCATCTTTCTTGTATCTAAGGTATCCTGTGTGTCAGCTGGGGCACATCCCTTCATCCTTGGCTTCCTCTGTTTCCTCCAGCCTGGGGATCTGGTGGCCACGAGATGGAGCTTCTGGAGCCCAATTTGCTTCCTCAGCCCAGGGATGTCCTCTGAAAGCAGCTGGAGGAGGAGCCCTGAGAAAGCTTGTGAAAAAGGGCACTAAGAAGGGAGAAAGTCCCTCACTTGCAGCTCCCAGCCACTCCTGATGGGCTCCATCTGTCCCTGTTCCCCCGACCTGGAAGCACAGGCTGGGATCTCAGCCAGCCAAGCAGGGGCTTGCTGTGGTGGCTTCCACCCTGCTCTCATCTCATACATCAGCCCCCAGATGTTCTCCAGCGTCCTTGCAGCCCCCTGCACCAGTGTGAAATCATGGAATTACAGAATCACAGAATGGGTTGGGTTGGAAGGGAAAATAAAGCTCATCCAGTGCCACCCCTGCCATGGGCAGGGACACCTTCCACTGTCCCAGGTTGCTCCAAACCCCATCCAACCTGGCCTTGGACACTGCCAGGGATCCAGGGGCAGCCACAGCTCCGGGAAACCTCTGCCAGGACATCCCCACCCTCACAGGGAAGAATTCCTTCCCAATATCCCATCTAAACCTCCTCTCTGTCAGTTTGAAGCCATTCCTGGGAAATGAGGAAATCTCCCTCCAGATGACCCCAAAGCCCACCAGGATGACCCCACAGCCAGACTCCTGCAGTGGTGACCCCTGCACAGCCTCCTTCTGCAGCAATGTCCATCCCAGGGCATTTTATCCATTCCACACTGAACCAAAGGCATTGCTGTTGGGATTTCTGCTGCAGAGGTGACTCCAGCTTTGCTCTGAACCCTCCAAGAAGGATGAAGGTACCTCTCCTCTCCCAGCTGGCCCCAGGACTTGTTCCCCATCCTGCTGCTGCAAAAAAAAGCTGGGCAGCTCATTTCCTCCTCATTGTTTTCATAGGTTGGTTGGCCAAGCTTTCCTCTTCCCTTTTAGGAATGAGTAGTCCCTTTACCATCAGAACCTCCCTGTTCCCACTCCTCTAGCAGATTAAAAACTTATTCATAGTGTCCTGTTGTTCCTGTAAGAGGTTGAAGTTTTATGACCAACCCATCAGACTCCATTTTGAGAGTCCATTTTTGGAGCTCTCCCAGGATTTTTTGAACACTGAGGCAGCATCTCAACTACTAAAACAGGCAATATCAGTGCTCCTTTCCCACTCTTCAATATTTGGTGGCTGCACCCAAACCCCTGGTGGTCCCCAGAAGATGTGGTGGCTCCTGGATTATATTTACCCGTGTATGTTTATTATGTTTATTTAAAATCTATCCTGATTTCTCCTGTTGGATCTCAGCTTATCCCTTTTTTACTGATTTGAAGGAAAACAGGATTTTCCCTGATCCCATCCCTGTGTTTGGGGTGACACTCAGACACCAGATCACCCTGAGTGTGGGGTGAAGATGGGCTCCCTCTTGTTTCACTATCATTATTTATCATCAAATCCCATTGGTTTTGCAGGGATATCTCCAGGGACTGGGATGAAAATGCAGATTTGGCCTGATGGCAACTGGGAGATATTCTGCTAGTAATTGCCACAAAGAGATTTTGTCTAGATCCCGTGAGGAAAAGCCTTTTTGGACAGAGAAAGTGACTCCTGCCCAGACCAGTCCTCCCTGCCAGGCTTGTTCTACACTCAAACATGGCTATTCTTGGCTGCTTGCAGCAGCCAATTCCTTGCTTCAATATTATTTTCTTTCTGATGTTCATAAAGAAAGAAGGAACTCAATATTTTTTAATCCCTTATCCAAAATTAGATTAACTTGATTTTCAGAATTAAAATAATATCAAAATCTCCTTATGGTGCTCAAAAGAGATCAGAAATGTGGCAGAACAAAGCCAAACCTCACAACCAGGTTTGTTACAGAAAGTTATTATTTATGGGACTGAAATTATGGGGCTGATTCACTCTCAGGTTACCTCACATTTGATCTGGCCTAAATTTATTGCTTCAGAGCCAGAAGAAATCATATTTCCTAAAGCTTCTTGCTTTGCCAATGTCCATCCTCTGCCTGGCATCAGCAGTACTGCATTAAAACAACCAGGATTTTATCTCACCTGGTTAAGACCAGTCTTGTACAGAGTCCCACATTCACAATTCCCTTCCACTCACAGTTATTATTCCTTGGCAGACCACTCAGTGACTTTTAGAATGCTTTTTCCAACTTTTTCACCATAATTTTCAGGGATAAAAAAAGCATTCCATGGTAAATCACCACCTTTCAAAAGGTTCTGTCCCAGAAACACCACGAATATTGGCACTTTCCACTGGAAAAAAAGAATAATAATCCTGCAATTTTGCTGCACTAATGTCTCAAGCAGCTGTGCTCCTCTTCCTCTACTTCTAAAATGGTCAAGGCCAAATATGCAAGAAACAGCCAGGAAAAAGAGTTGAGATAAAAGTAAATTTAAAGCTTTTCTATCGATTTCTCCGTGTGCTTAGCACAACATCACTTCTCCCTCTTTCAATCCCCCATTACAGGTGACACATTGATTCTTCCACAACCTCTATTCAAAGCCCACTTCTCAAGCATCATCCTCCCCTAGGCACATTTTGAGATGTTCTGCCCCAGATTTCATGGTTCCAGGTCGTTCACATAACCCTGGATGCCAGCATAGCTCAGGTGTTGGGCGAGGAGCTGCCTGGGCTGAAAGGAGTCTGGCAGTTCCTCTGCACCAGGCTTTTTGTTGTGGTTTTCTTTCCCACCCCAGATTTCATGGAGAAGAGGGAGCTTCCATGAATGAGGAAACAGCAATTGGGACCATGAGGACCTGGGCATGGAGCCAAGCAGCTCTTTTGCCTCTTGGCTGTAAGGTCCCTTTATCAAGGGACAAAGAGTTTTCCACCAAACCTTCAGCTAGAGAGTTTTCCACCCAACCTCCATCCACCAAAATCATTCCTGATTCTGCCATCACCAAGGCAGACCAGACATCCTGGACACTGAGTAATTTTTCATTCTTCTCTGCTCATTAAGCAGCAAAGAATTCATTTGTGAGCCATGTGTTTATTATTTCTGCTGTGTCTCCTACGTGCCTGACACACAGGACCCCAGGGGTGCTGCTCGCTGCTTTTTGATCAGCAACACAATCCAGGCCTTCCAGAGGAGCAGAAATTGTCACTGAGATTGGGTTAAATCTGGAAAGCTATTTTATGAGTATGCAAGTAAATAAATAGAGAGGGGGAAATGCAGGGGGATGATTTTGAAAAGCACATTTCAGTTCAGAAGACACTGCATTTCACAGGGTGCAGAAATGCAGGACTGGCACCACGAAGGTTGTTAATTTCAGAGATCCCCTGACTTTTACTTCAAAGCTTTCAGTGATGGAAATTCCCACTGCTTCCCATCACTCTATCCCAGCTCTCCAGTTCCTAGAGTCTTAAAATGACTTCCTAATCACCACCACTAATTTCCTTCAATGAAAGACTCATGACTGCCTGTTCTGCCCATGGTGGATGTGTCCAAGTGTCCAAGGTCAGGTTGGACAGGGCTTGGAAAAACCTGGGACAGTAGAAGGTGTCCCTGCCCATGGCAGGGAGTTGGAATGAGCTGATCCTTAAGGTCCCTTCCAACACAAACCATTCCATGGTGGACAGCAAATTTATTCCCTCCCTCTTTGCTGTGTCTCCAGCAAATGAAGCAACATCTTTTCTTGCAGTAATTTCACACAGTTCACACTTCCCACACCTTTGCTCAACCATGTCCCTCTCCTTCAGGCATTTATCACTGGGTTTGGAAGTTTGAATAGGCAAGGCCACAACGTTTTTGAAATTAAAACTGACCAGCATTAACAAAGACAAAATTGCTCTGTGAAACCACAGGACCATTGTTCTCCTGCTCAATTGCAGATTTTTCTTGGAAAAAAATTATAATTGAAACCCATTTCTTTACTTCAACACAAGGAGCTGCTGTGGTTTGAGTTTGGTTTTTGGCTGGATATTGTGATGGATTTAAACCTGGCATGGGAAACAGGCTGATCTGTGAGAGGCAAATATCTTGTCCAGCATGAAACACTGGAATTCTGGTTTACATTCCTATTTATTTTTATGCAAGAACTGTGACTCTGCATAGTTGCTTTGTCCAGTGATGTCCAGTGGTGCAACTGCTCCTTCCACAAGCAGCATCAGGACCCTGGGGCTGTGATTTGTTGCCAAGACCTCTGCAAGGGGGAATTTCATCCTTTTTAACCCCCCCAGCTACTTCTAATCTTGCAATGTGGACTCAGCCTAATGAAAAAAGCTGACTTGCACCACATGGAATTAAGACATGGATGGAAACTTTGGGGATGGTGAGGATTCCAGCAGGATTTAGCCCCAGGTGTCCTGAAAGATTTTTTGCCCCTGATAGAACCCCTGCAGGAAATTATTGGCTGCAAGGGAACTCACCCACATGGAGGCAATGCTTGGTTGCCTCCAGAGGCTGGTGAACCGTGGAGGAGCAGTGAGGAAACAACTTTTTAAATTTTTTAACACAGATGGAATGGAAAGAATGAAGGGAAGGAAGGATGGTGAATAATGATGAAGTAACAGCGTGCCCAGGAGCTCCTGCTCTGCTCAGCACAGCCCTGTGAAATCCATCCATGTGAATCCCCCCTTTCCACACCTCCTTGAGATGACAGAAAAACCTGAGCTGTTTCTGAAAATGTCCTCAAGGCCCTTTTGGATGCTGATGTGCCCATCAAGGTGCCACAGAGAATTAAAGGCTGTAAGGTCAGTCAGGGAGAAAGTGGCAAAGCAGAAATAAAGGAGCTGAAAGCCGTGTTTGAAAGGGAATGGGATGCCCATCCTGGGACATGGTGGGTTTAGTTAAGAGCAGCTGGGAGCACACCATGTCAGCTGAAAGCCCAGGGTATTACAGAATCCCAGAACACCCCACACTGATTAAATGGAACATGGGAATTTATGGAAAAGAAAATGAAGAATAATCAGCAGCACCTTTGTAAAATTTTCACGTAAAATATGCCTTGTGTCTTTCCTCCTCCACCAGAAAATTCAAGTTTTGAATCCTTTGCAATCCTCATGGGGCAGCAATAGCCCTGTATTGGCAGAACAAAACAAGAGTGGGCCAGAAGGGTTTTTTCACTGACTTTTGGGTACCAATATAATGGAAATGCTGCAGGAGGTCCGGCAGAAGAAAGCAGAATATGAACAAGAAATCACAAGCTCTGCAGCCCTCAAATCTTCTGATAAAAATGACTTAAACCTTGACAGAATGACTGACTGAGCATGCTAATGAGGGTGCCTGGGCTGCCCTGCAGCTGTCCTTTTTTTATTCCTCATTTCCATCTGCCTGCTCCATCTCCAGCACGTACCCAAGCCAGGACCCTGTGCATGTGCTCTGCATGAAGCACGAGCCCTCACTGCTGGCAGTGTCCTGGTTTTGCACTGTTAAAGATCCAAAATCTATTAAATATCAGAGCAGCCCATCATGAAAGGCAAGAAATAGCTCCAAATCATGAGTGGGGGTAAGTAAAGCACTTTGAAGAGTGTTCAGTGGGGCATCATCAGCCACAAAGCCCCGAGGAAACACCTGAGGAGGTCTGAGATGCAAATTCCCCACAACACAGCAAGTGCCACAGCAAGCACAGATATCCTGAAATATCCATGCTCCACCTTAGAGCTCTGGAATTTTGAGCCTGATCTAAATTTTAATCAGGAATGAAAGTTATAGGCTAAGAGCAGATCCAGGGGAGTGACCAGGATAGAAGCAGCAAGTTCACTCTTCTTACAGGTCTGTTGGAGATTTCCAACTTTGCCAGAATCTTTGTCCACAACCAGCGTTAACTTTGCAGTGGCTTTACCAGCTTCAGTGGAAGAGCAGGTTAAAGCAAAATATTGCATCCAGTGAGACCATTTAAACCATCTGTGGGGTGGAAGAAAGCAAAAGCTCTCAAAAATCCCAAATGTGCATCTCTACACGCGAGGAATTAAAGATTTGGCCTTTCCCTGCACTGTCTTCAGCACCCAAAAGTTGCTGATTCCACCTCAGCTTCAGAACTGGGTCCCTGATTTCACATTCCCCTCATTTCACTCTCATTCCCAAGAAATTCAGTTGGGTGAAACTCATTCACTCCTGGCCATCATCTACTTTTCACTGTTTTTAAGAGAAAAAAGGTTCACCTGTGCCTGAGAGAAAACCCACTGGGTGAGCATCAGTCCCACCTCAGAGCATTCCCAATCCCAGCACTGGGAAGCTGCCAGAAGGAAAGACAGACACATCCTGGTCCACAGCAGCAGTTTGGCTCACTGGATGTTCCACTGTAATCCTAAAGGCCTTAATAATCACCGGTCCATAGATGGGCCAAATATTTAAATTCCCTAAGGGAATACACCCAGTGGAGCACCAGGCAACAAACAGGCAGCAGGGAGGAAGGAAAACTGCAGGAAAATCATTTGCACTTACCTTGAGAGTCCTGTGTGCAGATTAAATCATATCCCACTCAATCTCAGCTGTCCACCACAGTTGAAAAACCCCTTCCAGATCATCAGCTTGGGGCCATCAGCTCCTTTTGATGAGTTTCAAACTTTGGAGCGTGCAGAAAGAGAAAACCTTAATTCTTCTTGGTGTTGAGTTGCTGTTGGTGGTTTCCTGTTGCCAACAGCTGAATGACAAATGGAGCTGGTTTGTTGCACTTATAGCAGTGACCACACTTCTCACACACTGCTAATATTAGATTGGGGTCTACCTTAGAAGAACCCACAAAGGCTCCTCAGGCTGTAAGAAGTCTGGTCCTGCTGCAAACAGGGCCCTGAATTGCCCTCATTAAGGCTGGGGTGAGGTGAAAGTCATCCCCTGGAGCCTCAGAGTATAAAGCTGGTCTAAAAATGGGAGGAGAAATGTGGGTCTGGGGTTGTGTAAATCGGCCCATTCACAGCTCAGAGCAGCCAATAGAAGGGGTGGGGTTATTTATTGCATGCACTTGGCTTTCAGAGAGCTTATCACCAGTCAGGTTCGAGCCTGAGAAGTTTCTTTTTTTGTAATCAGCTGGGTTACGGGGCTGTAACCTCGCTCACTTTCCATTTGAGGTTCTGTTTCTGCTTCAGATCTCACCTAAAGACTCTGGCCATGTTCTTCCTCCTTTCTTCAAAGAGTACAAGACAGCTGATGCCATTTAGGGCATGGGGGGAAGAGCACAGGAGACAGCTGACAGCACATCCTGGTATCTCTCTATCACTTGTGTGTGAGATAATTTTTTTTTTCAATTAACTGCTCCTGGTACTGCACAGAGCTCTGCTGTGCTGAGCACCCAGAGCACATCTGGAGCTGCCCTGGGTGGGGCCCAGCTCAAATCTCACTGCTCGGGGGGATTTCAGTGCCTTCCACTCCCAAGGGTCTTTGGGCACCAGAGAATCACAGGATGGTTTGGGTGGGAAGGGAAAATAAAGCTCATCCCATTCCATCCCCTGCCATGGGCAGGGACACCTTCCACTATCCCAGGTTGTTCCAAGCCCCATCCAGCTCAGCCTTGGACACCTCCAGGGATCCAGGGGCAGCCACAGCTTCTCTGGGCACCCTGTGCCAGGGCCTGCCCACCCTCCCAGGGAACA
>JAOTQP010001546.1:108946896-108960683 GCA_026413545.1 Cichladusa arquata
AGGAAGGAAGGAAGGAAGGAAGGAAGGAAGGAAGGAAGGAAGGAAGGAAGGAAGGAAGGAAGGAAGGAAACCCCCTCAGTCCCCTGCCTTTGAGTCTGGACCCCACTGAGCCAGCCGGGGCATTGCCTCTCTCAGTCCCCCCTCGGAAGCTGCTGAGATGGTTTCCAGCCCTGCTGGGTCAGCTGTGGGAGCAACAGGAGCTTCCCCAGCACAAAATTCAGGCACAGGCTGGTCCCTAAGCTGGTTTCTGCCCGGGATGGATGGTACCAGCCAAGGTGCCCCGAGGCACCACCCTGGCGCTTCCCAGAGATGCTGAAGCATCCTTGCAAAATTCCCCTCGGCACACGCAGTAGCACCTGGAAAAATTTATCCCAAAGCTCTCCCGAGTGCCAGAGGACCCCAATCTCCTTGTGGGGCTGATGTCCGTGTGAGGAACACGATCAGCATGGTGTCGGGAAGAGGCACAGGTTCCTTCGGGAGCAGAGCATCTCCTGCAAGCCTTGGGTGCCTGCCCTCCGCTGGAGCGCTCCGTCCCTGCTCTCCTCGCCGAAAGCATCGCTGATTTTCCTCCCTCTCCTGGGTGCCGGAGGATGTTTAGGACCCGGGCTGTGCAGCTCCTCCCTTTTCAGGTCTCTCCAGGGTTATTGCTTGGTGGGAGGTGGGTTCAGGGCTTGGTGGTATGAATGAAAGGGAGAGAGAGAGAGAGGAAATCGGCACTGAAAAGCTCCAACTGGAATAGCTCGCCTGTCTCCAGGCAACAGCCCTGACGCAACCGCTGGGGAAAGAAAAAAAAAAAAAATAAAAAAAAAGTCCCCTAAATGAAAAAAAAAAAAAAAAAAGGCCCGAAAAACAAACCAACCACCACACACACAGATTTCTGAAGCGAGACACAGAGGAGGAGGATGAGACAGACTCCGGGAGGCAGTGGTGACACCGCTCTGCCAAGTTGGGGACCCGAGGTGGAAGGAGGGAGCCGAGATGTCCGTGCCATCCCCTCTCTGATCCCAGCCCCGGTAAGTTCATCGCTGGCGGTGCTTTTTGGGGACAGAGCCACCCTGGGGACCCCCGGCAAGGAGCAGAATCCCTGGGGAGCAGCAGACAGGGTGATGGGGACGGGCTTTGGGGTCTGGTTCTGCTGTGGTTCTGTGGGGCTGGGCTTTGCAGGGTGTCCCTCCACATCCCTGGGGAGCAGCAGAGAGGGTGATGGGGATGGGGTTTTGGGGCTGGGCTTTGCAGAATATCCCCCCTGCCTCAATCTCCTCGCCATTCCCTGGAGATCTGGGAATGTCTGAATGCTCCTTCCCGATGATGTTGGTGGATTTTGGGAGCAGCGTGGGGCTCCTCGCCGGTTCCAGGAGGATTTTTCCGCGCTGGGTGCGGTGTGGCAGGGATGCTGGCCGGGTGTCGGGACAATCACCTGTTGCTCGCTGTGCCCCCAGGCTGGGATGTGCAAACCCGGGCAGCTTTGTGGGGTTGTGCAGTGCAGATAATGCTGGGATGAGCCTCTCAGGGCGTAGCTCCCCCGGATTTTGGAACCAGGCTGAGCAGAGCAGGTCTCCACCTGCTCAGGTCGGGCCCTCGCAGCTCACGTTTGCACCAAGGAGGGGGAAAAAAAAAAAAAAAAAAAAAAAAAAAGAAAACAAACAAAAAACCCCCAAAAAACAGCCAGAACTTCTTCAGAGCCCTTTGTAACAGCTTGGGGCTAATTGTTAGAATAATAGCACGCGTGTTTGTGCGAGCCCAGCCCGAATTCCCCGGGATGCTGCACACAGGGCACCATCCCCATCCTGCAGCCTGCACCCTCTCCCTCCGGGCTGCCCCACACCCCTCCCCGCTTTCCTGCCATGTCCCCTGTAATTCCACAACCCTGCACCCTCCGGAGCTTCTACATGGGGAACTCAGCGGAGGGGGGGGGGGAATGGATGAAAACCAAAAAACCAAGTTCCTGGCTTCCAGCGGGGAGCTGTGCCAGCTGGATGCTCGGGCTTTGTCTGCTCCTCGCCCGTATCCGAGGAACTCCCCACTTTCCAGCGGGAACGAGCCTGTTTTGGCTGCTGTGGGCTCTCCCTGTGCCAGCCATCATTTCAGCACACGGGAGCTGCTGCTGGTTTTTGCATCTCAGCTCTTCTCTGCTTTTAAATACCCATTAAATTCCCACCTCCCCTCCCCATCCTTCGTGGTTAGTGGGGGGGGTCTGTGCACCACAAAAATCCAGCAGAACGGGAGGAATCCGGATTCTGCAACAGCCCTGCAGCCATTAGGTGTTTGCAAAATGTAGCAGAGACGCTGCAGGGAAAAAGGAAAAAAAAAATATAAAAAAATCAGCCTCAAAGCAGCGTAGCCCTTCTGGGGGGAGGGAGAGGAGGGTCTGTTTGAAATGATTTTAAATCCCACAGTGCAGCTGAGAAGAGCAGGGAGAAGACAGGTCTGTTGGACGATCATGGTTTGGATAATTGGATGGGACAGGGGGCATGTAAAGGGGATTAGGGGGTCACCCAGGGGCTGACCCCACTCCCCTGATCATGGTAACTTGGAGCCTGGGGGTCTCCAGTGGGAGCTGGCCCTGGTGTTGTCCCTGCAGGGGCTGAGATCAGTGCTGGGCAGATTAGAGCTCAACAAAACAACAATAAAAAGAAAAAGGTTAGGGCTGTTTTGTTTGGTTGTTTTGGTTTTGCTTTTTTTTTTCTTCCTTTTCTGAAAACACGCCCTTGCATGCTGCATTTGGGGAAAAAATAACTCCCTGTACCAGCCTCCTGGGAAGAGAGCCTTTCTCAGCCTGCCCTGGCTCGTTCCCAAGGAATCCCAGCCCTTTCCATTACCCTGGGCACACGGGCACAGAGGTCCAGCCTCTCTCTGCTATGCTTGGGGTGGCAGCAGGGAAAAAAGGGGAACAATCGGCTATGCCAAGGCACAGATCCTCTGGGGGCATCTCTGGGAACAGGTTGGCTGTGCCACCTCTGAGATTAGCTCCAAATCTGCTGGGAGCCTGGGGCTGTGTGTGGAGAAGAAACCCTTGTCCATAATCCATGGCTCCACAGACCTCAGAAGAACACAGCAAGGGTGGACATGGTGACTTCACCAAGAGCCTGAAAACTTGTCTTTTCTTCTGCTCCTGAGTCCTTTTCCTCCTCAGAGGAACCCTACCTGCTTTGGGCTGGTGGGTTGAAAGCACTGACCCCATTCAGCTCCCCAGTTTGCAGCTACTTCCAGCTGACTGGAAGACTGGTTTGCTGGAATGCCAAATGCAGGATTTATTTCCACACAAAGCCTGGAAATCTGCTGATGGAGGGGAGCCTAACTGGTCTGGAAATGGAGCTGCAAGGGTCCGTGTGAAGCAGGCAGCAGCCTCAGCCCTGCTCCCTCACCAGGAGCCTGCCAGGACCTGTGTGGGGGATGCAGGAGGGATGAGGTGCAGTCGGGCAGGAAGGTGCAGATGTGTTTATTGAAACAGGTTCTGACTCTGCTGATGCTGGAAATCAGCCAGGGAGAAGTGCCTTGGGGCAGGGAGTGCAAACTGGTCCCCTGTGATCTCACAGAATGGTTTGGGCTGGAAGGGAGGTCCCTTCCATAGAGCTCATGGGCAGGGACACCTTCCACTATCCCAGGCTGCTCCAAGCCCTGTCCAGCCTGGCCTTGGACACTTCCAGGGCTGGAGCAGCCACCTCTGCATCCCTCCACTGCTCTGATGGATTTTCTGCAGCCCCCACTGCTCTCCCCTCCTCCTTTGCAGTGTTCAGGGCTCTTTCTGGGGGCTATTTGGGCAGAAGGATGTGCCAGAGCAAACTCTCCTCTTGCTCCAGCTCACATGTGAGTGGAAAACCCCTCTTTTTCCCTTTTCCTCATTTTTCTGTGAATGCCATCTGTGCTTGCAGTGCCCATTTTGGTTTCACCAATCATTTTTCCATGGAGAAAGGAACAAGCTCACAGACAGGAGTGTGGCCAGAATGTCTCTATTGTCACCTGTTCAGTGTCACTGAGGCTCTGCCATGTCTCCTCCAGCATGGGCAGAGCCCTTTCCACCCTGTCCTGACCATCCTGAGCAGGCAGAGAGCATCTCATCCTGACAGCACCAATTCCAGCCCTGGAGAGTGTCCTGGCTTTGGGATCAGACAGCTCTTCATGGCGCTGGAATTTTGTCCTCCTGAAGGGAGGGCAGCTGAAGGTCACTTTGGGACCAGGCTGGTTTTCTGCAGGAGAGGATTTCAGCTGCTACAGAAAAGGCTTGAGTGGGTAAACACTGAATAATAAAATCCAGCTCTCCTCAGAATCAGTGGGGTGGCCAAGGATTTGTTCTCCACCTCTGCAGAACCATTGTGCAGAGCAGCAGGGTGGGGGGGCTCTGGCAGGGTGAGGAAGCCCCCAGCTCACCAAATCCCCACAGCACAGCAGCTGCTCTCCTGACAGAGCTCATTCTGGCACGGGGAAAGGAATGAGTGATGTGCAGCCCCCCTGAAAGGCAGCCACCAGCTCCAGGGAGCTGCAGTGCTGATCCTGATGGGTCTCTCCTTCCCTCTCCCCATTCCTGAGGCCTCTGCTGCCCTGAGGATGCTCTGGATGCTCATCATCAACCTCCTGAGCAGCCAGAGTCCTCCCTCACTCCATTGCTATGGCAACCCCTTCTCACAGGCAGCTCCTCTCTCTGCCCCTCTCCCAACCTGCAGCAGCCACCCAGGCGGGGTCAGGGACCTGCAGGGGGGTCAGTCACCCCCACCCCATCCCTGTGTCATTGCTGTGCCAGGAGGGAGGCAAGCACAGCTCTCCCTGCCCACCAGGCTCTGTGCCTCCCCTCGGTGTTCCTCCTTCCCACCTTTTCAGGCTCAGGGTCCTGCTCTGCTGCTGGACAGTGATGTTGGCAGCGTGGGTTTGCTCCAGGGGTTTCCTCTATAGGATCAGGGGGTGTCTGCACGGCCCAGGGTGACCCCTGTGCAAATATTCAGAGCAAATGATCAGGGGAAGCACATCCCAAACTCCACGGGTCATAGGGGGTGTCCCTGCACCCACTGGAGTGCGAGCATGGGCACCCAGATGAGCCCTGGGGACACCAGGGGTGGATTCTGTACACCTCTGAAAATCCTCAGAGCTTTTCCCTGAGGAAAAGCTGTACAGTCAGTTGTACAGACTGACTTCTCAGTGAGAGGGAAACTGAGGCACAAAGGGGCTGAGGTGCTTTTTAAAAGTCAGGCTGAACCATTGCCTCTGCCCTGTTTGCTCCATGCCAGAAGTGTCATCTGTGGTCTGTGTGGGCAAAAGAGCTTCTATCAGATGAGGCTTTGTCTCATCTAGAGGCTTTTTTTCCTTCCCAGCCTCCAGAGGAGCAGAAATCCTCTAACACAGACCCCTGCAGTCACTCTGCTCCTCTGCAATAAGAAATGGTGTTACAGGAATCCACAGTCCACCAGGAATAGTGAAGGAAGAAGAATTTGCTCCCCACACCTCCACCTTGGCTAATTGTTGAACTCCCAGTTTAACATTCCTCTTATTCCTCCATGCCACACTTGTGCTTCTGCTGATCCCTTGGGGTAGGTCAGTTGACTCCTCCAATGGAAACCTAATCCAAGAAAGAAATTAAAGGGTTTTTTTGTTGCTGTCTCAGTGACCTGTTGTGTTCTGTGCTTTCAGGATTCATCTAAGGGAAGGGGGGAACCCCTGAGCAGGGATTCTTAGTGAGGTGTGAGCAAACCCTCACCCTGCTTGGGGCTGAACTCGTTACCCCTCATGAGGGGTGGCAGGAACTCCCTGTGGCAAGTGTGATAATGAGACAAATCAAGGATTAATCACTTAAACCCCCTCACACAGGCCAGCCCGGGGGGAGCCAAGCCTGGGGCAGGGAGACTGGGAGTTTGTGGACTGGAGCCAGAGGCAGGTTTGTTCCTGGGAATTTGGTAACTCTCAGGCACCAAAGGGTTTGTGTTACAGCACAAGGGCATTTTTCACACACTTACAACTTTCAGATCTCTTTCTCCACAGCAGGTCTTTGATCCAAGTCCGAGATATTGATAGGAAATTAGAGGTGGCTCCCTTCTGTCACTTCAGAGTCTGGACAGGCTGGGGAAGAGAGCTGCCAGTTTAGGGGGTTGAGAGGGAATGAGACGTTTCATGTTACACCAGAGAGAGAGTGAAGGATGGGATGGGCTGAATCAATGCTGCTTTTAGGGTAGAAACACCAAATCTCCTCCAGAGCTGCTGGGAGTTGTGGTGACAGGGAGGGGGAGATGGCAGCAGGGCTGTGACAAAGGGGATGCTCCAAGCTGCTGTCCTGTTTTCATGGTCCAGTGCTCCAAATGTTAACTGAGCTGTGCCCAGGGCTCAAATACCAGGGGCCATTGCCACCCTGAGGATTCCACAGATGCTGAAGAACAAGGCTAAAGAGTTGGTGTGGGGCTCTGCTTTGTAGCTGTGGCATTCAGAAAATGATAAAAATATGATCTTTGCTGGGGATTAGCAAATCCAGCAGCCCAGTGTGGAACTGCAGCAGATTCTTGGGCTGCTGGGTTTGGGCCACCCTCAGCAATTTCCACAGATGTCTCATAGGACAGGAAAAAAAAAAAAAAGCTCAGAAACGAGGTCTTTAGAATCATTACTTGTTTTCCTTTATTGATTTGGGGAGGCTGGAGCTGGAATAAAGGTAAATCCATCAGCATGCCCTGAGCCCTGCAGGGCAGCCCACTGCTTTCCCCTCTCTTTTTCAGCAGAAAAAGGAAAATTGTTGCTGTTCCAGGCACGAGATCTGTTGGCTTCAACCTGACAGAGTGTCTGTGAGTGCTCCCTCTCCCTGTAAAACTCTCATTAACATAAATAGGAGCAGGAAGGAGACCACAACATGACTAATTCTCCACCCCCACACTGTCTGTGTGTACACTATCAGCTCCTCCTTCAGCTCATGTGCCCCCACACAATCGTTGGGATAAGTCTTGCTCTCACTCAGTGTTTATTTTAAATTGAATCTTCTTACTGAAAAGGTTGGAGAGGCGTAATTATGGTCTGGATTTCAGAGCTGCACATGCCTTTGTGGGAATGGCAGGCAGAAGAATGGCTGAGTAACTCTAGGAAGCTGCACACATCCTGCCTGGTTTTCCAGGCATCTCACCAGGCAGGCAGAAAAGTATTTTGTGTTGTGCCTGTCGTTCAGAGGAGAGCTCTGGATCTATTCCTAGCTCAGCTATAGATGAGCACACGACCTTGAGAATGTCTCTTATCTGATCCTGCTGGCAAATGAATGCAGAAGCTGCCTGAGTTTAACTCTTGGAGAGTTGCGCCTCTGCCCCTCCAGGTGCCAGGGTTTGTCAGACCAGCTTTGGGCACAGCTTCCATGAGTGCTGACAGGAGGAGAAGTGGGGAGGAAGCTCCTGTTTTCTCTGTGCTTCTGCTCCTAAGGGGTCTTTGCAGGGACCATTCCCACTGGGCAAGCTGGACGTGGCCAGTGGTGGAAACCACAAGTCCAAGTTTCCCTGGGTGTCTGAACCCAAACCATGCCAACACCCCAGTGAGTTCCTCACATGGCTGGGACCGTGTTCCTCACTGGAGCCAGAGGGGCAGGAGGGGACTGAATCCTCAGGCTGCAGCTTTAGCAAAGCCAGAACTAAGCCCAGATCTGCAAAACTGCAGGAGGGTGTGGTGTGGGGAAGAGTAAATCCTTTTTCCCAGACTCAAACTCTTGGATTCACAGAATCACAGATGGTTTGGGTTGAAAAGGACCTTAAGGATCATCCAGTGCCACTCTCTGCCATTTGCAGGGACACCTTCCACTATCCCAGGTTGTTCCAAGCCCTGTCCAACCTGGCCTTGGACACTTCCAGGGATCCAGGGGCAGCCACAGCTTCTCTGGGCACCCTGTGCCAGGCCCTCACCATCCCCACAGGGAAGAATTCCCTCCTAATATCTAATCTAAATCTCTTCTCTCTTTGTTTAAATCAATTCCCCTTGTCCTGTCACTATCTGACAGTGCAGATCAAGCACCAGCTGACTGCCAGGATTCAGGTCACAGATGTGACCAAGACAAAGGCACCACCAGCTGCTCTGCTGCATCCTCACCTGCAGGAGCTTGGCCTCTGCCTCCCCTTCTGTAAAATGGGCAGGTAAGTGCCAGGCCAGGTGCCTGATGGAGAAACACCCATGTGAGCCAAATGCAAGACATCAGCTTAAACACTCTTGCCATGCAGCACTTCCCACCCAAGGCCTGAGAACCATTCACTTCCTCCAATAAACTGGACTTTTTAATTTGTTGTCATCAAGTGTAGATTTTCCAACTTAAAACCCCACAGCAAACTGGCTGGGAAAGAGAAGTAATCATGGCCAGTGGTCAGATCAAACCAGTAATAATGAAATTAGGAGCTGTCTGATATTACAGGCTCTCTTATGAGTCAGTCATGATCCAGTCCAATCCTGGTGAGCTCCCTGAAGAGCTGCACCTTGTGCAATAGCTTAGTCATCATCTTCCTTGACAGCTACGCACTTACAAACAGATTTTGAGTCCACTCACATTTTCCCATGAAAACTTTCCCCTCTGCCCTACTACAGGCAGGACAGAGCAGAGTGGTGCCAGCCTACAAGTGGGCAGCTTGTCCCTCGCAGGGGAGGAGATAAAGCTTTTATCTCCCAGACTCAACAACTTCCTTCCTGTGTGGCAGCAGGCGGACAAAAGACACCTTTTCACACCACAGACAGGAACGAGATGTACTAAAATTTGTCACAACCCCGAAATAAAATATCCTGCTTACCGTTTTCAGTCCATACAGGAGAGTGTAAAACAGAATTAAGGCAGTACTTCTACAAGGAACTTGCAGGGTAGGATTTGGAAGCAAAAGAATAAGGAGCCCAAAATAACTCGGGTTGAGTTTGTATTGCTCTGGCAGCTAAGCAAAAGTTGATAACACTGGACTGAGGTACTTCCCCTCTGCAGGATGAGAGCTGGATTGTTTTTGGAAGCACCATGAATCACGGGCATAAATATACCAGGCTTTAAGAGCCTTTGACACCCTGCAATTCTGAACTCCAGCTTGATTTTCCCTGGGTCATTCAACACATGCTCAGCGAGCTGGACACCAGACAGGCAGGCTGAAAGGTCATCTATTCAATTAATAGGTGTAATCCCAAAGCCAGAACTTGTGTTTTGCTGGATAACATCAACACACCTCTTCCGAGAGAAAAAGAGCCTTCCCGGACGCTCCATTAGTCATTCAACTGCAACCTGAAGGAAAACAGGAGTTTTGCTCTATTTCCTCAACTTCACAGCATAAAAGGCCTTAAAGATGCTTCCTGCAGCAGGGGAGCTGTGATGCAGCAGCTCCAGCAGAGCAGTGATTTGCAGGATTGCCTGGCTGCATGCAGATCCAGACAGGGAAGCCTGGCAGAGAGATCAGCCAGAAGGGTGTCCAATGAAAAAAAAAAGAAAATTCTGCAAGAAGAGCTGTTCCCCGTGTTTCACCACCACTGAGAGTCCTGCACACCTGACAGCAACCACAGCAAAGAGCTGTGAATGCAAGCAGAGGACAACACTATTTATAACAGGGATTATTAGTGCAACAAAATGAGTAGCTTGTCCACATGACTGATTTACAGACACTTTCTCCAAGTTGCAATGCAGCCCCAGTGATGCACAAGCAAAGATGAGGCTTTCATTTAAAACAGAAAAAGTGCTATTCCTCTAAATAAATCTCCATGGGAAGAAAAGGGGAAGAAACTACTTTTACTTCTCTTCAGTAACAGCAATTTGAAGCTGCAGATTTTCGTAAGCAGGGTGGCCACAAAGCACTAACAAAAACAGAACATTGCAGAAAAGAAGGAGGAGAACTGCAAAGAAGTAACTCTCCTGATTACCCACAAACCTTACAGCTCCTGCCCCTCTCTTCTCCCTCCCACCCCCCACTCGTTCCATAGCAAAACTCAAGGCTTGAAGACCCAGATTACTTCTCTGCACCACATAGTGACAAGGAGATAATGTTCTTTATTTGTGTTAGTACAATCAGAGATTGTTTCCAGAGTTTTCATACAACAGATACCATTCCTCTTTTTCCCTGTTTTCTACAGTATTAAGAGACTTCAAAAAAAACCCTCACCTCTAGTTAAATTGGAAGCATTAAAAAGGATCATGAGATTTGCATTCTTTAGCACCTCAGATTATTAGAGTTTCCACTGCCATGACTTCCCCTTCCAACTTTGCACCAAGCTTCAATTAAAGAATCTTCGTATTTGGGTGGACTTCGGTATTTCTTGTACCAAGACACTGGAGCATCCAAGCTAACAAGATGGCCAAGGCAGTGGAATTTATGCACTCCCAGGAGATCTGTTTTATTCTGCTCTATGGAGAGATCCTGCACCAAGCCTGCCCTCTGCCCAGGACCTATATTTAGGGATTGAGCTGACCCAACAGTGCCCCTATAAGCTCATTTATCGAGATTCACTTACTCATTCTAATATAATCTAATTAGATGCAGCAGTCCAGTACAAAGGCATGGCAGTGACCAGGAGAGGATGAGTTCAAATGCAGGGAATGCAGCTCAGGTGCTGCTTAGTTCTCACACAGAGGGGAATAAAACCCCTTGCAGAGGAATGGCAGGAATTGTAGATGCCTGTGCACTATCTCTGAGCAGCACCTGGATTCACTCTGTGTTTTCCCTCAACCAAGTAAAAAACAATTCCTCAACTAAAAGCAGCAGCAGTGTCCAGATCAATGCATGGTGCTTACTTATCCATGAAAGGGCTGCTGCTCCTGCTCTGAAATCACTGGAAACAGGGGCAAAAAAAAAGCAGCAGTCTCTAAGGCAGAGTCCATGCCAGCAGGCACAGATGCATTCCCAACTGCAGACCACAGGCATCAGCCTGGAAAAAGTGCCAAAGTGTCCCTATTGTAAGAAAATACTTTAAAGGCTCCATTCTGGCAAGAAATAGGAAGTTTTCAAAGCTCCCAAGTACCCTCTCTCCTGCCACCAGCTGTAGTTCAGGCATGCGAACAGGAAGAAGCTTTTACATTTCTAAAAAGATAAATAAATACTTCTCTTTTTTTTAAAGGTCCCCATGTGTTTTACTTGCTTGGACATCTTGTATAACGATGAGAGGAGAAGCAGATTCCTAGGAGTCATGGGCTGGTAATTCTCCAATTTATCATCTCCATAGTTTATGCACAGTCATTAACAAGAAGTGATTTGTCTGGGACAGATTTAGCCCAGCAACTCCCTGTCTCGTTAGCCTGAAACAATCACCCAAGGAATGTCAAAAAGTTTGTGGGCTTAGTGCAGCAATCAGCCCCCTCCCAAATATTCCTACTTTTAAAAATAGCCCAATTCTGCTGCTTTGCCAATGCAGAGCAGGAAGTTTAAGAGCTAAACACAGATGCATAAAATTCCCTTTATATTAAAAAGGTTCTGATGGGCAAAGGCAAAAGGTTGTCACTGACAAGGAAATCCTGAGAATATCGATAAGAGAACAACTCAAGGAGACTTAAAGACTTTGACTTGTTTAACCTACGAAAACAAGGGGTCAAGAGGGGATCCAATTGCTCTAGTTACATCAGGGAGGGAAAACAATCATTTAGACCAAATGGAAACATTAGAACCAAAACCAAATTACACAAACAAGCCATGAACACCGTGAGGATGGAAATTCAGCAACTGCTCGAGACTTCAAGGAGGTTCTCCAACAGCTCTCCCACGGAGATGGAGAAAGAATAAACCGATCAAGTTTCACCTCGGAAGTAGCTGTGTTATGAAAGGCATCCACAGCACGGATGGGTGCTAAAAACAGGGAAACTAAACTTGATTTGGGTTGCTGCCACAGCTTTTGGGGTGAGGAGCAGGATGAAGAATTACCTTCTGCTTCCTCCCTGTCCCTCCTGGACAGCACAGGAGGCATTCACACTATTTACTCAGGCACATCACTGGGGTATGACCAGGGAACTAAACTGGGGAGCTGAAGCCTCACAGAGTCAATGGTGAGAGGTGGGTGCCTTGGCAGCAGCAGGGGAAGGATTAGGAGCAACCAAGTTTGATGCTTAAAATAAACCACATGTCCCGTCCCCTGTGTCCTCAGGCTTTAGGGTCTTGGGTGTAGCTTAAACACAGACTTGGCCATCACCTCTGAAATTCACAGGGAATTCCAGCTACTAAGGGGGGTTTTTAGCCCTAGGTTTACAGCACCAAGGGTCAAGAATGATTAGACATTTTTGAGCCATAACCACCAAATCTCCAACAGCAAGAGCAGATGACGCAAACGAAAGCTGTTACAGAGCTAACCAAGCAACACCACAGACTTGGGCAAATCTTTCCCTTTTCTTCAAGGGGTTTTAATAACAAAGTAGTCATCAGGTCTGTGACAGGGGGATAAAGGACAAAATTAAAATCTCATTGTGTCCTTCAGATCCTACTGCTGCTATTTCTGAGAGCAGCAAGCATCTAGCTGAGAGCAGCTAGAAAAGGGGGGTGGTAAGAAAAATCTACCAAAAAAGGTATTTGGTAATAACTCTACCAGAGAATTAGTGTTTCTCTCCAATCCCCAACCTTTCACTGCTGCAGTTACACACAAAAGTTATTTTAATCACAGTATGCAGAAAGCAGCATCAGCATATGAGGCAAGAGAAAAAATATGTGGTAAAGCGAGTTGCATGGCCTGTTCGCAGGCAGAAATTACAGTGCAGCAGGCAAGAGGTCCACGAGGCAGAGAAACACTTCCAGCCCAAGCCAAGTAGGAGGATGATAGCGATCCACCGAGAGAAAAGGCAAGGAAAAACATCTGAAAGGAGGTGGAACACAGAAACTGAATCCCTTCTCAACTTTTGCAGCAACCAGTTCTGACTGCCCAGCGGAGATTTTTGCCTTGTCATAGGTAAAGAGATGTCAAATAGAATAGTTATGGCAACTAAATATCATTTGTGTTGGCGGTCAGAGGCAGCAATGGAAACACTAAAGGAACAGGGGGGAGAAAAAGGGAGAAATTTAAACAGAAAAGAGCTACAAGCAGGGTATCAGCTCAGCTCCTCTTCCACAAAGCAAGAAATTATCTTTGAGGTTTTCTAACAGTGACCTCAAAATACACAGCATAGCCTTGGGGTGGGGGGAAAAAAAGGTTATAAAATGCCAAAGCTAAAGCACACGGGTGGATGCACATCACTAGAGAGCAGAACTTGTCACTGTCTAATGCAGAAAAGATGCTAAGCTACGTTATTCTTAATAACCACCTACTCAATTAAAATACTCCATCAATCGAAGGCAGCCGGGTACAAAAGGTGCAGCTTTGCCACCTGAACTCCTCTTGCCTTCTCCATAACTCGCAGAGTGGAAGAAGGGAGGCAGCTGTGAGTGGAGGAGAGGCGATGGGGGCACCAACACCTCCACGCTAAACAGAGCTGCACACAGCCCGTACCGGGGCTGTGCCAAAGGGCACGGGCAACCTCAGAAATGAAACGCCACGGCCAACATCACCTCCGAGGGTGGCGAGCAGCGCTGGCGAGCATTTGACACCAGCACGGGCACCCAGGGCGGCCCAGACCGCGGTAATGAAGCGCACAGCTCATTAAAGCTCCTACGGCCACCCGGGCGCTGCAGCAGCCGCCGCTGGCCAAACCGCACCGGGGCTCGGGAGCGGCGGGGACCGCTCCCGAATCACAATTCGGGCGTCCACGCTCGCCCAGCCGCCCCTCGGCGGGCAGTTTAACGCAGCGGGTTTCGGGAACACCGTGCTCGCCCCGCTGCGGGGAGATGCGCTCGGGAGGCACCGCAGCCCCACCGCAGCCCCCCGAGCCCCACGGCAGCGGCCTCTCCCCGGCGCGGGGCCGCGCCCGGACCCCCCCGGCCGGG
>JAOTQP010001546.1:109027678-109040427 GCA_026413545.1 Cichladusa arquata
TGCTGGGATCAGCTCCTGCCCGTTCCTCTGGTGCCATTGCTGGGCCCTGGAGCAGAGCCTGGGACTGCTCTGACCCTTCCTGCACACAGGGACACCCAGGGACACTCAGGGACACTCAGGGACAGACAGGGACACACAGGGACACTCAGGGACACACGGGGACACCCAGGAACACTCAGGGACACCCAGGGACACAGAGGGACACAGAGGGACACCCAGGGACACCCAGGGACACTCAGGGACACCCAGGGACACACAGGGACACTCAGGGACACCCAGGGATGAGGTTCCCTCTCAGGATCTCCTCTCCAGGCTGCACAGCCCCAGCTCCCTCAGCCTTTCCTGGGCAGGGAGATGCTCCCGTCATCACCTTTCCCTCACACCAGTGCAATTGTCTCTCCCAGGCTGTACCAGCAGCTCCTTGGCTGCCCAGATGTAGCACCCAAATGATCTTTGAGTTGCTAAAAATCACCTCTGCATTTTTCAAATTTCCTCTGCTGCCTTCACATCCTTCCGGTGACTGTTCTACATGAGCAACTTCTAAAACTCACTCTCCTTGCTTAGACTCTGGTTTTTAGTGTTCCTGCTCTTACTGAGGTCACAGCAGCTGGGCAGAACCTGTTAGGTTTTACACTGTTTCCTGAAAGTTCAATAGAAGGAGATATTTCCCCCTTTCCCATCAAGGTCAGTCTCATGTATATGGCCAAGTCCTAAAAGGAGAATGAGCCAGCTGGTTGATCTCAGGTGCAGAAACCACCATTTGCTCAGCCAAGAGGCTCTTTGGTGGGGCAGGGACTGTAGGAATCATCGTGTTTGTGCTCTCTGCACAGCTGACTTGTGGCACCGTGCCCCAAAACTGGAGATCCACCCTCCTATCAGCACCCACACTCACAGCTGCTCATCAAACTCCTGGGCAGCCCTTAGCATATCACAGGACAGACCTGCTGCCTGATTGTGTGCAGGAGATGGGCGTGGCTGTTCTCAGAAGAAAACTCACCCCATCAATGCTTTTTTTAAAGTAGGAGGCCATGAAGAGAATAAAGTTGGTGGAGCTGCATGCCCACAGCAAGGACTCCACTTGGGTGAGGCTGACTCAGTGATTCTGCTGGACTCCACAAGGAAGAATTGAAATAGCCTTAAAAAGGGAAAATTCTCTTGATATCTGGAATAGGGTGGCACTTTCTATTGGATACATTTCTTTTTAAGCTGTTTGGGAACGTGACAATTCTCTAGAGGTCAAGAGTGCTGGAATGAGCACATTCTTCTTGAGTGAAGAGAACTGAATGTCTGGTGGGTTACAAACCCAGGTTCAGCATTTTTGGATCTCCAACACAGGAATGTGTCCTGTGAGGTGACAAAGGCAGTCCTATGCTTTACCATGTCCTTTAGAGCTATTTCTGCTGAGGTTTTGGAGCTGTGCTTCTTGCTTGCAAATTCTACCTTTTTATTTTTCCTTTCTGGGGAATTACTCTTCACTTGTAGCCTCTCCAGCTACAGCTGGTAGCCTGACAAGGAAGCTGTGTCTGCCCCACTCCTGGCAGTGTCCAAGGCTGGGCTGGACAGGGCTTGGAGCACCCTGGGGTAGTGGAAGGTGTTCCTGCCATGGCAGGGGGTTGGAACTGGATGGGCTTTAATGTCCCTTCCATCCCAAGAGGATGCTGTGTGGAGGCAGCCAGGACAAAGTTGCAAATTTCCCAGCCAAGGATCCTTCTAAAGAGGAGCCTTACTTGGCCCAGACTGTAGAAATCCAGAAACACATCATGGTTTGGTGCAGTCCAGACATTGCCTGATCTCTTAGACAGCCAGTAAAGCTGCATGGAGCAGGAAGTTCTTAAGGGACTTCCTAATGAGCAATCACGAGGGATTAGAGGGCCTGAAGCAGTTTATGTAAAGTATTTGGAGTTAAATCTGATCCCATGTCACACTTTCTAAATCTCCAAGCAGTTCTGGTGTGATGGGGTTTTGCAGCCTCAGAAGCAGGGCTTGATATGGGAATCCCACTCCTAAATCAAGGATAGAGTCATAAAATACTTGGATTATTAGAGTTGGAAGGGACCCTAAGGACCATCCAGGTTCTCCTGCTGCTTCTGGCTGAGGGAGTGGGTGACTTTTGGCACCACAAGGAGGTGCCCAGAGGGGCCTTGGGCATTGTTGCCCTTCTCAGGGGAGCACTGGAGGATGTGGGGCAGTGGGATGTCCTCTGAAGGACAAAGTGACAAACTGCTGGCAAGTAGAATTCCATGTTTGATGGACCAGTGATTTGATCTCAGTTTGATCCAGCAACTCTTCAGACAGAAGCTGATCAAATCCTCCTTTCCCTGAGCTGATCCTGACAAGCCTTCTCATTCCCAGCAGCATTTGTACAAAGAGTTTCCAGATCCTTCTCCTCTGGATCCTTCTGCTGAGCTGTACCTCCAGCAAACAACGTTATTACTTTTTTTTTTCCCTTATTCAAAACACATCTATCTTTCACAATCACAAACATTAACTCCCTGAGCAATCTTGAAGAACAAAGACTTTGAGATAAGATTATCTTGCCACAGAGGTGTTTATAAGCCTTTTTTTCTTTCCATTCCCTCCTGCTTATGAATTCTACCCCTTGGCAGACAGGTTGGGATTGTTAATAGCTTAGCTACACATAATTAGAGGGCATAAAATTATAGTTGGAGCAGAGATATTATCCAGTGTGGATGGCACAAGCTTACCTGAGTTTCTAAAGCACATGGGTGAGTTTGTGGAGGAGAAAAACATTAATAATGTTTTTAAATAATTTAATAAATATCCTGGATGTGCAGCTACAGTGTCTGGTTCAGAGAGTCCTTCAGCTGCAGATCTCAGAGTCTGTGAGAGCACTGTGGGGAAAAAGCTGCTGCTGGAAACAAAGGAGCAGGATTAGGAGGATCTTGTCTTGATTTGCTGGGGTTGCTTTTATGTTCTGAGTTGGGTTCCCTGAGTGATGAGCAATTCCTGCCTCAGCACAGCAAGGAGCAGAGGAGGAGCTTGGCAAACCAGCCACACTCTATAAAAATGCAGTTTTTCAAGGCCATTTATTATAAGCAGGGCATTGAGCCATGAGGCAGCCAAGTACAGTAATTATATTTGTGAAGCATGGGGCATTTCTGTTTGCTGGACCCACTTGATTGTTTCTCACACAATGGAGTCATTTTTATGTGGTGTTCAGCTTATCAGCCTCTATTTCAAAAACTACTTACACTTGAGTCATGTTTACCCTCCCTCTGAGCAGTACTTGTATTTGAAGGTGCTGCTGAAGGTAAACCAACCTCCTCCTTTGACATGGAGTTCACATTTAAACATTTTTTTTGAACCACTGCCTATCCTGTCTGAAGTCTGTTGAATTTCACAGTGTTCTGTAAATAATGGTATTTCCATCTTGCCTAATTTCTGCCCATAAACAGCTCTTAAACTGTTCACAGCAGGGAAGAGAGGAGCTAAAACACCTTCCAGCTCTTGCTTCTTCATTTTCTTCCATGTAAAAAGGCAAATATCCAATATTTTATTTATTCCTGAGGGGTTGTGTTCACTGTCTCTGTCTGCAGGGAGGGCTCAGAGCAGGCTCTGCTCTGGGGGCCCAGCAAGAGGATAAAAGGAATGGGCAGGAACTGATGCCCAAGGAGCTCCACCTGGACATGAGGAAGAACTTTTGTCCTGTGCAGTGACCAAGCACTGAACAGAATGAACCAGACATGGGAAGCAGAGAGAACAGCTGGAGGTTTCCTGCAGGAACTGCTTCCAGGCCACACAGGAAAGGTGGCAGCAGATAATTCCTGGACCAGATCTCTCACTTGGGTAAACCTAGAGAGCCCCTGAGCTGTGGTACCTTGAGGAGGGCAGGGATCCACCACAGTTCTTAGAATCATGGAATGGTTTAGGTGGGAAGGGACCTTAAAGCTCATCTTGTTCCACCCCTTCCACAGGCTGGGACACTTCTACTGTCCCAGGCTGCTGTCCAACCTGGCCTTGGAAACTTCCAGGGATCCAGGGGCAGCCACAGCTTCCTGGGCCAGGCCTCACTACCCTCACAGGGAAGAATTTTCTCTGTACCTCTCACCTAAATTTCTCCTCTTTCAGTTGGACCCCATTACTCCTTGTCTTATCACTACAGTTCCTGAAGGAGAACCCCCTCTCGAGCTTCCCCATTGCCTACAAATCTATACCAGCTCATTTTCCTATGGTTTTTCCACAAGCCTTTGCTGCTGCCCAGAGATAGCTTAGTAAGGAAGTGGAACTTTGCCTGGATTTTTTGTGGCTCTCTGTCGCTCAGACCCAAGCAAAGCTTTAGTTCCTGAAAGGATCTCCTGCTATGTCACATGTGCCACAGCAGCCACAAAGAGTCACCAAGGAGGGACAATGAGCTGGGCTTGGGTGACAGCTCAGCCACACAGGGTGTAAAAGGAAGAAGCATCTCCCTGTGGCGCTGAACTGCTTTGACCCTGACTCTTGTCATGCCCAGCAGATGTGACACAGGCTGTGCCCGGGCACAGGGAGGTGTCACATCGTGTTGGCAGCACAGGACAACCTCACACTGATCACAGTCAGGTCTCATCTTCCCTCCCTGAGTGAAAGTGTCACTTTTGCACCCAAACATGTGTGTTACACTGCATTGCTGCCTGCTTGGAGAAGGAAAAAAGGGAAGATTTTATCTAGAAGAAGTTGTTCTTTTTAATTGAAAGAATACACTTGATGATCTTTAGTTCAATTAGATTTTTTTTTTCTTTTTTTTAAATGAGGGGTGAAAGCACTGTGTGAGCAACAGATGCCTTGTTTTTCAACACATTCTCCTGGCATCATTCCCCTCCCTGTGAGCTCCTGCAAAGGGAAAACACAAAAACACAGGTGTTCCCCCTCCAGGGGAAGTCTTTGCTTGTGGCATCTTCCACCTGGCTGTTCCACACTGGGTGTGAGATCCCTGCCTGAAAGGAGCCTCTCAGCAGGGTTAACTCTCACAGCTTGGGGACAGCAGTGGCTGCAGCCACATTTCCCTGTGCAAAGGGACCTTATGGCATCTTGCACCATAATGGACCAAGATCAAACCCTCAGTGCCCCCTAGATGCTTCTGTGCTGCTGCTTTCTTAAAATATTCATTTTTTTTCTGTGTCCACAGGGCAGCAATCCTGCAATGATCTCCCCTCAGGAGACACCCCAATGCTGTTCATGCACTGATAGCAGATAAAGGATCTGGTTTCCTTTACATCCACAAATTTTAATTTCTACCCTCATGGTCATTTGTTTTACACTCACAGAATCATTAAGGTTGTAAAAGACCTTCAAGATCTCCAATCCCCATCTTGTCAATGAGACCAGGGCACATCAGGTGTTAAAGACAGATGAAACACAATTAAGGACAGCAACAAGAGTTTTCAAAAAACAAACAAATGAAAAAAGAAACTGGGAAAAGGGGAAGAAAACAGACCTGAGAAGAGCAGAAGTGGCTGAAGGGGACAAGGGGTCAATCTTTCAGCATGAAGCACTATCATCACAGCAAGAAAAATAAAATCAATCCAATCAATAAAATAAAATAAATCAATCTTGAAGGCATGTGCTCCAATAGTGGGCAGATTAGTCCTTAGGACAAACCTTTAGCTGTAAGGGAGTCCTGGAAAAGATCACTTGGGGAGGGAGAAGTTTGTGTTGGTGAGATTTAGGAGCAGGTTAGGTAAGAACCATCAGCAGAGATGTGTGTTCAGTGGAACCTGTCACAGGGCAGAGAGAGAGGCTCACAGACCTCCCCTCTTCAGATTCAGCACCTGAATCTCTCCCCTTTGCTTGCTGCCTCTCCAGTAAAGACATAAAATAAGGAGTTGTTTATCCTGGGAATGTACAGAAAGGTCAGGGATACAGTTCTGAGGTTACACAATCCTCAAGAAGCCTCAGCGTGCCCTGCAGCCAGCCAGGAGGAATTCCTAGAGCCCAGACAGACATGTTGTTATTTTGGGGAAGGAAACAGCTGCCTTTGTTCCCTGAAGGCTTTTCTTTATTACCTGTTCATCCACTGCCTTGCAGCCTCACATCTCAGCAAACAGAATGGATGAAGGCTGCATCACAATTATAACAATGATTTGAGATCAGTGACAGACAGGAGGGATTTTTGAGGAAAAAATCAGACTCTGGGTCTTGCCCTTCGTGGACATCTGCCTGCAGAGAGGCCCTGATGCTGTGAAAAAACCACAGCAGTTGTCACTTGCCCTTAAACAGGAATTTCACACCTTGGAATGGATACAGGGAGCTCACAAGGGGCAGTGCTCTAATTTAAAATGACTTCCAATTCTCTTTTGCTGACAAGGCCAGGTTGGACAGGGCTCTGAGACACCTGGAAGGTGTCCTTGCCCATGGCAGGGGCTGGAACTGGATGAGTTTTAAGGTCTTCCCAACCCAAACCAGTCTGTGATGATTTCCCAGTTTTCCATCAGGGCTCCTATAACACATTGGGAAAACCACATGGAAGTCTCTCAGCAGAAACAACCCAAGGAATCTTTCTGCCCTTCACAGCTTGGTCATAAAAAGCCCAAGCCATTCACCCTGAAACAAACATGAGTAACCACAGGCAGAAGCAAAGGCAGAAGGGAAATGTTATAAACCCTCAGCAGCTGCTATTGCAGAGCTGGATTCTCTTACAGTGTCTGGAGTGTAAACAGAATCCATTTTTTCCTCCTTCCTTACTGGCCCTGACAGCACAAGTTTCCACACAGGGATTCATTTCAAGCAGGCTGTGGAAAGAAGATGCATAATTAGTGCAGCTAATGAGGAGGATGAGTTACCAGACTAAGCCAGAGCAGCATATCAAACACTCTCAGGCCAGGAGGAGAGAGTTCACTCTCTGTAAGCCTTCTCTTCCCTTCCCTTCCCTGCCCTGTAAATCCTGCTTTCCCAAGGGTCTGTGTCCTTCTGAACAGAACAAACCCGTGTGGAAACAAGGTCATTCAGGGCTCTGAGGTGAGCAGATGTTGCAAAATAAGGGTTAAGGAATGTACTCTGTGAAAACCAAACTGTTTAAAAATCCAGACAAACCTCACACCAAGGTTATTGCA
The DNA here is from genome assembly GCA_026413545.1 of Cichladusa arquata. Taxonomy (NCBI): domain Eukaryota; kingdom Metazoa; phylum Chordata; class Aves; order Passeriformes; family Muscicapidae; genus Cichladusa; species Cichladusa arquata. The sequence goes on from JAOTQP010001546.1 coordinate 109,034,725, forward strand.
CACCACAAAGAACAGTGGAAGATCACCACCCTCCTCTGGAATTGGACTTCAGGGATTCTTGTGGGTTATTCTGTGATTCACCTTCATCTGTTCAAGAGATGGAAACCCATAGAACACCAGGAATCAGCCTTGAAACACTGAATACTCAGAAAAGAGTTCACTGGGAAATGGAGGTGATGATCATCAGGGTTATTTTCTGCCAGGAACAAGATGGAGAAGAAAAACCCTGTGACCAGTGAAAAAGCACTTTCCCAATTCTCTTTACTGAGCATATTTGTTAATGAGACACTGGAGAATAAATAGTTTATGAAGAAGACTCAGGTTTCATCTGATAATGTTACATAAACCTTCCCTGTCAGGAGCTCTATCCCTGTGAAATGAGGGAATAGAGACACAACTGCTCAGTGGGGATCACAGAATAATTTGGTTTAAAGACACCTTAAAACCCATCCAGCTCCACCCCCTGCCATGGCCAGGGACACCTTCCACTACTCCACATTGCTCCAAGCCCCAGTGAATCTGGCATTGAATATTTCCAGGGATCCAGGGGCAGCCACAGCTTCTCTGAGAAACCTTTACCAGGGCCTCACAGCCAAACATTTCCCCCCAATACCTCATCTAATTCTCCCTTCTTTCATTTTAAGGCCATTCCCCCTTGTCCTATCACTCTATGGCCTTGTCAAAGTCCCTCTCCAGTCTTCTTGGAGCCTCTTTTAGATACTGAAAGTCTGTAATTCCTAATGGTCCAGGGATTTCATTGGGCTTGAAGAATGTAATGACCCAACCTGAGCTTGCTAAAACACATCCATGCATACCATGAAATCTGCAAGGTCTCACAGAACTAAACCTCTCATCTCCCAAGTGCTTTGTTCAATTAACCTCAGCAAACCACTCTAAAATAAAGCTGACTTTTGGCAGAAGACCTCAGGGGGAGACTTTGGGGCAGAGAAGCTGAGATGCATTTAAAATGAAATCTAAACTGGCCACCTCTGCAAAACAGAGCTGCTGCCACAGCTGTAAAGTCATTTATCAAGTGCTGGGAGCATTCTGGATGCCTCCAGGAGCAGGCAGCACCTTTCCCACAGCCTCCCCAGCCTCTCACAGCTGTGCAGGAGCAGAGCAGCCACAGCAGGACTGAAAAATCAGTTCAAGAATTCCTTGCCTTTGCTGGAGGGGATAAGGCATCATGTTACAAACCAGGGAGAAGCAAAGGCTTTGGAGAATTCCATCTTCCATCCAGTGTTGTTAGATAATCACTGTAATTTAACATGATGAGGCTACAGACTTTGCTCTTGAAGTGTAATAGCCCTCTGCTTGAAATAAAGGCAGGTTACTCCTTCTCACACAGCATTTTCAAGTAGTGGGTGCTGCAGGTCAACTTTTCTGCATCTTTCTTAATTTCATAGAATCATTAAGGTTGGAAAAGGATCATTGAGTCCAAGCTGTGACCAATCCCCACCTTGTCACCAGCCCAGAGCTCTGAGTGCCACATCCAGCCATCCCTTGGACACCTCCAAGGGATGGGGACCCCAAACCTTCCTGGGCAGGGATGCTTCCAATGCTTAACAACCCTTTCCATGAAAAAATTCTTCCTGAATTTGCAGGGAAGTGCCCTGAAGGGAACAGGTGAGAGCTGGAATTATATTTTATTAAATTTTGCTGTCATATTGCTGTAGACTGAACTGTAATTGACATTTTTCCACCCACCCCCCCACTGGCAACATGAGCACTGTTGGAATGGGGAAGGGAAATGCCTCCTGCCTTCAGCTCCTGATTTATCCACAGTTTTTGTTGGAGCAGGATATAAACATACATCAGCAGCTGCTTTAGCTGAAAACCAGAGCTTGCCAACTCACACGGGTTGGGAATTTTCCATCTGCAAAAAGAGCAATCTCAGCAAAGAAAAAAATTGTCCTTGGGGACAAAAAGGGGATTTTGCCTAAATAATTCTGTCTTCAATCAAAATCAGAAGTCGCTGGAGTCTGGGAAATCCCTGGAATCCTGGAATGGTTTGGCTTGGGAAGGATCTTAGAGCTCACCCATGGGCAGGGACACCTCCCACCAGACCAGCTTGCTCTGGTCCCATCCCCTACATTTTCTCCTTTAATATCCATGGATTATGGATGCTGGACACCAAGCATGGAGGTGCTGGTGCCTTTGCTCTGACCAGCCTGGTTCTCCTTACACGCCTGCATGAAGCCAGCTCAGCTCAGTGTCCCCTGGAAGCTCTGGAGAAAGTGCCCAGAGCATGAAAATGTGACACGTAAAACATCCCAGCACACAGCTCAGTGAGCTGGAACCTTTAGCTCAGCAGCCCAAAAAGGAATCCTGAAATATTAAAATGCTTTTGTTAAAGGCACAGGAAAAACTCAGAGGAGCTTAACTGAATCAAGAAAAAAAAAAAAAAGTCATACAAAAATATAGATTATTTAGGTCATCATTTTCATTCAGGACGAAGATGAACATTAAAGCAATTTCCTGAGAGGGGAAAACCTTTCCCAGAGCTCTGCTAAGCAAAATCCAGCTCTGCAGTGCACACACAGAGATATCCCTGGCCTTGGAGATGAGAGGCAGAGCCAAGCACATCTGACAGCGATTAATCCCATCCCTCCTGCCCGGCTGGGCAGGACCTGGGCACAGCCCCAGGGCAGGAGGAGATCCTACAAAAACCCCCGTGCCCTGAGATGCACCTCCACACACTCGGGTTTCACCGTTTCATATGCAGGAAAGGTTTTGTTGTCAAGCCTGAAAAAAAAAAAGAAAACAAAAATCCCTGGTATTTTTTGTGGATCTAAGATTCGAGCCAGTTCAGGGTTGGGGCAGAGACTGATTATTTCTTTTTTGTTTTTTCAGTTTTATTTTTCTCTCTCTTACAAAGTGCTGAATGAAATTGTTCAGAGAGCAAACAAAACAGGAATGGCTGTTTTTTCCATGCATTCCAGATACTAACAAATGGCCAGTTATTAAAAAACCTTGGAAAATCATGGTATTACAGGAGCTGCAGAGGGGAGAATCCTTTGCTGGCTGGGGAAGCTGAGCGCTCACAGCTCCTGGCTCTCGAGGCTCTCGAGTGCCTAATTGAGTTTGAAAGGCCTGTTAAGTACCATTGACCAGAGCAGATGTCTCTCTTGAAAAAAGAGGGAAAGCTCCAGGAGGAAAAGAAACACAAAGAACACTCTTATTCCACTGCAGAGCCTGGAAAAAAAAACACGTTTAAAGTCCCTGGGGAGACAGCATCAGCAGAATTGATCCACCTGCTAAGGATTCAGCAGGAGCTTCCAAAAACGGGACAAATTCAAGGGTCATTGAATCCTGTGTGGTGTCTCAAAGCCACAAGCAACCAGATCAGAATCATGGAAGGGTTTGGGTTGGAATGGACCTTGAAGATCATCTCATTCCACCCCTGCCATGGGCAGGGACACCTTCCACTGTCCCAGGCTGATCCAAACCCACCCAGCCTGGCCTTGGGCACTTCCAGGGATCCAGGGGCAGCCACAGCTTCTCTGGGAAACCTCTGCCAGGGTCTCACCAGCCTCACAAGGAAGAATTTCTTACAGTGAAATGGTTTCTGTGGTCCTTCCCAACCTTGCCCATCCTGTGCCTCCATGCCAGTGAACCTTAGACCTGAATCATGGCATGACCTCAGCAATCCCTGCTCCAGTCTGAGGAGTCTGCACCAAGTGGAAGGAAAGCAAGAGCCTCCAGCACAGCTCCATGGCTGCTCTCACAAGGGCACTGTGGGTCCAGCCTTGCAGGGAGGGCAAACAGAGCTCACCTGGAGCTCTGCAGAGGGAACAAGAGAAGATCCTGCTGTTCCCAGAGCCCTGACATAGAGGAGAAGTTGAGCAAAAGGGATTTTTCTGCTCAGGAAGAGGAGCACTGGTGGTTTCACTGTACCTGATCACTTGACTCAATGTAAATCACAGAATTATTTAGGCTGGAAAAGGCATCCAGGATCATCGAGTCCAACTTGTGACTGATCCCCACTCTGTCCCCAGCCCAGAGCTCTGAGTGCCACATCCAGTCATTCCTTGGGCACCTCCAGGGATGGGCACTCCAAACCTCCCTGGGCAGCCCCTGCCAGCTCCTGACCACCCTTCATGGAGAAATTCCTGCTGATGTCCAACCTGAACCTCCCCTGGTATAATTTGAGGCTGTTCCCTCTCCTCCTGTCCCTGTTCCCTGGGAGCAGAGCCCAACACCCCTGGCTGTCCCCTCCTGTCAGGGAGTTGTGCAGAGCCTCGAGGTGCCCCCTGAGCCTCCTTTTCTCCAGGCTGAGCCCCTTTCCCAGCTCCCTCAGCCTCTTCTGGAGCTCCAGCCCCTTCCCAGCTCTGTTCCCTTCCCTGGACACAAAGTAAAGCTCTCTCCCAGACCCAGATTGCTCCAGGATGGCAGAGCCTCCAGACTGACAGAAGCAGGAGTGATTCCACAAACCAGTTCCCTCCTCCAGCACTGAGCCAAGCACCTGGAGCACTAAATTGGTACAAAATCAGCAAAATGGAACATCCAGCAAAGCGGGCCCTGAACTCCCTGATCCTCCAGCTGCAATCCAAGGTCTCCCAGATACAGCCCAGCTGGAAAACCCTCCTCCCTGAGCTGAGGAGGCTGCCAGCTTGTGAGAAAGAGCACAGAACCCTGGGAGATAAGAAAGGTAAAACAGAGGACAGAGGCTGGATTGGCAGGCTGTGGTAGGCAGCAGCAAGGGGACAAGAGGAAAAACATCAACATGGGAAGGCAGAAAATCCAAAAGGGGAGAAAACTCCACCCCAGTGGGATGATGGCATCTGAGCAGTGTGGGGGTTCATTCCAACAATAGCTGAGGCTGATACTCCCACCTGATGAACCCCCTGAGGGCAGCAAAGACACCTTGAGTGCCTTTCTCTGTGGGCAGCACAGACTTGCAGCTCACCAGGTCAGGCTGGGCAGGGCTTGGAGCACCCTGGGATAGTGGAAGGTGTCCATGGCAGGGGATGGAATTGGATGATATTTATTGTCCCTTCCTGTCCAAGCCATTCTGTGATTCTGTGACAGTCCTCACCTGTATGTGTCCCAAAATTATTTCAGTTGGAAAAGTCCTTTAAGATCATCAAGTCCAACTGTTCCCCAGCGCTGCCAAATCCATCACTAAACCATGTCCCCAAGTGTCACATCCACACACCATTGGAATACTTCCAAGGGTAATAATTCCACTGCTTCCCTGGGCAGCCTGTTCCAATCCTGCTCAAAGAATCTCCATGTGTATTATCAGATACCCCCAAAAGTGCTCCAGGGAGAGAGGGAAGGTCACAGGCTACTGAGGAGTTTGTATGTTCTATATTTTTCATGTTACCCGGATTTTAAGGTTTTGTGGGTTGATTTGTTACCTGATTTTGGGTATTTTTTAAACATAAATCCTTGTCCAAAGGACTGCAAACATGAAAAGCCAGCTTGAGGTCCAGAAACAGGTTAATTTAGGAATATTGGAAATAGGAATCAAGGGGAAGAAATCAGGAGACATTCCAACATTCCTCCTCTCAGGGCATGGTGCCATGGATCCAGGGGCTCCATGAGTGTTCTTGCCACTCTCCCCCCTCTCCACCACTGCCTCCTTCTCTCCCTTGCCCTGGATCCACATCCAGAAGTGCTGCTCCTTCAAAGCTTCCTGCTGCAGCCTCTCCCAGAGCCTGGGGCTTGATTTCCCGCCCACCCCCACCCCCACAAGAG
>JAOTQP010001546.1:109040825-109052589 GCA_026413545.1 Cichladusa arquata
CTCCATCCCTTGTCCCCAGTCCCTCTCCAGCTCTCCTGGAGCCCCTTTAGGCTCTGAGCTCTCCCTGGATCCTTCTCTTCTCCAGGTGAGCATCCCCAGCTCTCCCAGCCTGGCTCCAGCCTTAGGAGCAGTTCCATGGTTTCCTCTGGACTCTCTCCAGCTGCTCCATGTGGGTTTTCACCTCTCAAATCCTCCCTGTGAGTTAATTTACTCCAAGCCTAGATGCCACATGTAACACCCCAGATGCTGACTCAGCCTGCAGGGCTCTTCCCTCCTGGCTGTGTCACTTTTCCACACATTTCTCCAATGCCATGTGCCACGTGGAATCACAGACAGCTGGACCAGCACAAGTGAGGAGGAAAAAGAGGTGGAGGAGAGCAGAATAGGATTTTAATTCAGGATTGCCACAGCTTCCCCCATTGTGAAATGACAGCATTGCCAACTGCTGGCAGCACAGCCAGGACACTCCATGTGCTTGATGTTGCACAAGTGCCCTTTAAGGATCTCTGGAAGAAAATCTGTTTCCCAGTAAGGCACAGGTTTGTGGGTTTTTTGGTTTTATTCCCGAACTGAGGGAGATGTAGAAAGCAGAGCCCTGTATTTACCCCAGTGTAGTACAAATTGCTGCTTTGTCCCTCAAACAACTGATGGATGTTTGCCCCATCTCTGGAAGTGTTCAAGTTGGACCCCCCAAAATGGAGCACAGTACAGAGAAGCCAAGTAGTTTTCTGCTAAAAAAAGCCCAAAATGAACCAACCCAAACTCTGGAATAACTTTTATTCCTGCCATAAAGGTTTTATTTTGTTCCATCAAGTACTTACAAGCCAAACCCAGAAGATTCCCTGTAGAAATGCTGCACTTACCTTGCTGGGGCATCCCAACAAATGTTTTCCATGTCAGGAAAGAACAGCAGGAAGCAGATTTCCTTTATCTCTTGTACCTTTGAATGAGCCACTTGCCAAAAGAGCCTTTTTCCTTCACACAGTGACCACAGGCTACACCTTTCAAACCTGAAACCACCCCCCAGACAGAACCAGTACCAACTGGGATGTGCAAACTGGTCATGTAAATGGTGACAAGCAACTGGCCAAGCTATAAAAACCATGATTTTAGTGACTGCACTGTGGTTTTTAGTGGTGTAACTGCATCTGTGCTGTGCCCAGGTTGTCTGCCAGGATTTTAAGATCCTGAGGGAGCAGATTTGGAGCTTTAAGAGCAAACCCTCCATGAGCTGATCTGCAGCATCAGATAAAGATCCAAAGCCATCAACAACACCCTCCCAAGAGAACATGAGAGGATCATCAGCTCAGCTCACTCTGAAACAAATGCCAGGGGCTTGTGGTGACATTTCCATGGCAGGGGAAGCTGTGAGCAGCCCAGCATCCCCAGTTCCATCCAGTGCAATGGGAATTCCTCCTCATTGTTTCCCCTCTCATTGCTCAGGGGGAAAAATGGGCAGCGTGGAAGAGACTCCTACAATGGAACTGAGCAAAAAAACTTGGGATTTCCAAGAGAAAAATCCAACAGACTCAAGAAAAGGTTAAAGAAAGATTTCAACACTTGTTCAGATGGATTCCCCATCCCTGAAAGTGTCCAAGGTCAGGCTTGGAGCAGCCTGGGATAATGGAAGGTGTCCTTGCCATGGCAGAAATGGAACTGAATGAACTTTAAGGTCCATTCCAACCCAAACCATTCTATGATTCTTTATTTTCTTTCCCCCCACCCAAAAATCAAGTTTAACCCAAATCAGACTGCCTGATCACTGCTGAAAATATTTTAAAACAGACCTACTCTGTTTCAGCTGGGACTTTTGGCACAAATAGTGGCTGAGTATCAATCTTTTCTCATCAAAACCTTCAGCACCCATCCCTGTGTTATCTCATGGGCTGCACAGGCTGCAGGGCAGCACAAACACCCCCAGCCTCCATCTGCTCCAAGCCAAAAGCCACAAAAACTCATCACCTTCCCCAGCAGCTGCAGAGACCACAGTGATGCCACAGGGGCACAGACAGCCCAGTAGTTCCAGCCTCCTGACTCACCAGAGATCCAGGAGAGATCCAGGAGCTCCCACAGCTCCCAGCCTCCATTTCCCAGGAGCTGTTTGTCCTTTTTGTGTTCCTTCCCCTGCCATCAGTGCCCTCCCTGACTTAAAACCAACAGGAAACTGTGACCTCGGCTACTGATGGACTTCAGAGTCACAGGATGGGTTGGGTTGGAAGGGACCCTGAAGCTCCCATTCCACCCCCTGCCATGGGCAGGGACACCTTCCACTATCCCAGGTTGCTCCAGCCTGGCTTTGGACACTTCCAGGGATCCAGGGGAAGCTCCTCAGGGCAACCTGTGCCAGGGCCTCCCCACCCTCACAGGGAAGAATTTGTTCTTAATATCTCATCTAAATCTCTCCTGGATTTGTTTAAAACCCTTGTCCATTCTCCACCCATCTTCTTGCAAGGCTTTGCTTTGCTCCAAACCCCTCTCCCTCTGAACACTCCTGCCCTTCTTCCTTTGGAGAGATCAACACCAGGATAAAAAGATCAATACCAGTATAAAACCTTGGCTAATCAAACTGTTTATCCATCACGTGCAGAGCTGCTGTTCAAGGCCCAAAGCCATTGCAGCAGAGCTCTGCAAGCCCCTCACAGCCTCAGGGTCTCACCCTTCTCCTTTCACCACTCTTCCACCACCACAGGGTGTAAAATAAAACACAATTCAGCTGAAAAAGCAAAAATTTCAGGCAAAAAGCTTAATCCAGTCACACCCACCCACATCCCTCCTGTGGGAAGCAAAGCACACAATAATAAAGAAGATTCAGCAGTGTAATTAAAGAACTTTTTAGTCTTCATGGTTTTAATTTAAACAGACACATCCACTATGCTTTCAACATATCTACAGCAAAGTTTACAGCCACTTTGTATCTGTTTTGTTCCCCCCAAATGGCTGAACCTTGAGCCATCATCTTCCTTTTCCTCAGATTTGTTACTTTTTTGTTGTAAGAAGTTCCACGCTGCAGCAGCTGGGATTCTGCACACAGACAGCAAATACCTCACACCAGCACACAATTCCCAGCCCTGGCATTTCAAATTGTACAGGAAAATAAAAAAAAAAAAATCAAGACTGATGCAGCAGCCAAGTCCAAAGAGGAGTTCCAGATGTTGGGCCAGCAGCTTGCACGGGCAGTAGGGAACAGACACAGCTCACGTCACACGGTGCTGCTGTGACAAAACACAGGCAGTGCTGGGAGAAACCTCACCCCTCACACAACCACAGCACTGCCCAAGGCTTCAGCAAAGCACACATGAGACACCAAAAATGCTCTACAGTGCAATTTGAAATCAGATCCTATGCAACAGAGACAGTAGTGCACGTCACAGCGCCACATTCAAGAGTTAATCGATACAATCAAAATATTGAAGGTACATATTTCATATTTCCCTTATGAAAACTGTGCAAGGTAGTTCCTTTTCCCTTCTTTTTTTTGGTAAATGGCAGAGTGTCCTCGTGGATTGGCCCCAAAATTTGGAAATGGGGCTTTCAGTGTCCAGCTTGTAACATAAAGGGTGTGCAAAAGAGCAGGAGCGGGGTGGCAGTGAGGGTGTAAGGCAGTGGCACAGGGAGCAGCCAGCTCAGGAAGACACAGGGAATCTGCAAATGTGCTGTCACAGGGCAGGGATCCCCCTCTGAGGGAGCAAACCCATGACTGATATCCAGTATGTGATTGAACAGGGGAGGCAAGCAGCAAAGCAAAGAAGGGGAGTGATCTGCTGTGAAGCTGGAGCCTGGCCCTGGGAATGGGGCAGCTCAAAGGGAATGTGGGAGCAGCGTGGCAGCACAGCTCCTGTCCCAGGAGAACCTACAGCACCACAAATCCTGCCCCCACTGCCAGCCCTCCCAGAGGGACAAGCTGCTGCAAGGCCCAGGAACTGTGGAATAAACTGTTTAGGACACCAGCACTGCCACAGGAAGGCACATTCCCAGGATCCACGTTCCCAGGATCCACGTTCCCAGGATCCACGTTCCCCAGCACTTGGGTGTGGATTCAACACAAGTGGAGGCTGAAATTGATGCCAGCTCAGAGGGAATGTGCTGCCTTTTGTTGGCTGTCACAGCTGGTTTCCCAATTTCCTCGGATGCCTGCAGTTTGCAGGAGAGGCTGGAGCAGCCAGGCAATTAGCTCCAAAAAAACCCTCTCTGCTTCTCTATTATTTAGCTCAATCTATAATTACTGTGTTAGGGAATTGCATAACCTTTAGGAGTGTTTTATGTATAGTCTATTACAGGGAAAATAGTGCCTTCTGAATCTTTCCCATCTGGCTGGGGATAATGGGTTTCAGATGGAGAAATTCTGAATGGGGTCGGGAAACACCCCCCAGGCAGGTGCAGATCCCAAAGACATCCTTTCAAAGGGTGAACAATCATCTTAAGGGCTTATATGAGCAACATACCCAGAAGAATCTCTGGGTTTGGAGGAGGGAACAACCAAATTCTGCCTCCCCTGTCATGCAGAACAGATCCCCAGCCACCCTGAAAGCATTCCCTGTGTCAGACTGGATTTAGGGAACAAGGCTCCAAACCTACAAAGAAATTGGCATTGCAAGCAGGGGGATCTCTTCTGCCTTAAGTGAACAATGCTTTAAAAGGGACTGTGTTATTTTTTAAGCCAGAGGAGTTCAGGGCTAAGTTTAGCTTAGGCAAGAAGGAAATAATTAAGGAAATCAGGACTGAACAAAAGGCATTAAGGTAGCACTTGACCACTATCACATAATTTTATATAATTTCCTTGGTTATAGAATTTTCTTAGACTGTATTTAGTGGCTACATGATTTTTGCAGGTTCCTGCCCAGCTACTTCTATACTACAGATCCTGCAATTTCACACATATCTATGTGAAGTGGCTTTTAAATAAAGGCAGCTTCATTCCATAAACCTGGAAGCTCAACAGTTTCCAGAGGGATCCCACCACTGACCTACTGCAGCTCTGTTCATTCCTGCAGAACCAGGCTAACAGGAAGCTCTTTTCTGGATAATCCCAGCCACATGTGCTGCTGTTAAATCAACTTTTCCCAGTCCTGTGGAGCTTCCCATGGAATCAAGCTGAAAAAATGCCTCAGGGAGTATTTCAGACCTACCCCTACCTGTCTTTCTAAAAGAGAAAAAAAAAATCACAAGAGAGAACTCTGATTTTATAAAAAGCAAATTGAAGTCACAGAAACTGAAAGAGCAGCTACAAAATACAAAGTTAAATGGGACTGAAGCTTATCCCTAAAGTCTTTAAGCAGTTTTAGCAGCTACAAATCATCTAAACTCTTAATATTTTTCTGTAGTGTGATGGCCCCTTCATCTGCAGCAGATCTGTGAGGTCACCTGAACTTCCAGCTTCTGCTTTTGAGGTTTCACAAGATGGGCATAAGAGCACAAATAGGAAAAGCACATCAGCTGCCACAGGAGTGTTTTGTTGAGCTGTAAATGAAGTGCTGCTCTTGCACCCTGGCAAGGCTGTGAACCTGGCCAGGTGTCCAAACCCAGCCAGGGGGGGTGGAATTTCTAAGAAGGCAGCCTGGCTCTGGTTTAAAGGACAGCTCTGAGCCCTGTTCTGCAAGTGAACACCCCCAGCAACTGTTAAACCTTTTTGTTTTCCAGGCAGAATTAAAAAAAGTTTGTTCCTCCTTAGGAGATCCTTGTCCAAGAGGGACAATTCCATGTGAAAGTCATGGCTTAAACATTAGCAGCAGAATCCCTCCTTCAATTCTGTATTGCACTGAAATGTCTTGCTCTGGTTTGGTATTTAACTTCCTGCTCCTGAGCCAATGCTGAACACAAAAACCCAAGTGTGAGATGTGAAAGCTACTGAGAGTACTGTGCAGACTGGCAGAATCTGTAATTTGATTTTAACAATTTCTAGATTTCCTAGCAAATTAAAGAACTAAGCTGCCTTACCTACTCTTGGAGAGAAAAGGTGCTTCCAGACAAAATGCCTTTACCTATCTATATAGAACTCTGTATTTTAATCCTGTGAGTGCTCAACAAAACCAGAAAAAGTCCAAAATAACTTGGAGACATCCCGTCTCTTGGCCCATCCTAGTCATCCACACAATTGGAGGTAAAGAGTTCCAGCTCCTGCTGACACTGTGCCCAATTCTGAGACAGAAAAGCTGCCAAGAGGGGACATTGTGCCCAGCTGTGTCTTCTGTAAACAAAACAAAAACCCCTCCCCACAAAGCAGGGAGGTTCATGGAGTGAAGGGTTCAGCAGTGGGAGGGTCAGCTGTACCCAAGGGCTCAGCAGAACATGCACTTGCCGTGTTTCTTCCTCGAGGTGAAGGGCAAAGCAAAGGCCTGAGGCAAAGCCCAGCTCAGGGCAAAGCCCAGCTCAGGGCAAAGGCCTGAGGCAAAGCCCAGCTCAGGGCAAAGCCCAGCTCAGGGCAAAGCCCAGCTCAGGGCACAGCCCAGCTCAGGGCACAGCCCAGCTCAGGGCTCCTCCCGCCCCTCCTCATCCGCCTCCATCTCCGCCAGCTGCCGCCTCAGCGCGTTCACCTTGGCCTGCAGCTCCTTGTTGTACTTGATGATGTTGATCCTTTCTACTTCAGCCTCCTCCAGGAATTTGGAAGGCCTGTTCCACCTCAGGAAGACACCTGGAAGGCCAGAGACACTCAGGTCACAAGGGGTTCTTGAAATAAGGAGGAATTCATGAAGCAGCTCTCAGCACACAGTTCACATTTTCTTCCCTTTCTCTCCCCCCTAAATGGCTTCCCCCACTCCTCTCCAAGCTCACCATCCTATTAAACAAGGTTTATAAGAATGAAAAATGAGGGGGTTCATTCCTTTTTTTCCTACTATACTTATCAGACCACTCCATTTTCAGTCCCCACCCTGCCATGCCAGCCTGCTTGTGTCACTGTCATGAACTCTGCAGCACCCATGGGATGGGGAAAGTTTCTCCCCCACTGCACATGGATTCTCCAGACTGGTCAGCAGTGAAGTCTGACAAAAAAAATCACAAAAGAGATATTGCCTGCAACAAGGAAAGCAAACCTGGCTCACCTTCCCAGAGCTGCAGGCTCTGTGGGGCCACAGAGGGCCAGATGACAAGGCTGTTGGCCTCATACAGAGGGTTCTGGAACCTGCTCAGCTCTTCAGGCCTGTTCACCCAGGACCAGAGGGACATGGTCTTCTGAGGCAGCTTCAGTTTAGCCCTAAGAAACCCACAGCAAAAGTCACTTGGATCTGTAAGGCTCTTGTTAGAGCCACACAGACAAGGTCACAAAGTTTTCCATGTGCTACTCCCCCAGATAATTCAAGTTAATCCCTTCACCATCATGGCACAGGGTGTAAACCTAAAGCAATTTACTCAGCCTGGCTGATTACAATTAGTTTTGAATAAAAGATGGGGAAATAACACTTGTAGGTTGGCTGCCAGGTGAAGAATCAGTCACCCCTTACTGTGGTTTGAGTGCCAGGTTTGGAAAGGGATCAGGCTTAAGAGAGAGCTGGAAGGTGGGGCAGGGCTGCATCAGGGAAGGATGGGAATGGAATTCTCAAGCACATAAAAGCAGTTTTACTGCTGGAGTGGGCACGTCTGACAGGTCCCTCTGGTGGCAGGAAGGAACTGAGCACACAGAGCAAGCAGTGCTGCTTTCCTGGGGCAATCCCACCTCCAGTTACAGGGATCCCTGTGCCTCAGATTCCAGCAAATCTCATTCTGCCTGCACTGGCAAATTGAAGTGCCAGCCAGGCAGGAGATTCACCACTCCTGTGAATGCTTCAGACAGCACAAGCTTAACATCAGACTCCAGCCCTGTCTGTGCTCCCAGGCTGATGTGCTCAGATGTGACAGGCAGGTTATTACACATAACATTCAATACTCCTCCAAATTTCAGCTTATTGGTTTCAAGTCTAACTTGGTTTTGCAGATGACTGGTTCAGCAGCCCTGCAGAAGGCAGCAGAGTCTCTTCTAAGCCCAGATTACTTTAAGGACAGAGGTTTACAGGAAGTTTTAATTGTCTTCCTTCTCTGAAGTATCACTTCTGTTTTTCCCTTCCTGTCCAGTGGCCTTCAGTCCAGCAGGAGACCCTCAGCCCTACTGGAGCCAGGAATCCTGAGGGCAGAACTGCCAAGCTCCAAACAGGAATCCAAACCTTCCCTGGCAGCTGTGGGCAGCTCCAGTCCTTCACCCTGTTTCTACTCCCAGAGGTCTCAGGACCACCAGGCTACAAAGACAGGTTGAGGTGAGGGACAGAATTGTCAGCTGTGACCTCTGCCTGCCTCAACCTCCTCCTCCTCCAGGCTGGCATGGACAAGTCTGCTTCCCACAGCTGTGACTCACATCTAATTCCAGCTGGTTACTCTTTTATGGAAGAGTTTCTGTGTGAGAAACTAAATAAACTGGTGCTGGGTGGAGATTTTTGGCCAGGTTGGACAAGGTTTGGAGCAACCTGGGATAGTGGAAGGTGTCTCTACCCACAACAGGGGGTTGGAACAAGATGATCTTTAAGATTTCTTCCAACCCAAACCATTCCATGATTCTGGGACCTTCTTTTAATCAAATTCAGCCCAACATTTCAAGGATTCGAGTCCAGCATCCTTACCAACCTTTCATTTTCGTTGTTGCCCAGGAAAGTGCCAAACTGGGAGGCGTAGGCGTGTTCAAAGAGCGTGATGAGGAACTGCTCGTTGAACTCGAAGGAGCAGGGGAACTGCCGGTGGATTTGCCACACACATTCCAAAAAGAGCAGGAACACTGGGGCCTCCCACTTCTGCTTGCTGTTGGAATAGGCTGACTGGGCACAGCGCTGCTGGAAAGGGTGGCCAGCCTGGAGGGAATCAGGGACAGCATCACACACCAAGGAATGGGATGGGAGGATGTGGGAAAAACATTTCACAGCAAGTTCTGCCCATGCAACTGCTCAGGGAGCCAGGACCCAGCTGTTAGAAACCATTATGGCACTGCTGGGGCACCTCAAATCTGGGATTCGGTTTTGGGTCCCTCCTGACAAGAAGGACATTGAGGGGCTGGAGCATGTCCAGGGAAGGGAAAGGAGCACCAGGAGAGGCTGAGGGAGCTGGGAAAGGGGCTCAGCCTGGAGAAGAGGAGGCTCAGGGGGCACCTTGTGGCTCTGTACAACTCCCTGACAGGAGGGGACAGCCAGGGGAGTCAGGCTCTGCTCCCAGGGAACAGGGACAGGAGGAGAGGGAACAGCCTCAAGCTGCACCAGGGGAGGTTTAGATTGGGTATCAGGGAAAATTTCTTAGTGGAAAGGGCTGTTCAGCTCTGGCACAGCTCTCCATGGCAATGGTGGAGTCCCCATCACTGGAAGCATTAAAAAGCCACATGGATGTGGCACTTGGGGACACAGATGAGTGGTGGCCTTGGCAGTGCTGGGGACAGTTGGACTTTACAATTTTAAATGTATTTCCCAACCTAAATGGTTCTGTGATTCTGTGACCAATTTCCCTGCCTTTCTCAGGCTGTTTGATCAGAGAATGTGAGCAGGAACAAGGTGGGGTGGGTGCACTGGAGGACCAGACTGCCAAGGTACAAAGAGCACAACTCAGGTTTTGTGGTTTGTTCTGAACACTTTTCTCTAATCAAATGGAGGAGATGAAACCTCGTCCAGTGGAAGGTGTCCCTGCCCATGGCAGGAGGTTGGAATGAGAGGAGCTTTAAGGTCCCTTCCAACCCAAACCAGTCTTGATAAGAGATGCTCACCCAGAGCACACAAAACAGGCAGTTCCCCAGAATCAATGAGAGGCCAAGGCCCCAGGATGCCAGAGGGACAAATGACTCAGGTAATGATGCTGCTCTTTAGGACAAAGGACACTCACACTCAGCAGGGCTGCAACAAGTCCCAACCTGCTGGCTACCTCTCAGGCCCTTTCCCAACCCCAGTGTCTCTGGAACTGGTTGCTGCTCTGTCCAGGGGCATTTCTCACCTGCAGCCACTCCCTCACTACTAGAGCCTCGAAGCCACGGATGGTCCTGCACCTTGGATCCAGGATGATCTGTGCCAGGGAAGTGACCTGGAGTGTGGAGTCAGTTCCTTCACTGCCATGGACTAACACTGAAGCACTCTCCCTGGGAAAGGAAAAGGTGGGAAGGGATAATAAGAGTGTGAATGAGCAGAACCATCCCAGTAGATGCCATTACCATGGACACCAGTGCTGACAGTGTTGAGGTTTTGCTGGCTCTTTATCACCCCTGCAGCCCCATCCCACACGGATCCCACCTGGATACTCATCAACAGTGACCTGAGCTCTGCATCATTAAAGGCACTCTGGAACTCCAGATCCTTTCCCACACTGACAGAAGGTGCACAGTGACATCTCCCATGTGGTTCTCACTCTTTGGGATTAGCATCCCTTTGAGTTACAGCTTGGATGTCCAACTCATCCCATTCCACCCCTGCCATGGGCAGGGACACCTTCCACTATCCCAGGCTGCTCCAAGTCCCATCCAGCCTGGCCTTGGACACTTCCAGGGATCCGGGGGCAGCCACAGCTTCTCTGGGCACCCTGTGCCAGGGCCTCACCACTGCTCTAATACAGTTTCTCCCTAATATTTAATCTAAACCTTCCTTCCCTACCTAATCTTCACCTTCCTCAACACTGATTTTCTAACACTATTTTCCTCTTTTATCTTTCAGGCCTTTATGATGCAGAGAGATCTGTCCCAGCCATCCTCTCCCCATGGAAAATATAACAGAACTCTCCTTGTCAGCCCAGCTCTGACCTTCAGGCTCTGACCTTAGGCACCTGGAACTGACCTGCCATGGCTCCAGGTAAACACAAAAAGCAAAGCTGAGGTTAAAAATGATGAAATCAGCCACTGTCCCAACAAGCCAGAAGGGTTTCATCACTGATCTTTCCCATTACATGCTTGCAGGAAAGGATTTCAGATAAAACTATTGATCCAGAGCAATCCTTTCCTGGCACAGCCAGTAATGAAACCAGCACTATCAGAGCTTTTAAAAAGCACAGAGCTCCCATTTTAATGCAGCAGTGCTGATTCACCACTGAGCCTGCATTTCAGCTGCAGAACACATTCCCCAGCTCCTATGAAAAGTCAGGTTTTCCCTAAATTTTGGGATGGGCTTTTCCCACCCAGAGCCACAGATAAAAGCAATTTAGATTCCTGCATCTGGCCTTACAAACCCTGGCACTTGACAGCAAGCACTGACAGCCTGAGGTATGAGCACGAGTGTGCTGAGTCAGCAGCATTTGTGAAAGAATTGTCAGGTTAAAACGGGTCACAAGCACTTAGAAGGGATGAGCAGGATTGCCTGGATAGAGCTGTGGGGATAAAAAAATAAGAGAGGAAAAACATTGGACCAATTCCTGGAGAAAACAAGGAGATGACATTGTTTTAACCTCTGGAACTGAGGGGTGGTATTGGAAATTTGCAGGTGAAAAGAAAAAAAGACTTCTTAAAAAAATAAAAAGACATCCTGTGTCCCCTTTTCCAGGCCATCAAACAGCATGTCAGATGGACTCATTTTAACCCAAACCTTCAATACAACTCCCTAAATTAGCTTGACTGCAACAGGCACAGGAATATACCTTAAACACATGATCCAAAACCTTTTCTTAGCTGAGATTTCCTCCCTCCTCCTGATTTATTGGAGGAGCATTCCTTCACTGTGCAGAAACACAATCTTCCATGCCTACAAGTGAGCCAGACCACGGTGGGCAGCTATTGATACTGCCAGAGGTATTTAATGAGCAATCAGTAAGCAGTGAATGAGCAACCCAAGACTTTCTGCAGGAGATTTAC
>JAOTQP010001546.1:109063967-109078515 GCA_026413545.1 Cichladusa arquata
ACAAAAAAAAAAAAAAAAAAACAAAAAAACAAAAAAAAAAAAAAAAAAAATCCGCTAAAAATAATGAATGATGGACTCTCAGCCCTGAGGAACACTCTGATTTTCTCTGCTTCTTCAAGGAAAGGTTTTTCTCTTTGTCTCCTCCAGACCCTTAGCTGGATTCACACCAGTGAATGAATCAATTCCAGAATCAGGCTCAGGCATAAAATTTCCCCCATTCCCTGGCAGACTTTTGGGCAAACTGGCTCCAAGACAGGGCTCAGGAGTTAGCACAGACACCAATCCCCAGCAAGCTGCCTGCTGTGGACCCCTTTTTTGGGCAGCCTGGAGATCTTCATGCCCTGTCTATGGCTTGGCCCTGCCAGTGACCTCGTGTCTGCCTTGGATTTATCCCTGTGGATGTGGTCACTGCACTCACAGCTGATTCTCAGCAGCCACAAACCTCCTCCACCTTGTGCTGGCAGAGAAAACAGCAGAGGATGAAGCAGAGTTGGGAAAACGGGATCACAGTGTTTTTCAGGAATGAAAGCAGCACAGAGAGAGCCCTCAAAAACACCAGTGCTGGTCCAGGAGGCAAATGGTCACGGGGCTGCAGCATATGGAGGGTGATCCTCTGCCATCCTGCAGCCAATTTCTGCTTGGATTCCACAGGAAACCCCTGCTGGTGCCAGTGCACACGTGCTGGAGGAGATTCTCTCTCTGGAGAGCCCAAAATCATGGGAATCACTCCAGATTTGGGACATGTGGCCTCGAGGGTGACTGCAGAGCAGGGAGAGGAACACCTGCTGCCCAGGGTCTGCCCCATCCATGGGGATTTTCAGGAACAAACCCAGCCAGCTCATGATCCTGCTCTCCAGGCAGGAGAGGAAGAGATGGGAAGAGCCCTGACTCCTGCTGAGGACAGACAAGCCTCTTGGCAGAGCTCTCCAGCCCAGATTCTGGGGCACAGGGCAGCAGATGGCTGGGCATTTAGGGCTCTGGCAGGAGGAATCTCTGGGCCTTTGGCAGAGGGCACTGACTGAGCTGCATTGCCTTCTGCTTGGACAATCTCTGCTTGTGCTTCTCCTCTCCAGGGGGTTTCTTAGGAGGCTTTGTCAGAGCAAGGAAAAGCAGCTGGTGCCTGGAGCCTCCTGCTTGCAGCAGCTGCTGAGGCCTCCTAGACCCATTATTGGTTATTATGATCCAAATCCATCCACACAAATACCTGTATAACCCATAGACCACACAATATTTAAGCTGGAAAAGCCCTCTGAGGTTAATGAGCCCAACAGCTCCCCAAGGAGTTGTTTGGACACTGTGGTTCCATTCATTTTTGATTACACACAGTATTTCCATGGTTGCAGCTTCACTGGCAGCTGAACAGTTCCATGCCCCACTCCTGGCCCTGATGCCAGTGGTCCCATCCTGCTGACATCTATATATGATATTAATGTTAAACCTCTTCCACTCCAAGGAGGTCCCAGTCCCACTGGAAATCATGCCTGTCTCATGGAGACACAGGAGGTGCAGTGGGAAATGTGTGTGTAAATGTGTAAAGCAGCCTCAGAAAAAAGCATGGCCAGGGTTGTGCTAAAAATTTACCAAGAGAGAGGCAGCTCCTTGTGCCAGGACAGTGGATTTGTTAAGAAGCCAGTAACAGGAGGGTAAACCATGCCATGGAATCACAGGATCTTAGAATCATCTAGGTTTGGAAAAGCCCTCTAAGATCAAGTCTAAACATCCCCCAGCAGTGCCAGGGCCACCACTGAGCCATGTCCCCAGGTGACACACCCACAGGGCTTTGAAATCCCTCCAGGGATGGGGACTGCACCACTGCCCTGTGCCAGGGCTGGACAACCCTTTCCATAAAGAAATTTTCCCTAATATCCAACCTAAACCTCCCCTGAGGAGGTTTCCCCTCATTGTTTTTACTTGGGAGAAGAGACCAAGCCCCTTCCAACTTTTAAATCCCTCCAGGGCTGGGGACTCCATCACTGCTCCCACCACCATTTTAGTGAACAAATCTTTCTTAATATCCAATCTGAACCCCCCCTGGTGAGACTTGAGGCTGTTTCCTCTCCTGCTGGCAGTGAGGTGCACCACTGTGGGCAGTGGGAAAGAGCAATTCCTTTGTTCAGTGCATCAGACTCCTGTGTGTCATCTGCTTCCCTGGTTATGGAAAGGGAAAACCAGAGTTTTCTCTTTTTTAGGGCACTTCTTTAGTGCTGTCACACATTCCCACATACTCCTCTCCCTCTACAGTGGAAGTTCCCAGTCTAATTACTGTCTTACTGCCTGGGAATAAGTCCCCAGCTCTCACCATCCTCCCTGCCATCCTCTGTACCTCTTTCCTTGCTCTGCATGTGCAGAGAGAGGGACACCAGCATGCTTTGCAGTATTGAAGCACCTTCAAAACTATCACAAAACCAGCCCAATTTCTATCAGCACCCATTCCAGCAAACCCAAGCACTCAGTTTTCCTGCTTCTGGGCACTGGGGTTTTTTTTTCCCTGAGTGTTCTTTGGCAATGTCTCATTCCTGGAAGGTGAAAATCAGTTTGCCATCACTTGTTCCATCTGCTGAAGCTGCCACTCAGTGCTGAGATCCTCCTGCCTCCAGACTCCTTGCAGTCAGGTCTCATTTCCCTGCTCTGAATAACCTTCTGTTGGCACCAGAGCACCCCTGACAGCCAGGATCAGGCCATGTCCACCCCAGAAATTAAACACACTCGAGTCCCCAGAGCTGTCTGGAGGGTTTGTGAGGAAGAGGGGCTGATCCAAGTGGTCAGCTCTTCTTTTCTGGGAAAAGGCTCTCAGCTCCAGGGCTCCTGCCCCTCAGAAGGGTGAGAAGGAACAACAGATCAGGCTGCAGGGAATGATATTTGCTGAATTTACCAGCAGGGTTTGCAGTCAGAGTTCCCAGGAGGGTGATACACGGACACCAGCGTGCCCAGCCATGTGGGGACAGCTCTAGACACCAGAGGCAGAGCTGTCAGTGCATCCTGGCCACATCCCAGCCGTGCTGCATCCCTGCCAAAGGTTGGGAAAGGCCTGTGATACTGATCTGGTTCCCTGCAAGGTCCCTCTGCCCCAGGACATCTGTTCCATCTGCTGCCCGCCCGCTCCTGCCACACCCCGCGCTCTTCCTTTGAACCGGGGGCTGATCCCAGAGTTTTGCCAGATGCAGTGACCCATGAGAGGTGCCCTGAGCAGCAGGACCTCCCCCAGACCCTGCTCTGTGCCCTATAAATGCGAGGATCCCCATCTGTGCCACTCACATCACCCAGCTCCGGCTCCCTCCGACCTCCTGCTCCGCTGAGACCCCAGCTCCCCTCCAGCCATGAGGTTCCTCTGCCTCGTCCTTGCTCTCTTTCTCCTGGGCTCCCTGGCTGCCCCAGGTAAGAGGGAATGCGGTGGGCATGTCAGCTGGGTAAGGGGGAGAAGCAGGATGAGGAGGGGCAGAGCTTTAGAGCCGTGGCTTTGGTGGCCATACAAATGTCCCTAATCCTTTGGGGTGCGCCCGTGTCTCCTCCCAACCCAATGGCTCTGTGGTTTCATGGCTCTGATTTCACTGTTCTATGATTTCATGGTTCTATGATTTCATGGTTCTATGATTTCATGATTCTCTGATATCATTATTCTATGATTTCATGATTCTGTGATTTCATGATTCTGTGATTTCATGATTCTATGATTTTGTGATTCTATGATTTCATGATTCTCTGATATCATTATTCTCTAATATCATGATTCTATGATTTCACGATTCTATGATTTCATGATTCTGATTTCACTATTCTATGATTTCATAACTATGATTTCATGATTCTGTGAATTCATGATTCTATGATTTTGTGTTTCCATGATTTTGTGATTCTATGATTTCATGATTCTCTGATCTCAAGACTATGATTTCATGATTCTCTGATATCATTATTCTATGATTTTGTGATTCTATGCTTTCATGATTCTATGATTTCATGATTCTCTGATCTCATGACTATGATTTCATGATTCTCTGATGTCATTATTCTCTAATGTCATGATTCTATGATTTCACGATTCTA
This sequence comes from Cichladusa arquata, assembly GCA_026413545.1. Lineage (NCBI taxonomy): Eukaryota > Metazoa > Chordata > Aves > Passeriformes > Muscicapidae > Cichladusa > Cichladusa arquata. The sequence continues at coordinate 109,068,012 of JAOTQP010001546.1, forward strand.
TGATTTCATGATTCTATGATTTCATAACTATTATTTCATTATTCTCTGATTTCATGATTCTCTGATTTCATTATTCTATGATTTTATTATTCTCTGACTTCATGACTCTGATTTCATGATTCTCTGGTCTCATGACTATGATTTCATGATTCTCTGATATCATGATTCTCTGATTTAATGATTCTATGATTTCATGATTCTCTGATATCATTATTCTATGATTTCATGATTCTATGATTTCATAACTATTATTTCATTATTCTCTGATTTCATGATTCGATGATTCTGTGACATGTTTTGGTTACCCCAGGTTATCTTATATAGGGATCTATTTTTATACAAATGAGTCTTTACCAAAAAACCCCACACTTTAAAGTACTGTAAGAGGCACATTTAAGATGTTTTGGATGTTTTTGACACCTAAGTTAAGGTGAGCTGGGCCCTGGTGTAATTGTTTTAATAATGAAGCACCAAATGAGTGCTGAGTGTCTTTTTCAGAGATACCAGCCTTTTGGAATTTTCCTCTGCTTGATGCCACTTTTTGTGCCAGATTACTTCTGGAACACCTTCAGGGTCAAGCTCCCTCACATTTTTTATGTACAGAGTTCAGACATCCCTTCTGTTTTGCTTCTCATTTCCCTCTTCAATGACTGAAAGGGAGATTTGGGGCTCAGAAATGTTCCCATTCCAATATTCCTTCATTTTGGATGTCATTTCCCAGCTATTTCAGGCCAGCAGCTTCTCACCCTGGTGCCTGGCACTTGATGAAGCCTTGCCCTGAGGAACATCTTTATGAATTTTGGTTTAGGGGTGTTTTGAGATGCTGTCCCATCTTTCCCAAAGTGCACCAGGGTCACCCAGTGGCCCTGTAGCCACCAAAAGGGGGAGAGAGGTGCACGAGGAACTGCTCTGGGCCCTTCAAAGTCCCTTCCAGCTTTGGGGTTGGGCTTGGGAAGGAGTGTTGGACATGTGGGGGATGGAGCAGGGCATCCCTATGGACAGAGTCTGATCCTGCTGCCCACTGTGGCTGGGAGGGGATGGGTGAGTGGAAATGGGGAATAGAGATGGGGGAATGGGGAACAGAGATGGGGAATAGAGATGGGGAAATGGGGAATAGAGATGGAGAAATGGGGAAATGGGAAAAGGGGAACAGAAATGGGGAGATGGGGAAATGGGCAAATGGGCAAATGGAGAAATAGCGGAATGGGGAACAGAGATGGGGGAAATGGGGAATAGAGATGGGGAGATGGGGAAATGGGAAAAGGGGCACAGAAATGGGGAGATGGGGAAATGGGCAAATGGGCAAATGGAGAAATAGGGAAATGGGGAACAGAGATGGGGGAATGGGGAACAGAGATGGGGAGATGGGGAACAGAGATGGGGAGATGGGGAATAGAGATGGGGAAATGGGCAAATGGGCAAATGGAGAAATAGGGAACTGGGAAACAGAGATGGGGGAATGGGGAACAGAGATGGGGGAATGGGGAAATGGGGAACAGAGATGGGGGAATGGGGAAATGGGGAACAGAAATGAGTAACAACCACTCTCCCTCCCCTCTTCCAGCCTATGGGAAGATCAGGAAGACGTGTGCTCCTGTGGGATACTGCTCCCCAAAGTGTAACGTGCTGGATTTGAAATCCACCTCTGCTGACTGCAAGTACTCCTGCTGCATCCCAAACCCCTGGAAGGGGAAATAGGAGCTGGAAAGGGAGCAGCTGGGGAAGAGGAGGCAGCACAATGGCTTTGGGGGCAGATTCCCAGCTGTCTGACCCCACTGTCATCCTCTCCTCTTAATAAATAAAACAGAAAAAAATGACATATCATTTGTTGTGTGCTCATAATCCCTTTTAAAGTGGGTTCCCCAAGCCCAGCCACAAAGACCTGTTGGCATCATGTGTCATTGTTCTTTTCCAACAATTTCACAGTGAAAGTGTTAAATAGATGGAGTTTCCCCCTCTATTTCCCACAGGGAATTCAGGCAATGCTGGGTGGCAAAGGTGTGGTTGGAATAACACCCTCCTGGCTGTCCCTGTCCCCACTGAGCCTCACAGCAGATCCCAGGGGTGGGAGGGGGCTGGTTCAGTCCTGGGGCTCCAAAACCCACAGTTCATTGGAGATCCTGGCACAAGTGGTGTGACCATGGGAATGAGAGGGACGGGTGGGGGCAAAGTCTCAAACTCTCTTCAGCATCTTCCTCGTTCAGAAGGGGAAAAAAGGGACACAGCTTGGAGAAAGCCAAGAATTGTAAGGAAACATGATGAAATAAAGCAGGGAGTGGTGAAAAGGAAAAATGTAAATAGAGGGACCTTAAAGGAAGCACAGAGACACCACCCAGGGATGACAAGATGCTCAGGAAGCTCCTGAAAATGGGATTAACCCTCACTGGCCACGGGGCAGGTCCCAGCTCCTTGTCCTGCAGCAAATACCTGGAGCAAAGCCAACACCAATTCCTGGGAATGGGGACTGGGAAAGGTGAAGAGAAAACAGAATGAAGATCTCTACAGCAGATGAGGAAAGGGGGTGAAAACTGACAGTTTGGGTTTCCCACTTGGTTGTTCCTAAAAAAGACCATTTGGGGAATGTAGCACATCTCTGGCAGCAGCAGCTCTGACCTCCCCGTGCTTCTGGTGCTGCCAAAATCCCTTCTCACCAACTCTGGAGGAATTTTGGAATTGTAGCATTAGGGCACTGTTACCAATCCCTTTCAGGGTGTTTTTTATGCCAGTGATCCAGGACTGGATTTAGTGTGTTTGAGCCCATGTATTTGAGTGATTTTTGGGTCTTGGTACCCTGAAGTCACTGCAGGAATTTCAGCAGAGGGATCTCCCTGGGTCATCACTTGTGTTTCCCTTCTAATAAATTTTCTTTGACTACTGAATTCAGTAAGAAAAGTAAAAATAATAAAAAAAAAAGAAGTTGACTTTAAAGCAGTCATTTACCCACTCCTCTCATGTCAAGCTTTCATGGTGTTCCATATCTGGAAAGGACAGGTATTTGGGGAAAACAACCAAAACCAAACCTTCTTTGTCTTTCCTCTCTGACATAAACAGAGTAACTTGAGAAATGTTCATAAAAGCACAGCATGTCCTGAGCTGGAAAGGGACCCACACAAGTATCACCCAGTCCAACTCCTGGCCCTGCACAGGACAGCCCCAAAAATCCCACCAGGTGCCTGAGATGGGATGAATATCAATTAAAACAGCCCCATAAATTGCAGCTCCAAAAGAAAAGGTATTTTCTTGAGTCCTACTTCTAGAAGCTGGCACAGGGTGCCCAGAGAAGCTGTGGCTGCCCCTGGATCCCTGGAATTGTCCAGGGCCAGGCTGGATGGGGCTTGGAGCAACCTGGGATAGTGGAAGGTGTCCCTGCCCATGGCAGGGGTGAGAATGAGATGAGCTTTAAGGTCACTTCCAACCCAAACTATTCTAGGATTTAATGACAATTGATTGGATCCTGGTTGTAAGAATCTTTTTCCCCCCTCTGTTTTCCTCTATATCTTATTTTCAGTGAAATAAGATTTCAACAGCAACATTTTTAAAGGAGCAAGGCACACAGAACAGAAAAAAAAAAAAAAAGAAAAAGTGCTTTCCCCACAAATCTGGAGCTCCCATATTGCCTGGTGATACACATTTTAAAGATATGTCTCTCCTTGTGGTGACAGTCAGTGCATCTGCCCAAGGAGAGGGAGGGATGGGAATGTCTGGCCCAGTGATTCCTGTTAATGTGCCCATCTGCTTCCCTGTCACTGCCACCCACACACAGCCAGGGAGCAGGGCAGAGCCTGCACTGCCTCTTTTTAAACACTGGGACCTTCTGATGAGTGCTGTTTGTGTAAACAGGAAAAAAAAAAAAAAAAGAGGAGTAAGTAAAGAGTCCCAAAATGTCTGGCTGCAATTCCCAAGGTTTATCCAGCAGCTCAGTGTGATGCTGCTGCTGCTGCTCCCTGTCCTCTCTTGCTCCTGCATTCCCAGTCTCTACAACCCAATAACCCACATGGAGCCACTCACTGGACATAGAAAAGAACTTGGATTTTTCCTCACAACATCCACCTGCCCTGGATTTTCACACTCCAAACCCAAGCCAGCTCCTCCTTCAGCCATCACCTCTATTACCCTCAACAGTGCATCTTTCCCTCCCCCCCATCCCTTTTCCAGATTTTTTACAAATTTCCTGCTGCAGCCCCACCAGTGATTCTCCCCCAATGCTCCTCTTAACCCTTCTCCTGCCTCTCAGCCCCAATGTGCTGAGCCCTGTCCTTTGATTTAGAACAGGATTTTCCTGTTTCCCCCCCTCATTATTATATTTAAAACTGGTACAATCCTGGCTTGCAATCCCATATGGAATTAACTCTCACTGGGTTTAAGATTTTTTTTCATCTTTTTTTGTTTCATCATTGAATCCCCTTCAGATTTTTTTTTTTTTTTTAGAGAAAAGCTCTGGGTGCTGGTGGTTTGTTGCTGCTTTTTCTTCTCTTCCACCTCTTTTACATTTAAGACAAATTCTTTGATGAGTCCCCACAAAGGAGGGTTCAGCATCAAGGCCTCTCTTCTTCCTTGTGAGAACCAATGCAAATATTTCATTCAGCTCCCTTGGAGTGGCCTCAGCTTTAATTAACTTTATTTCCCTGGCCACGCTCCTTGTCAGGCTTCACATTCCTGATGTGTTTAAAAAAAGGAAAAAAAAAAAAACTGATGTGAAGAGGCATTTTTCAAGCTCTTCCTGCAATTCTCTGCTGAGCTACCTCATTGTGTTTTATACTTTGTCAGGCTCAGTTTAATATCTTTTCTATTTTCCATGTTTGGACACAATTTCAGCTTTTCCTTTCCAACTACCTCTCTCATCCCACTTGTTCTGCTGTGACCTTTTCCTTCTTGCTCTTTCTCAGGGCTTTTTTTTTTTTTAGTACTGAGTCTCCTTCTTAGTGGCCTTAAACATCTCCCCAGGTGCTTGCAAAGAATCTATTTGCAAGCATTTGACTCTTTTAGCTGCACCCTTTGTCTCCTTGTTAGCAATTCCCCCATTTTTATATCACTTCCTTATTAAAAGGAGTGCAGAAGCAGTGGCCTTTCCATCCCCTGGAGAGCTGAGGAGTGGAAGTTCTGTGTGATCTGAGTGGCAGGGACTCTCCCAGGGGACAACTCTGAACCAAGCCCATGATGTTTTCTCCCTGTAAACATGATAAACCCCTGTAATCCAGTAATTCATTGCTGTAACAAATGGATATTCAACTCATTTCTCCCATGAAAGGTTCTTTCCAGGACATGGATCTGCTTCCTGGCATAGTTGGAATTTATAATTTCATGGCATCATAGAGTAGTTTGGGTTGTAAGTGATATTTTTAGGTCATCTCATCCCACACTCTGCCATGGGCAGGGACAACTTCCACTATCCCAGGCTGCTCCAAACCCTATTTTGGAGTTCATTCACTTTCACATGGCTTTTTTTTCATTCTTCTCTCACAATTCCTAGAGAGAAAAAGAAAGAAAAAAAAAAAAAAAAAAGAAAAACAGCAAACGAGTTTTTAAAATTTTTGTTCTATGTTTCCTTCCTTTAATCAAACTTTGAGCCTTTGTGTCTGTGAAGTGTCACCAGCTCAGGGCTGGTTTAGGTGAATTTTCTGTCCTTTGTGTCCTCTTGTCTTGGCTCAGGTGAATCTTGACAAAGTCTGTGGCTTTTTGATGTGATTTTTGCCTGCTGCCAGCCCTCAGCCTCTGTAAACTGGATCTCAACCCCCTCACACTCAGCATCCCACCCAGCCTGTGAAGAGACTCAGCCTTATCAGATTTCCTGTATCCCTGGCCAGTCTTGAAACTGATAAAAGTTATATTTAAAGATTATATTTATTATTTTAGTATTATCTCATTTATTTATTATATTGTTATTATATTTAAAGATTATAAAGTTATATAACCTTATCTTTAAGCTGATAAGGTTATCAGAATTCAAGTTTATCCTAAGGATGAAAATTTTATCTTAAAGATAAAATAAAGGAGCATAAGCTTAGTCCTTTTTTTTCCTCTGTTTTTTTTTTTTTCCCCTACCTCTCTGCCCCACAATTTCCAGGGACACTCACTCAGACCACAAAACCCTTGGAGCACCTCATGTTGTTTAGATGCACCAGCAAACCCCATGTGTCCTGGAAAATGGGATTTTTGGACAAATACATGAATTATTCTGAGGAAGAAATTACTTTTATCTCCAGCTCCATGTGCCAGTATCTCTGCTGACCACAAAGGATGCTGCTGAGGAGACACAGCCCTTCCTCCTGCAGAAACTGGAGTCATCCCACAAGAGGGAGAGGTCTGTACCCCCTCTCTTCTCTTCCAATCCTACAAATACCCCTGCAAAGCCTTTTTCTGTATTTGCAAGGCCCCAGGGCTGCAAAGTTCCTTTATTTCCTGCAGGGTTTCAGAGAAACAGAGCTGATTTCTGCCCTTTGGGACACAAACATCCCATCTTCCAGTACTGCTGGAGTGTTTGTGGGGTGTCCTGAGCCACCCTGCACTGGATGAGTCCCTGTGCCCTGGCAGAATACCTGCAGGGATTGGGTTTTCCCATGTTGGATCCTAGAAACATGGGACTTCTGAGCTTTCTGTATTTCTAACACTTTTTTTTTTTTTTTTTTTTACTTGAGGCCTTGGAGAAGGCTTCCAAATTTGAGTGATGGAGTTAGAATCACTGGTGTGTAGTTGGAATAAAAGTGTGTAATTTCACATGGTGAAGGGTTTTAAAATTTGAGGTTTTAGAATATAGTAATAGGTATGGGACCAGATGGAGGTTTTTAAGTGTTGTCTCTTTCTGTCTTCTTCCTTCTTCGTGATTTCAGGTAATAGTTTCTGGTTGGATAGTGCTGCACTGCAAGTCACAGCAGTTTGGTTATTAAGTCAAAAGTATAAATAATATAAGTGTTAATTCTCTATTGGACTGTTTAGCTTTAAAAATCTTGTAACTAGCTAAATTTGCCTCCATTTTATTTGCTTTTAGCTAGCAACTAGAAGTGTTGCAGAACTCTCTGTATTTTAAATAAGATTTAATAAACAACCAGTCCAAACACACACACAAAAAAAATCATCTCCTTCATGTTATTAATCCTAACTGTGAGTGAAACCAAAAGAAAATAAAATCAAGCTAGTAATGAAGTAGTGCAGTTAACCCATTTAGAATCTCACAGTGGGTGGGGCAGGGGAGGGGACACTGAGGAAATCCTCGTCTGCTCTCCTGCTCTGGGTGACCCCCAGGGAATGATCTGCTCACAGACCCTGCTGAGAAGGCACTTGGTGTCCAGGAGAGCCCCAAAGCCTCAATGATTGCTTTGATTTCTCTGTGGGCACCCAGGAAAGGGGTTTTGGGGTGCAAGGGGATGGTGGTGCTGCTGGTGTCCCATTCCTGGGAACCCCAGTGCAGAGGCTGGATGGGATGCTGGGGCTACAGATAAACTGGGGTTCAATTGTGGAGGAGGGAGGCACTGGATGAAGCAATGAGCCCCTCTCCCAGCCTTTGGATTTCCCAAAATTCGCTTTTCCTGGCTGGCATGTTGGTGCCAGGGGCTGCCAGAAGCAGCCGGGGCTGTCAGGGATGTGTCGTGACCACTCTCCAGGCAGTTTTGGCTGCCGACCTCTCCCGGGAGGCGAATGAACCTCACAGCACACAGAGATCATCTCATCTGCCCATCTTTACTTCAAAGCCCCGAGCAGCGCCGGGAGCGCTGCTGCTGCGCCGGGGCTGGATCCATCCCGCGGGTCACTTCCCCTTCTTGGGAGAGGGGATGCAGCAGTGCAGCTCCTCGCAGTAGGGGCTGAAGGACCACTCCTCGGTCTCGCCGCAGGCGTGGGCGCAGTACCCGTCACAAAATCCCTTGGGCTGCCCGTGCCCTGCCGAGGGAACAGGCACAGGGGGAGAAAAACGTGGGGGTTAGGAGGGCAGAGCTCCAGGAGCTGTGTCCTGGCTGGTTCCAGGGCGGTGCTGATGCTCTGGGTGCCTCTGGGGTGAGACCCAGCTAGGACAGGATGCAATTCGTGTCCCCACTGGGCTGGAGGACAAGTGGGCACTTACAAACCATCCCTCTGCTCATGTTGGATCCCTCTGCAAACCATCCCTCTGCTCATGTTGGATCCTCTGCAAACCATCCCTCTGCTCATGTTGGATCCCTCAGCAAACCATCCCTCTGCTCATGTTGGATCCCTCAGCAAACCATCCCTCTGCTCATGTTGTATCTCCACAAACCATCCCTCTGCTCATGTTGGATCCATCCCTCTGCTCATGTTGGATCCATCCCTCTGCTCATGTTGGATCCCTACAAACCATCCCTCTACTCATGTTGGATCCCTCTGCAAACCATCCCTCTGCTCATGTTGTATCTCTACAAACCTTCCCTCTGCTCATGTTGGATCCATCCCTCTACTCATGTTGGATCCCTCTGCAAACCATCCCTCTGCTCATGTTGGATCTCTACAAACCATCCCTCTGCTCATGCTGGATCTCTCTGCTCATGTTGGATCTCTGCAAACCATCCCTCTGCTCATTTAGGATCTCTCAGCAAACCATTCCTCTGCTCATGTTGGATCTCTCTGCTCATGTTGGATCCCTCTGCAAACCATCCCTCTGCTCATTTAGGATCTCTCAGCAAACCATCCCTCTGCTCATGCTGGATCTCTCTGCTCATGTTGGATCTCTACAAACCATCCCCTTACTCATGTTGGATGTTTCTGCAAACCATCCCTCTGCTCATGTTGGATCTCTACAAACCATCCCTCTGCTCATATTGGATCCCTCTACAAACCATCCCTCTGCTCATGCTGGATCCCTCTGCACAGGGTGAGAGATGGGATTTGCATTGTGCCATCCATCCCACCCCAAACCCACGCTGCCTGCCAGGCTGGGTAAATCCCCAAGGACCTGATCCCCAGTGCCCAGAGATGAACCTCCTCCCTCACCCTGAGGCTGGAGAGGACACAGGTCACCCCAAGTTCTCCAGCTCCACGCCTTGCTGTCTTACCTGGGGTGGCCAGGGAGAACAGCAGGAGCACAGCAAAGACCAGGCAGAGCACCCTCATGGCTGGAGGCCAGGGGGGATCTTGGCACACAGGGAGAGGAGCATGTCCGAGGTGTCTGAGGGCAGAGGTTTTATAGAGGGACTCTGGCCACCAGCTGCATGGCCAGAGGACAACCTTGGGCAAAACCATCTCCAGAGGGCTGTTGTTTGCTCTGCAGGCTGTGCAGTGTCACCCTGACCCTCTCCCAAAGGCACCTGGCAGCCAGCTCTGTGCTCCATGGGCACGTGGGGCTGTTCCCACTCTCCAGATCCGGCTCCAGCAGGGCACAGCTGCTCCCAGGGCAGCTGGAATTCAGTCTGGGATGGCTCCTGATAAGCTCTGGGCACTGTCTGCAAGGCACAGACACAATGGGGTGTCAGATCCACCCTGGGGAATGGTTTTATGGAGCATCCAAGCCTGACCAGTGCCCTGGCACTGAGGATCCCCAAGAGCCTCTCCCAAACTCTACAATCTTTTCACCACATTCATTTCTCTGGGTGTTTTGTCTCAATTTTGAGTTTGTTTCTTTTTTTCTGGTATTGATCATGGCCTAAAGGAAACGAAGGAAAAAATGGTTTATGAGCAGGAGTTGATAAATTTCCAGTTACCATGGTGATGGTAGAAGGACATCTTGGAAGGCTGCTCTAAGTCCTGAACTGTCCAGGGTCTCCATTAAAAAATTCCATAATGGAACAAAGCTCCTCCTTTCTGAATTTGCAAATAGGCTGAAAGGGGCTGCTCTGTTCTGGAGGGCACTGGGAGTTGGTTTTTCTTTTTTGGAAAAGACAGGAACAGTTGGTGGAGAAGCTGGAATAAGCAATATCTGGCAATTCAGGGATTCTGCAGGAAAGATGTGGGGCTGCAGTGGGCACCAAGGTGCACACATTGGGAGAATGTCATCCTGTTCTCTTCTGGAACAGGCACGAATTATTCTTCCTATAAAAATAACCACCAGGTTTATCACATGTCAGGCATGTCAGTTAATTAATTTATTCTTCTGAATTAGAATTCCAGGTGGTGCTGTTTGCTGCTGAGAGGACCAGGCTTCAAGGGGAGGTGGAATAGCTGGAGAGAGCTCAGGGCTGAGAGGGTTACAGGGACAAGAAAATGATCTATAACAAAAACCTGGAAAAATTTCCGTTGTGAGCCCAGAATCAGAGAATGGTTTGGGTGGAAAGGGACCTTAAAGACCACTAAGTTCCACTCCTTGCCATGGGCAGGGACACCTTCCACTGTCCCAGGCTGCTCCAAGCCCAGTCCAGCCTGTCCTTGGACACTGCCAGGGATCCAGGGGCAGCCACAGCTTCTCTGGGTAACCTGTGCCAAGGTCTTCCCACCCTCATAGCCATAAATTTCTTCCTAATATCCAATCTAAACCCACCATCCTTCAGTTTAAGCCATTCCCTGTGTCCTGTCCCTCCATCCCTTGTCCCCAGTCCCTCTCCAGCTCTCCTGGAGCCCCTTTAGGCTC
>JAOTQP010001546.1:109114096-109149155 GCA_026413545.1 Cichladusa arquata
GACGGGGACAGAGTCACCTCCTGGATTGAGATGAACGGGGGCAGAGTCACCTCCTGGTTTGAGATGGACGGGGACAGAGTCACCTCCTGGTTTGAGATGGACGGGGACAGAGTCACCTCCTGGATTGAGATGAACGGGGGCAGAGTCACCTCCTGGTTTGAGATGGACGGGGACAGTGTCACCTCCTGGATTGAGATGGACGGGGACAGTGTCACCTCATGGTTTGAGATGGACGGGGACAGTGTCACCTCCTGGTTTGAGGTGGACGGGGACAGAGTCACCTCCTGGTTTGAGGTGGACGGGGACAGTGTCACCTCTTGGTTTGAGGTGGACGGGGACAGTGTCACCTCCTGGTTTGAGATGGATGGGGACAGAGTCACCTCCTGGTTTGAGATGGATGGGGACAGAGTCACCTCTTGGTTTGAGGTGGATGGGGACAGTGTCACCTCGTGGTCCAAGGTGGACGTGGGTCAGTGTCCCCTGTGGTCCGAGGTGGGTGTCAGCGCCTGGTTTGAGGCGGATGTGGGTGATTGTCAGCTCGTGGTCCAAGATGGACGTGGGTCAGTGTCACCTCCTGGTGTGAGGTGGATCAGTGTAATTTCCTGGTTTAAGGTGGATCAGTGTCACCTCCTGGTTTCAGATGGATCAGTGTCATCTCATGGTTTGAGGTCAGTGAGTGTCCCCTGGGGCAGATGGGGGTCAGTGTCACCTCGATGGGCTGAGGTGGGTCACTGTCCCCGAGCTGAGGTGGACCAGATGGCCATTGCTGTTATCTCATGGTTTGAGGCAGACGTGGGGCAGTGTCATCTCATGGCTTGAGGTGGATGGATCACTGTCCTCTGGCTGGGGTGGAACCGATGGGAGTCAGTGTCACCTCATGATTTGAGGTGGACATGGGTCAGTGTCCCTGGCTGAGGTGGGGCAGGTGGGGGTTATTGTCAGCTTGCGGTCTGAGATGGACATGGCTCGGTGTCACCTCATGGTCTGAGGTGATGGTGGTCAGCGCGGTGCTCCCCACGTGGAGAAGGAGGAGAGATTTGGGGTTACTCCAACTCTGAGTGGGGAGAGACCCAAAGGGAGGAGTGATTCCCACAAAATGAGTCTGGGGGCTGAGGTGGGGGACATGGGGGTCACTATCACCTCATGGTCTGGGGTGAATGCTTGCAGTGCTCCCCACGGTGGAAGAGGTGCCAAGGTCCCCTTTGTGCTGAAGGCATGTTTGAGGGGAAGAGAATTTCCCCCAAAATGTGTCTGTGGGGCTGAGGTGGGAGGAGTGGGGTTGGTTGGTACAAGCAGGACATGAGATGGTGCTCCCCACGTGGAGATTTGGAGTGACCCCTTCTTCACTGAGAAGAGCCCCAAAGGGAGCAGAGATGCCCCCTCCAAATGAGTGTGTGGGGCTGGGGAGAGGGGACACAGCTCACATCTTGGAGGGGACACAGTTCTGTGCCCCCATGGTGTGGGATGGAGGGGATTCTCAGTGGGGAGGAGATGGTTCTCCACAGCCATGGGGCAGGATGGGGAGGGGGGTCATGCAGCTGCTCTTCCCTGCAGGACAGGCCCGGGGCTGGGGGTGACCCTGGCTGTGGCAGCGCTGCAGAGGTCGGTCCTGTGGCCCTGGGGGGGACTCACCCCACCACCCCCCCCCTGAAGCCAGGAAAAGACCCCGTGGAATGCAGGGGCTGCTCCAGAGAGGGTCTGCAGGGGGATGGAGCCGTGGCTGCCAAGCACTGGGACGTGCTGGTTCCAGAGGGTTGATGTTCCCCCGGCACAGATCCCGTAGGGATGAGGGGTGAGGGTTTCATCCATCCCCAAGAGCCTCTCCCCAGCCGGTGGGGCGGCAGCTGCCGGCTCGCTGACTCCCCCTGAACCGAAGGAGCGGGTGGTGGGAGTGGAAAAACGCAGCGTGATGCCTCGGCTGTGGCTGTGGCTGTGGCTTTGGAGAAAGGAGAAACCTCCTCGGTGGGGCTGCCGGTGTGAGCCTGAAGGTCAGGGATAAGGGACTGCTCCCTGCCCCAGGGACAGGTCCTGGGGTGAAGGAGACACTGGCCGGAGGACAGGTCTGGGAAGTGACCTCAGGAATAAAAAAGCATCCTTCAGTACGAGCTGGAAATTACGTTATCCTGCCCAAAAAGAGAGGTGGGAGGAGGCAGGGAGGGATTCTCCAGGATGAAAGCCTGTGGATGCAAACACTGCCACAGAGATGTCGGGCTTACGGAAAGAGGTGGTGTAAGGACAGCTGTAAAAACCCGGCGTGGCCCAGCATCCTCTGAGCTGGGGCGCGGGGTGGTAACGTGGAAGGGGTGTGAGATTTGGGGTGGGGGTACAGGGACAACTCTGGGTTGTGCACCCCCTCCACCCCACAGATGGGTCAGGCTGTAGGGAAGAGGCTCCAGATGGGGGTCACTTGGCGTTTGTAGCTTTTAAAATAATCCTTAGGGATCAAAGATTTTTATTTTCCCAATTTTTATTTTTTTTTTGAAGAAGCCGCGGGGGTGGAGGGGAGGGGATCTGCGTTGGAAGGGTGCGTGAGATGTGTACGTAGGAAATAAGCGATCATGCAGTGCAACAGCAAATACATATTTCTTCTGCATCTTCAATGTCATTTGTGCAGCGTTCAAAGCACATTTGTTCTCAACTTCTGCTTGGGGGTTTGTTCTATTTTTATGGGTTTTTACGGCCGGGATTTGGGCTGGGGGGTGGCGGGAGGGGGATGTCTGCGGGTGGTGCGTGCGAGGATGATGAATTGGTCCGCGACCCTTTCTGCTGCTTCCCCTGGTACTCCCAAGTGCTGATCCCATCAGCAAAAGCGGTTCTCAATGCAGATGCTCCTCTGGCAAGTTGGATTTTTCCTTTCTTGGAATCAGGCAGAAGAAATGATTGTGTTTTAGCTGTGCACAGACACCCCGTGCCACGGCACGCTCGAGTGAGCGCGTGGGGAGGGGGATGCTGAAGTGATGCCGGCAGGGACAGAGGGGGTGCACGTGGGGGGCTGAATTTTGGGTAATGGGAAGAAACAAAGCTCAAGTTGCCCAGACTTTTCCCTGCTCTGCTAACGCAGAGGAAGAACACTTCTGAGATTGTGCAGGGCTGGGAATGCCAAAGGGGACTGACAAGGAGTGCTGCAGCCCGGATCACGTTAGGTGAAATCAGAGAGCTTTCTCTCCTGTTGATCTCTAATCCCACTTTAAGGCACGCTGGACAGCGTGGAGCCGGCTCCCAATATCTGACCAGAGCCAGAATGAACTTCCTGGGATCTGTGGAGCAACCTCCACGAGGGTGTCTTTTTGCATTCCCACTACAGCTATTACCAATGCCATTAAAATGAATCTGGGATGCGGTGATGGGACTGATACTGGAACACACTGATTTGACCGCTGCGTGCTGGGGAGAAGTTTAGACAGGGGGATGGAGGAGGAAAACCTAGGACAGCATAAGTTCAGTGTGTAATGCTCCCAGCCCAGTTCCCTGTGGGATCACGGATCCACGCTGCTGCTGCACGGAGCGTAATCGGGATCCTACCTTACGTAGGGGATGGCGTGGGTGTTGCTCAGCAGCTGGGAGAGAAATCGTGGAGAATTGGAGGGGGGAAGGTTGGAGTAGTACAGGAATTCTCATCCTGAATACATTAGGTAAATCTGCCTTTGGATTTTGAGGGATGACACAATTCCTGTGGCAGCTTCTTCTCGTAAATACTGGGAAGACTCGCCAATAAGATGGTGAATAAATAGCATTTTATGGCAGAAATATAAATATACGTCGGGATCTTATTTTAGCAAGGCTGTCTCTTCGTTTTGTCGGGATTGTGGGAGAAGGAGCTTGTTTTGGAGCAGTCTGGATGGGAGATTTGTCTGTTTATGTCTTATTCAGAGGGTGGATCGTGACCAGGCAGGAGGGCTGAGGGGGCAGTGCAAGTGCTGAGGGGGGGCTGAGTGATATTCCTGGGGTTTTTGTGTGTTTTTTTAGTTGAGCTGAGATCTGGAGGATGTGTTAATAGTGTCTGTCTATAGTGGCTGTTGGAAAAATAGTAAAAAACATATGTGTGTGTCTAGATATATATATTTTGAATTCTTGCTGCAAGTAGTCTGATCTCCAATGCCATTCCCACCAATAAAGCTCAGCTCCTGGGGTTTTTACCTACGTAAACCCACAATGTTCACCTTTCCTCTCAAATCTTAGATTGTCTTGAGGACTTGAACAATTCATCCAGACTATCCAAGAAGTGAAGGATGCCAGTTGAGGCACGTTATGCTCATTATAGAGGTGCTGCAGTGCAAGCTGCCAAGGGCTGTTCCATGAGGAGGGATGCTGTGGTTTTGCTGGAAACAGGATGAAGACAGGGCTGTTGCTTTTGCTGGAGCTGTTCAGCTGTGTGAATTCAGAAGAAGTAGAAGTTTTGATATCTTGAGGTTGTATGAATGACAGGAGTGAACTTCCCTGTCTGATGTACCTTTCCTTAACCTCTGCTGGAAGTGGGTTACTGGGTCATGGGTGCTGCCCTGGAATAGGGGGTTTAGAGTGGAAAGTCCTTGTGTTGTCTGTGCTATTAAAGCAAACATTATTGGATTCCATTGGATTAATGGGATGTGGAGCTGAGCTAAAATGGATGCTGACCAGCTGGAAATCTGTGTCTGTGAAACTAGCAGTGCTGGTGAGTTTTGGGACATGAATGTGCTCTATTTATGAGGTTTGTTATTAAAACAGATTTGAATATAGATCTAGGAGAAAAACATTCTGTGCAAGAAACCCCAGCAAACCACAACAAGCCTTGTCACTGTTGTGACATTAAAAATTGTCTTGTGTATGTACATGGTGAGAAATTCCTAACATTTAGGCAGAGAGTTGGCATCTTTTTTATTATTGGAAAGACCAAATCTATGAGCTGTTCATCTTTGGTGGTGGAAGGATGAATCAATGGGTTTAAATGGAATATGTGCCATTTAATGACTTAGTTTTGAGTGGCTTCAGGCTCCCCTAAAATACTTTGTCTGGGATGAACTTTGTGAGTTAGAGACACATTATTTTGGATAGTTTAGAAATACAGGCAGCTCTGCAACCCTGAAGTTCTCTGCCTAAATCCCTCAAAGTGGGAGCCATCTGCTTGTCAAACAGCAGATGAACCAGAAGCTGCTGACCTAATGCTGCCTTCTTGTCTTGGTATGGGATGTTCAGCTCTGTAGAGCCTTTCTGTAAATTTACTGCCTTCCCTGGCACGCTGGAATATTTTTTTCAGCTTTTTCTGGTTAGCTTGTCTGGCAGCTGAGTTTTTCCTTTTAGCCAAGTTTTAACAGCTTGCTTTTATAGTATGGAGTTTTGTCAGCTTTTGACAAGTTGACAGAGGGAAGACATTCTGGGATAGATGATAAATATGTTCTCCCTACAAAATCAGGTCTGGGGTATAACTTTTTTATATTTTTTTTTTCCAGCAAGGTTGTTCTCTCTTCCAAAAAACTTACCCATTCCACCCCCATTCCTGCAGGATCTCCATAAGGAAGTGCTGGGCTGTGGGTGTAGAGGTCCAATAACAACTACAGAGAGAGTGGAAATAATAATAATAATCATCATCATAATCATAATAACAATGGAAAAAGGGCTTTATCCCTTGAGTGGAGTCTCCATGGGTGGCAGGTGGTGGTGATGCTCCATGTCTTGTTGAGTGGTTCCCACTAGAGGGGGTCCAACCACAGATGTTGGAGAGGATCTGCTGGGCCAGCCTTGGGAGGGCAGAGATTTCACCAAACCTTTCCTTGGGAGAAATAATATCCTGCCCTGACCTGCTGGGAACTCCCCTTCCCATGGCACCCAGTGTTTCTGCAGAGACAGCATGGCTTGGGCAGGTGGGGAGTGGGATTTGGAGGGGAAACTGGTTTGCTCTTGGATGCTGGTGAGGTGGTGCCCTGTGGCTGGGCAGTGACAGCAGCTGCCCTGGTTTTTGGGGAGGAGGAGAGAAGCTTGGGTGAACTGACTTAGTTCTTACTGGAACCAGCAAAAAATTTCCGTGGCTTTCAAGGTGAAGACACCATTGCAAGGTATTTTGGGGACAGCATCTCCAGGAGTCCAAAAATTGGAAAGGAAGCCAGCTGCTTTGAAGATGGGTTGCAGGCTGCTTTCCTAAATGATCCCACCCATGTGGTTCTTGACCACAACATCCCTTTTCAGCTGTTCAAGCTGAACTCCAGCAAAACCAGCTGTTTGTTTTTTTCCCACTCTCCCTATGGCTTTATCTCCAATGGCAGTGGCAGCCTGACAGTGCCTTTCCTGGTGGAGGGGAGGCAGGGTGCCAAGGGAAGGAGGAAAGATGGCTCACCATTTTTTGTGCATTGAAATTCCAGGCTCTGTATTCTCCACCTTTCCAGACACTTCCATTTTGCTCTCAGCTGCACTGAGCCAGCTTTATTCCTTGCAGTGGTTCTCCTCTCTGAACAAATGTAGGTTATTCAGGGAGCATTTCTTTTAATGAAAAGGATGGAGGGAAAACTGATGGTGATAAAGCATCTCTTTGGAGAAGAGCTGCTTGCTCTGCCTTGAGACTGCAAGGAGCAGAAATGGCACGTCAAACATGTAATTTTCCTTGGGGAATGAAGGTGAGCCTGTGCAGAAGTCTGAATCCCTCACACAACTTCACTCTCTACTCATTTTGCTTTATTTCCCATGAATCCTGACTTGATTTTTAGCACCTGACTGTAGTGACAATCAGCTGTAGTACAAGGCAGTGTTTTAACACCTGGAAGCTTTTAGGCAGGAGGAATTGTGAGTCAGAGTAAGGCTTTGCTAGAGAGAGAATTAAATTGTAATTAAAGGTGTAAGCAAAGAGCATGTGCCAAATATTGTCACTTCATTGACCCACCTTCTTCTGATGTGCTGGGATCAGAATGATGGCCAAGCCTACTGTGGTGCTCTAGGGCACTGAGATGCTTTTCCAAACAGGATCCCAAGAAAATGAGGAAAGAGCTTTCCAGGGGAGGAGGATCTTTAGAAAATCCTCCAATCTAGCAGCAGTCTGATGGAGGGAGGAACACCTTGTGTTTTTAACCCTGTGGAAAAGAATTGCTTGATCATTGCAGGACAGAACATCAGGTACATCCCATATCCTTTGGGCTGCAGTGTCAAGGATGCTCCCAAAATCTTCTGGATTATAGGACTGAGCTGTGTCTCAGAAGCAGCCCACTGCATCTCTCCATGGATAGATTTTTATTGTTATGTTTTTTTGTCACTCTCTCTACTTGGGATTTACATTTCCTACCACTTTGTATTCCAGTTTCAGCCTGGGTTTGGTTATATGGAAATGCTGTAGCAGAGGAACCACATTTACAATGCTGAGGAGGAGTCTCAGGAATTGCTGTTTGTCAATCCCTGAAGAAATTTCAGTGATAGACTTCTGTTATTTCAGTATAAATGGATGTTTTATTCCTTATTTCCATATCTTGAACCAGGAACAAAATCAAGTCTTGGCCAAGAGACAGAAAAATAGAGCAAAAGACCATCTCAAATGTGTCCCCAAAACTATAATGGGACCTGAAGACTGTGCTGCTCCTCACGTCTCCTTTTTTTGGAAATCTGTGAGAGCTCAGGTTCACCTGAAATATTCACAGTCTGTCCTTAAGTGACTTCAGCTGCACAGGAGATCTTTTGCAGAATTGGCAGCTTTGTTGAAAACTTTGGTGTTCAAGCCCAGAGCCTTAATCATGACCTCCTCTTCCTCTGCTCCATTCTGATTTGGTTTACCTGCAGCAGGATTTTGGCATCCCAAAGAAATATGCCTGTGTTAACCATGGAATAGAATCATGTCACAGAATGGTTTGGGTTGGAAGGGACCTTAAAGACCATCCTGTTCCACCCTCTGCCATGGGCAGGGACACCTTCCACTATCCCAGGGTGCTCCAAGCCCCATCCAACCTGGCCTTGGACACTTCCAGGGATCCAGGGGCAGCCACAGCTTCTCTGGGCACCTGTGCCAGGGCCTCCCCACCCTCACAGGAAAGAATTTTTTCCCCATATCTAACTTAAATCTCTCCTCTTTTGGTATAAAACCATTCCCACTTGTCCAATCACTATCTGTCCATGTAAAAAGTCACTCTCCCTCTTTTTTCTACAGCCCCTTTGTACAGGATGGGCTGAGGGAATAGGCATCTTCTCCCTGTCCCAAAACCCCATGGGAAGTAGGACTGAGACAGGAATCTCTCCAAAATGCTTCCTCTCAGTGCCCTGTTGATGGTCAGTGAATGGGCACTAGGAAAACCAAGCCTGTTGTGAACAGATTTAAATGGACACTGCAGAGGTCTCAGCTCATGCTGGAAAACTCCTGTCAGCTTCTGAGCTACATCATTTTTTCTACCTTCACAGGTCTGCTTGGTGTGGGAGAAGTTTCCCCATTTCTGCCAAAAGCCCCACCATTTTGGCAGAACACTTACTAAAAACTCCTCAGGTGCAAAAAGGTCTGGCAGCTGGAGCTGCCTTTATCACTTTGCTAATTAAACCTGTGGGAAAAACCCAGACCTGAGTGGGGAAGGATCATGTCCAGCTGCCAGAACCTCCCTCAGCTCATGGGGTTCTGTGGGGTTTTCTGTAGGGGCAGGGAGCAGGATCATGTTTTGCATCTTTGATGGACGCTGGACATCACAACTCTCCAAAAAAATCCAGGAGATAGGAGCTTCCCCATCTTTTCAGTGGGGTGGCTCAGGATCATCTCCTAAAGCAGATAAATGCCCTGTGAGTTTAAAGAGTTCCAGTCTCTGGGAAAATCACCATTCTCCCATTTTCTCTTGTAAAAAAAAAAAAAAATCACTTTAATTCCTCATGCTTGGAACCCCCACACAGGCAGCCCTGGATGACAGGATGGCAGAAATACATTGCCTGATCTACCAAACACAGAAGACAGCAGTAAAAGCACCAGGAATGGTTTTGAGTTTGGGATTGGAATTCATCCCAGTTATGTCTAAGCGAGGGAAAAAAGAGCAACGGAGGCCGATGTTGTTGAAGTAAAAATTGTAAAGAGTGGTATAAGCAGAAGGCATTTAAATAATGTAAACAGTCTGGCATGGGAGGAAGGATGGGAGGCATTCCAGAAACAAAGGGAAAATAGTTTTAAAACGTGGCTAAAAATGCAGCAACTCTTGAATTCCAGAGATTATCTCAATTAGTGCTTTTTCAATATATCTTTACAACAGAATTGTTGGAGTTCACAAAAGATAATGGAGGCTATGAGATACAGAGAAGTGATATTAATTTGTTTAATTAAAAGGATGAAGGGCTCCCTAAAATAAGATTCACTTATCTTCTGTTGCAGGGAAGAGCGAGGTTATATTCAGAAAATTGCAGCTCATGGCACTGTGGTGTGGAGGAAGCATGGAGAGAGCCAAGGCTGGGAGGAAGAGCCCCTTCTTCAGCCTCAGCAGTTCTTTACTCAGTGACTTTTAACAGCAGATCCCTTCCCATGGGATTTATGTGCTATTAGAGCAAAATGGGGTGATTTTACATTTCCAAGAGGATTTTGTTTGATGTTCAGAGAGCAGGAATTGGATGTTTTTGTCCAACAGAAAATGAAATACTCAGACATCAGAGCTTTGAGGGGCAGGAAAACATGGTTTAAGATGGGAATCAGTGTGTGTGGAGCTGTTCATGGATGTGCTCGATGTCTTTTGGCTCCAGAGGTGTGTGGCACGTGTCAGAATTTATGTCCAGCTCAGCATTGTGTGTCCATCCCTTGGAATAGGGGGGAAGCATGCATGGATATCCAGCTGGAAGTGTAGGGGGAGACCATAGGGGCCAGGGAGGGGAGAAGACCCTCATGCAGATCTAAATTAAATTAACCCCCCGGATGTATATTAATATGTTAAGTAGCACTAAGCTCTGTATCCTAGCTCAGCAATATTTCAAGGCACTTTATTGCTTTAATGGAGGGATAAAATAGAACCTGCAATTACAGTAATTTTTCTAATTGAATATTTTGCTTTATTCTTTCCCTTTCAAAGCATGACTGTAAGTACCAGCCTTCATAAAGCTTTGGAAATATTTATACTTTCCCTCTCTGGCAATGGGTGTAAATATGCTTTTTCTTGGGCAGACTGTTTGGGTATCTCTTGGATGAGGAGCAGAACAGCTCTGGAAAGCAGAGGGCAATGCATCTTCCTCTGCTCCTTTTAATCATGGAATTCTGGGATGGTTTGGGTTCAAAGGGACTCTGAGGATCATCCAGTTCCAACCCTTTTCCATGGGCAGAGACACCCTCCTCTATCCCAGACTGCTCCAAGCTCCATCCAGCCTGGCCTTGGACATTTCCAGGGATCCAGGGGCGCCACAGCTTCTTTGGACAACCTGTGCCAGGGCCTCCCCACCCTCACAGAGGAGGCTTTTCTCCCAATATCTAAACTAACCCTATTGTCTTTCAGTTTAAAGCTGGGAAACACTTGTTCCCCATCAGTGGAGAGGGGGGAATGTGACATTACAGTCTTAGTGTTTTCTCTCATCCTGCATGGGTTTGAAGTGAATGTCAGGTATCTTTTTGATTAATTTCTTGTCCATGCAGGGGTAGTGGACAATAAGAGCTGTTATTCCCTATGTTCTGTGCAAGCAGATGAGATCCTTGTTTTCTGCCACCTAAACTTGAGTTTGGGGAGGAGGACAAGTAAAGCTCCTTAAGGATCAGGCAAGATGTAGATGGTTGGTAAAGGCAAAAGCTGAAGGGCAGAGTCCTTGCCCAAAACCAGCCAGGTGAGGTGCTGACAACAGGGGATTAAACTCAGAACCTGATGGTGTAATTGGGTGTCAGTTGAGTTTTTTAAAGTAGCCATTTTTAGTGGCAGCTCTTCAAACCAAAGTTCCTCCCCCCAGCTGAAGCCTCAAGCAGGCAGCAAAATGCAGCTAAATTAACGTCATAACTGCGTTGTGCATTCCGTGTGTGCTGAATCTGGGGTTTCAAGAGGGAGATTTGCTGATACTCCCTCCATGTGATGGGATGCTATCAGTTGGAGGCTGTTGCAGTAGCTGTCTCCTCATCTAAAGGGGACTTTTGATCCAATAAACTGCTTATCTCATGTCGTTGTCCTTTCATCTAGCGTGGGTGGCGTGTGACGGCTGATGGAAGGCGCAGCATTGTGGCTCGTTGATGAATATTAATTAGAAATGGAAATCATTTGGAGCAGCGTGCACCGAGGGCTGCAGAAATCCATCAGTTCCTCCCTCGTGGAAGGCTCCCAATTGCAGGGAAGGCGCTCAGGTTGGGGTGTGAAGTCACCACACGGAGTCTGTCACGCCGACACGTCGGTGACGCAGCGGGAGGTCGTCTCGGGGCTTTACTTCCCAGCGTTTGTCACAGCTGGGCTGGGGAGGGAACGGTTTCCTTGGGAAAAGGTTTTTCCTTGGGAAAAAGCAGCAGTGCCTTGCCAAGTCACGTGCATCCAGGCTGGAGGTGGAGGCTGTGGCTGGGCGCGTGGCTGTGCCGAAGGGCAGCGCGATAAGGCGTCGGCGCCCTTGTTCAGTGAAGGACACGCTTGGCTCCTGCATGCTTAATCTTACCTTAGTCCTTGTCACTCCGGGCCCCTTGGCACACTCTGACGTAAATGCATCGTGCCACTGACGCCAGGAAAGGCTCCAGCCCCAGAGGAGATGATACCAGAGTCCTTTAGTGAATATCAGGATGGTAAGAGACCTTAGAGATCATCTCATTGCAACCCCTCGTCATGGGCAGGGACACCTTTCCCCTTTAGTGCTTCCATCTCAAAGTCCAACCATGTGCACTGATCAAGGGTAGAGCCCTCTTCATCTCACTTGCCAGGAGCTCATCCTCGGTGGCCAGATCTCTTGGGAGCTTGGTAGTGGCAGGATTTGCCCTCTGGCCCTGAGTTGGGCTGGCACAGCATGGCTGTTTCTGTCACATTAAGCTTTCTTGGCTTTTAGGAGAGTGTGGCTGCCTCCAGATGCCAGCTGGGAATGGTTCTGGTGGTGCTTCTTGAGGTGAGGGCTTGTAGGTCCCAGGGATGATCCTGTGCTGCTTGAGCCTTGAAGGCAACAGCATCCCTGCCTAGTACACAAGGATGCAACACATCAGAAGGAAAATGTTCCCGTTGCTTAAGGTTAATTTTAATTTTCTTATGAGAGTGTACTCTTTGTTTTTCCAAGCTGACGAAGGTGTGTCCAGCTTGTTAGAGTCTCCAGCAAAATCTGCTTCTAGCTTTTGGATATGGCCATCAGGTTTACCTGTTTGGGACTAAATTTATTTTATGAGTCCTGTGTGAGCGCCAGTAGTGGAGGTCAGATCCCTTCATTGGATTAGATTGTCATTGTCATCTTTGGGAAAATTATGTTCAGTGGGCCACTTTGGAATTGATGCTGAGGGGTGAATCCCAGGTGAGGAGAGCAGAGAAATGCCAAGGCTTGTCATAAATCATGGAATGACAGAGTGGTTTGGGTTGGAAGGGACCTTAAAGCTCACCCAGTTCCAGTCCCCTCCGATGGGCAGGGACACCTTCCCCTGTCCCAGGTTGCTCCAAGCCCCATCCAACCTGGCTTTGAACACTTCCAGGAAATTCAGCTGAGACCCAAACACTGGTGTCTTTGTGGACTCATCCTGCTGGGATGCTGGTGGAGGAGGATGTGGTTCGTTGTTCCTGCAGTTTTCCAGAGTGCTCTGCTCTTCAGGGAGAACCCCCTGGGCTTAAACTGGATTATCCTCGGGAGCTCAGGACGTGCAGCGAGCCAAAAACGTGCACTTCTGGGGTCACCCATCATCCACCCAGACCCATCCTGACTCTAATTTGTGGGTTAATTTATTTTTAAAGCCAGCCAAGTAATTAACTGCTTTCCTTTAAAACTCCTCGGAGCCCTTCAAACCAGTGCTTTAAAAATGGGTTGATTATTCCGCTTTCTTCAAAGTGCAGGGTATTAGGAGAAGTCAGCTCCTGCAGGCACGATCCTCTGGCAGCCCAGGGCACTCCAGGGGTGCTGTGCCGTGTCACACACGCTCAGTGTCACAAATGAGTCGCCTGTGAGTGTCACTTGCTCCAAGTGGGGCATGACGGCTGTCACAGGGCTCCGCCATCCGCACCTTCCCTTTGGAATTTGTTCCCTTCCCCCGGCGTGGCTGGCCTTGGCTTCTTTGAACCAGCTCAGGCTTTGCTTTTCAATCGTGAGCTTTAGATCTGGGATAATAAAACATCAAAGGAAACCAGATTGTTGTGGATACAGAAAAAAAAAAAAATCAGGACACTCAGTAGGACTTCGGGGAGTAATAAATTTGTTCTATATTTAATCTCGTATTTATCGCAGTGTCAGTATGAGACCACTTCATTTTACTACTTTAACTGTAGCTAAGAATAACTGGATCCTTGAAATATTGAGAAAGTGGCTAATACCTGGTGGTAGCTGATGGGATCCAGCTTTAATAGTTATTGATTGGCTTCAAAAAGCTCCCAGTAATATCACATCTGAGCTACTGTATGTTGGGAGTTCAAATCCTATCAGTTATTTAAGATTAGAAGTAATTGGAGATTTGCAGCTTAATCATCCCTCAGTAGGTGAAGCCAGCCAGGACTTCAGGTGTCATTTATAATTTTGCAAAAAATTATGGTTGATCTGCCCCGGTTTTATTGTGGGAAAATCTTGGCATCCCTAAATTCAGATATTCTCCATCACTTCCTCGGCTTACTCTGAAATTGGTGTGGCTTTTCTGATGGAGATGCAAAGCCCAGTTTGAAATCTGTTTGTCAGGCAGTCAGAAGGGACAAATGACCCCTGTAGGGCTGGTCTTAGTGCTTAGTCTTTTTTCAGATTGCCCCATGTCTCAGAAGAGGCTGAAAAAAACCCACGTATCCTCATAGGAAAATAAAAATTATCCCTTAGTAAGGGGAATATCTTGCATCCAGAAATTCAGGAGAGCAAAAAATCAGATTAAACATTGCTTTTGAGTACTAAAACTCTGCCTTGAGTAACCTGACATTTACCTGTGCCTCAGCAGTGCTTCAAAACAGCACCTTTAATGATGCTTTATTACCATTTGTGTTCTTAGTCTTTGTTTTACTGCTCTGGAGTTTCATAATCCCATTTATCCAAACATTTGGGGTTTTGCTGTTTCTTTTCTCCATGGTATGGCTTGTTGCACAATTAGAGCTTCGTTAAAGGCTCTCATTATTTTTTTTGTTGTTGTTGTGATCAAGCTCAGCCTGCAACAAACCACTGAATTTTCAGTTTGAGCACACAAATCTCCCTGTAATTGCCTGCTTGCTACTCCTTTCTCCAGGAATCAGCTCTGTGACATTTCTGGGAAGTGACCAATTTTCTATCAGGGAGGGCAAATTACTTCTAACTCCTTTATTTTTCTTGTTGATATTTTAGTATGTTCTGAGAGGAAAAAAATGACAATTTTTCTCATTTCCTACAATTGTCGGGAGCTGTGTAACTTTAGTGGGGAGTTTGAATTCAGGAGTTGAATTGAATTTCTGGTGGCTTTGCCAACTTCTTTGCCTGGGACTGGATTATTTCCCCCTTTTTTTTCAGGGGATTAGGGGATTTGTTTGTTAAGCAGCACTCCTAACAAAGGTGTCTGAGGCACTGGGAGGTTCACACCTCCTCCATTTACTTTAAATGAATTGCTTTTGACATCCTGAAACTGTTTTTTGGGGGGAGTGGTGAGGAAATCCCACTTTTAATTTGTAATATTTATTTTGGAATAATTCTGATGAGGAATTTTAAGTAGGAATTGATACGTGAGGATATAATAATTGAAAAATTATTATTTAGAGCCAATTTCCACGTGGAATATGGAAGTAGAAAGCTCTTTAAGGGTCCTGACTGCTGGAGGAGCCAGGCTGGAATTGGAGAATTGTGCCTGGTTGAGATCTGGTGCTGAGTCCTTGTGTGCTGCTGTCAGGCTCATAAAAGACCACAGCCCTAAATAAGAATGAAAATGCACATATTTATCATCTTTAAGTTCCCTTCCAACCCAAACCCAGCCAAATAGGGTGGTTATTCTGCCTTGCACTGCTCCTTATGGTCAGAAAGGGTCCTTGCCTTGCTCCCACTTTCCACTGGATATAGGATTAATTGGTTGTGTGAATTAACTGAGGACTAAGCTTCATTAGGCTGACATTATCAGTGCATTGCTATTCTTCCTGTCCTAAATCCTCAGTGAAAACATCTGTTAGTCACTCAGAATAGGAGTCTGCATTCTTAGGAACAATTTCACCATCATAAAACTGGAAATTTTTACCGATCAGACTCCTTTAAATATACTTGCTTCTCTTCCAGTCCTTTTTCCATGAGGAAACTTTTCAGGAGGACACTAAATCTGTGTTAATTCTAAGGGCACATCTGTGTTCCTGTTCGTGAGGCAGGTGGGACTCTCTGATAGCTGCCAAGAGCTCTGAGATGAGGTGTGTTCCTTTTCCTTCTATGGGAGTGTGTTCAACTTTCCACAGAATTCTTGAATTATAGAATCATTAAGGTTGGAAAAGAGCTCCAAGACCATTGAATCCAGCCCCAATGACCAATCCCCACCTTGTCCCCAGCCCAGAGCTCTGAGTGCCACATCCAGTCATTCCTTGGGCACCTCCAGGGATGGGCACTCCAAACCTCCCTGGCAGCCCCTGCCAATGCCTGACCATCCTTCATGGAGAAATTCCTGCTGATGTCCATCCTGAACCTCCCCTGATACAACTTGATGCCATTCCCTCTCCTCCTGTCCCTGTTCCCTGGGAGCAGAGCCTGACCCCCCTGGCTGTCCCCTCCTGTCAGGAAGTTGTGCAGAGCCACAAGGTGCCCCCTGAGCCTCCTTTTATCCAGGCTGAGCCCCTTTCCCAGCTCCCTCAGGCATTCCTCATCCAACTAGTGCTCCAGACCCCTCCCCAGCTTGGAAGGTACTGTTTTCTTCAGTATTGTTGAAGTTGGTTAAAGTGTTTTACTTGGATTCTTTCTTGTCCCCAAACCCAGGGGTTCAGTGAAATCAGTGAGTTGCTGTGGTCACTGTTGCTTTTAAACTGAGTGTCTCCAGGGTTGGGCTGCTCACTGCATTCATGGAACTGAGTGGCAGAAACCCAGGAACTGCAGCATTTTATTAATCACAGGATCAGAGAATCACTAAGCTTGGAAAAGCTCTCTAAGATCATCCAGAACAACAGCACTGCCAAGGCCACCACTGACCCGTGTCCTCAAGTGCCACATCCACACAGCTTTTAGGTAGCACCAGGGATGGTGGCTCCTGCTGTCCTGGGCAGCCAATTCCAAAGCTTGGCCACCCTTTTGGTGAATAAATAGTTCCTAATTTCCAGTCTACACCTCCTCTGGCACAATTTGAGGCCGTTTCCTCTCATCCTGTCACTTGTCATGTGGGAGAAGAGACCAACCCCCACCTGTCCACAGCCTCTTGTCAGGTAGTTCAGGCTTCAGTTTCCTTTGATCCATCTCAATTTTCTTGGATCACCTGAGAAATGGGAGACCTGTCCAAGGCTGAATCTCCCTGCCCTTCCAGCATCATCTGCTGGGGTTACCTCAGAAAGTTTCAGGTTTTTGGAGCTTGGGTACCTTTGGCTTTTTCATAAAAGATAAGATTCATAATAGAAATGCAACTTAAAGGCCTGCCAAACCAGGGTTTTACTGAAAGTGGTGTTATTGGTCTTACTGGATTTCAGAAAAGCTTCCTCACAGGAACAGAGAATGACCATGAAAATTCGCCATTCAGCATAAAATTTGCTCCCACATCCTTTTGCCTGTGATTCTCGTGATAACACAGAAATTATTTGCCCATTAAAGGGTATCTATTACTCTTCCTAATCACAGGAATAGAAATAGAAAAAGGAATTCCTGCTTTGAATGAGGCTGTTTACCCAGTCGTGTGGTGTAGCCATTATTTTCCTCTGTGCACTTTCCCATTCAGCCACAGCAGTGAAGTGTCAGATACACCTGAAACCTCTGGATTCATTCAGCAAAGTCAGCTTTTGTCAGTTTATGATCTCACACTCTTTTTCCCCCCCCACAGGAGTTCTGTTACCTGATAAAGTTGTGTCTCTTTGGATCAAACCAGTGGGATTATCTAAATGAGGCTGTTTGCTCTGCTGTCCTTCCCAACCTGGCTCTGCTCTGCCTTTGATGGGGGCCCTTCCTGGGGTGTCCTGCACTTGTTCCACCCTGCCTTTGCTGAATTCAAGAAGTAACTCCTGTGTGTGGAAGAACACTCTGTGTCCTGAATGGTTCAGGGCTCAGGGTGACAGGGATAACCAGCTTTTGTGCACAGCTCCCTGTGATCCCTAATAACTGCTGGAATTAAAGGAAGGAACCACAAAGCAGCAGCAATGGTTGGTGTTTTAAAGTAGTTCTGATTTAAGTGTAAAATACTTTTTTTTTTTTTTTTAACTTTATCAGTTACTGAAAACACAATACTTGAAAGAGTTTTTCTGGTATAGGAAAGTACCTTCAGAGATCTCAGGCCAAAGCACTGTGCAGCTCATTATCTTCTTTCTAATGGCAAGCAGAAAAGAGCACAGCTGGCCCAGGAAAAGGGGTTGGACCTGGGCAAGTATGTCCTGATTTTCCCCCAGGTTCTCGTGCCATCATTGTGGCTTTAAAAGTTCCTGAGCAGGAGGTGGTGTGTGTTTAATAGCCCACAATGGATGCTTTAGTCCTTTGAGGGGTTTTGGAGCTTGGCAAAATTTTCTTTAGGGCTTTTTTTTTAATTTGCCTTGCTTGGTGTCTCCTTGCTTTTTTTCATTAGGAAGATTCCCAGATATGGATCTTCTAGTGGGAGGTTCCCTGCTGGTGGCAAAGGGCTGGATCTGGATGGTTTTCAAAGTCCCTTTTAACCCAAACAATTCTGTGATTCTGTGAATACTGAGAGCTTGAAGCTGCTCTCCTGCAAATACTGAGAGTGGGACAATTACAGTTGTTTTATTTGTTTTGGGGTTTTTTTTGGGGGGTGTTTGGTTTAGTTTTCATGCAGATTCCTCTGTAGAATAGGGATTACTTGAGCTTTACACATAGTAAGTTATCCTGAAGAGCTGAAATCAGCAGGGTGAGTTTCTGCCCCTTGTAGAGGGAGAAAATACCTCTGCAATAAAAACCTTTCCGTAGATTAATTGTGGACACTCGATAGTTTAGTGAAGCAAGGTACTGAATGTTCCAAAGTCATTTTTCCAGCTTCAGTGTGGTGTCAGTGTTGACAGTTGGATTCAATGATATTTTTATTGGATAATTATGCTTTGTGTGTATTGGACTTTGGGAATATGTATAGAGAAAACACTCTTGTGCTGTCAGAATTTTTAGTGTGAATGTGTTATTCACTCTGCAGTCAAAGAGTGTATTAGTGAAAAGAATTTTATTGAATCATAGAATGCTAGGATGGTTTGGGTTGGAAGGGACCTTAAAGCTCTTCTAGTTCCAGCTCCCTTTCATGGGCAGGGACACCTTTCTAGAAGGTAAAATTGCTTTTTAAAAATGCCTGAGAGCTGAGCTGTGAAGAGGAGGGAGACCCAAGGAAAACAGGATCCCTTTAGTTCAAATCCTGCCTCCCAATGGGATGCTCATGCTGATGAGCAGAGGTGATTTTACACCAGGAACAGCTTCAGCAGCAAAGCTCCTCTCTGAGATGAGTCATTAGTTGTGGTTTCTCTCCTTTTTCTCAGCTTTTACCACTTGGAGTAACTCCCCACAGGCTCTGGGGAGAATTGGTCCCTGCAGATTTCTCTGCAGCAGGTTGTGATCCCAGCACTGAGTTGTACAGCAGGATTTGAGGAAAAATCCTGGAAGGGGGCAAGCACTGAGAAGGGAGAGTGGGCCTTGCAAGGAGATGGGTTGGCTGAATATTTCCTGGAGGGATAGCAAGGGGTGTAATAATGACTGATCTCAGAGGGGATGGTTTAGAAAGAACAGCTCGTGTCTGATTTCAGCCTCTGGATAACGTGGTTTGGCTCATGCCCTGGAGCTGGCAGAGCAGGAGCAGCTCAGGGAGAAGGTGGAGAAGTGGTGGATGAATTGAGGAATATCATTGCTTCAACAAGAGGCAGCAAGTCTTGTACGAAGTTCTTCTCAGTCTGTAAGGGCAGGAGATGAAGGGAAAAAGCTGAATTCAGGATCACGAGAGTTTTCTGTGATTCTGCATTGTAGGAAGGGAAATTCCAAGCAGCTGCAGCCTTTTCATTTCATGCAGTTAATGGCATTTTCCCATTAAGGTAATTTATTTTCTCAAATCACAAATGGATCTTTAGGATTGTTCACAGCAGTTACTCAGTGCATAAAACTTGGATGTTTCTTCATACAATCATGGAGTAGTTTGGGTTGGAAGAGACCTCAAAGATCACCTCATTCCACTCCCTGCCATGGGCAGGGACATTTTTCACTGTCCCAGGTTGCTCCAAGCCCCATCCAGCCTGGCCTTGGACACTTCAGGGATCCAGGGGCAGCCACAGCTTCTCTGGGCACCCTTTACCAGGGCTTCCCCACCCTCACAGGGAAGACTTTTTTCCTATAATTTAGCTTAAATCTCCCCTGTTTTAGTTTCACACCATTCTTATATCTCACCTGTAAGATGAAGCCCTGAGCTGCAGGTGCCTTCCCAGCCCTTTGGAGCACACAGACCCCAGCCCTGTGCTGCTCATCCACCTGCTGTGCCTGAGCACTGAGCAGATCCCAGGGAGACTTTTCATCTCCAGCAGGATTGCAGGCCACAGACCTCGTGTTCTCCAGGATGTGAGCAGAGTGTAATATTGATTGGAATGCTTACTGTAGTTATTTATTGCCTTCATTAGCAGGGAGGAGATGAGAGACTATCACAGTGTATTAAGTTGTCCCAGAGACACCTGGATAGTAAATTATAAATAAACAGTCAACAGTGGAGTAGAACTGGTGGAAGCTGGGATGGTCAATGTAGGGATCTACCAGTCAGGCTTTTAAAATCACTAATGTGCAGATTCAGCATGGTTATTGCTTCCTGTGGCTGGTAATGCTGTTTTAAGGGACTCAAGTGACTGGAGACGTGGTTTGACTGAGCTAATTGAGGTCCATCTTGAGATGCCTCTTCTCAGCACAGCACTGAGACTTTGGATAGGTGTTTTCATAGGATTTCATCAGAGATAATCCCCCCAAAACTGCTATTGTGCTGTAAATAGATCCTTTCAAGGAAGGGAAAGATTGAGCTAACATGATAATATCCCTGGATTGATGATAGACTGGAAATGAGATAAAAACTTGGGTAGAATAAGGGTAATTCCTTGTGCTCATTCCATTTCCTTCCAGTTTACCACCAAATAAACCTTTGTTATCCTGAGGGAGATGACTGTGTGTGTGCTGGTATGGGATTGCAGCATTTTTAACTTCACTGGTTATCATGGCTATCATAGTTAACTGTTGAAATCAGTGATCTTACAGATCTTTTCCAACCTTAATGATTCTATGATTCACCCAGCACTCACCTTTTACTGGAGCCTTTGAACCCAGAACCTGCAGAACCTGCCTACAGTCCACTACTGCAGCTGTGGGGCTTTATTTTATAAGAAAAATAAAACTTACATGGCCAAAGGGACCTCAGAAAAAGCTCAGTGACAGAAGGACCAGTTGAGGACAGCAGAATTGAAAGTGGCCAAACTTTTTTGGTTGCTTTTATTTGTATTAACTATAAAAAACCTCCACCAAACCTACATTTCTGCTTTACTTGAAGCTGCTGTGACTCATAAATAACCCACTGAGCACTGTGTTCACAATCTAAAGCACTGGAGATGTATTTAAAGCCATAAACCCTTTGCTGCACTTGTATTTTTGTTTTAAATCCTGTTTGTGCAAGACTGTTAATTTACACAGGGCTTTACAAACACAGATAAGACACTTTCCCTGCCCACATAACTCATTCTTACAGGTCTGGGCTTCCTAAATTAATGCTTTGTCCAGGTATTAAGGCATCCCTTCCTTTCCTTGTGTATCCCTGTGAGCAGTCCTTGAGGCAGAGCCTTTTTTTGGACAGACATTCCTTCACCCAAGGGAGTTCTCATTCCCAGCTGGGCACTGGGCTCTGTTTGGGAGTAATTTTGGGGTGGAAAGTTCAACACTCAGGGCTGTAGGAGCAAATCCAGGCTTTTATTAATCCCTAACTCCTTATGTTTGTGTATAAATAATACCTGAGTGTGACAAACACTGCTTAATTGTGCATTTCATAATGACATTTTTTGACATTTCCTCCTCGATTTGGGAAGGATCCTCTTTATGTTGGAGGCACAGGGAGTTCAGAGCATCCTAGGTTTCATCTCCATCCCACTGGATGAGGGATGGAGCTGAGGATTTCCTCTTGCTGGAGATTGCTGGTGGGGTAAAGCACTTCAGGCAGCCTGAAAAGCCTGAGTGTTTCTTGCAGGAGAGTGTTGTGTTCTCCTGGTGCCAGATGGGTCAAAATCTCTGCCGTGGTGGTGGCAAACTGTGGAGCTGGCAGGGGAAGGAATAAATCAGGGAACGTTCTGGGGAGATGATCGTTAACCAGCATTCATGTGTAAAACGGTGTCTAGACATTCAAACACTGCTAATAGCCTTTGATTAACCATTTTTGTTTTGTTCTTGCTCAGTGTGTTAATCACTGTGATTAAAATGCTTAGCCACCATGGAGCTAGGCGTTGGATAAATTAGGAAGTAAGCAAATCCAAACAGATGGGGCAGGGGAAATTAGTGTCTCTGGCAGGGCCAGTGTTAGACAAGGCAGGGCCAGGGAAGATTTAGGGGGAGACCCTAAATAATCTAAGAAAAGCAAATTTACATTTGCAGTGGGCCTGCCAGATCTCCCCACCCTGCTGCTCCTGTAAAGCTTTGCTTCCTCAAGGCTTTTTTCTCTGCTTCTGGAGCTCACCTGGCCTGCCAGGTCCCAGGATGCTCCAGCCAGGTTTGGAATCTGCTCTCTCCTTTGCACAGGGACATCCCAACATCCTTGTGAGGTGGGTCCTGTGTCCCCTGCTGCAAATCCTTGTGAGAAGGATCAGCCACTCAATTCTGGCTCAAGACTGTCACAGTTTCTACTTAGGTGGGTTATTTTTCCTTTTTTTATATCAATGGCAAACCATGAGTGGGCGCCATCCTTCAGTGGCACAATGACTACTTTAAACTGCCAGGATTAGGGCAAAATCTTTGTTTGATGCAGATTTTCAAGGAAGAATGAGGGCTGGAAAGGGTGGGAAAGGCACTTGCACTACTTGTAAGATCAAGAGCCTTGTTAGGTGTCGAGATACATCAAAATTAGCATCCAGTCATGTCACCTCTAAAGAGAAATCACAGATAAAACAGGTGAGCACAGGGGTTTCTCTGTGGTAGGTTTGGACAAAGCAGGAATTACCTGAAGCAGGGATCATCCATGGAGGTGATGGGAAGACCACACTCACAGCCCTTTCTGTTCTTCCTTCCCCTTAATCTTGTTTTCTGTGTAACTCATTTTCTGGTAGAGCTGTGAAAAAAAAAAAATCAAACGGTAGTTTTGGTGACAGCAGGTTTTGGCCTGTTATGTGCTAGGATCTGTAGCTAGGATTTCCAATTTCCCCTCTAATCAAAAGGCTTCCTAAACCTTTAAGAAGTGCTCTCCTGGGATGACTGCACTCACAAAAAGGCAAGTGCTTTGTTTCTGCTGGTGTCAGTCTCTTCAAAGGTACCCAAAGCACAGCACAGCCATCAGCCCAGTCCTGCTCCTCTCAGAGCATCACTGGGGATAAGTGCAGAGCCCTTCCTTTTCCAAATGCTCCAGTACATGATGAGCCTGGGATGTTATGGTGGGAAAAGTTGGGAAATCTTAGAGTTTCCTCACTTATAAGAAATTCTCAGTTTCATCTGAACCAGTGTTCAGTCACTGCTTGTGTGGGACTTTTCAGATGAAGTTGAATTTTGTTCTTGTATTTTTGTTGTGCCAGATGGATTTTTACTCATAATCACAAAATCTACAGAGTCCCCAGCAGAAATCACCCATTTAATGATCTCTGAGGGTACATCCCTTACTCCTGGCACTCTTTTAAGACCCCACACAATACTAAAACTCCTTAAAAGTTAGTTCTTTGTTTGTTTGATTTTGTTTGTTTGGATTTTTTGCTTGTTTCTGCCTTTTTTTTTTTTTTTTTATTTTCCATCCCCTCGATTTAGTACTTTCCCTCTTGTCTTTACATGATCATCCAGGGGAAGTTTAGGTTGGTTATTAGGAAAAGGTTCTTCCCCCAGAGGGTGGTTGGGCATGGAACAGGCTCCCCATGGACTGGTCATAGCTCAAGAAGTGTTTGGACAACACTCTCAGCCTCAGAGTGGGATTGTTGGGGTGTCTGTGCAGGGCCAGGAGTTGGACTCCATGGTCCTGGTGGATCTCTTCCAACTCAGCATATTTTATTATTCTACCTCTTATATAATATTTCTGATTTCATTCATGACTAAGCACAGCAGTTTTCAAGCCTCACAAAAAACTTCTCTGCCTGTGCCTCCTTCCTTACACTGGCCTTACTTTCTTGCTTTCATCTCCTTTTTTTTTTTCCCCTCAGGTCATATGTCTATAGGCAGGAAAGCACTGATAGGGCTAAATAAAAATGTCTTTTATACCTGAAATAAGAAGCCCTTAGACTCACCACTGTGTCTAAATATACCTGAAAAAGTTGGGCTTATTCAGCTCTCCTCTAAGGCGATTGAGACATGTGAGTCTCCAGCTGAGTGTGTTAAGCTCTGCAGTGACCACACTTCCAAATATTTTATTTGCAGCGTGTTAAGGTTTTTTTCAGCAAGTGCTCTATTGTTATTGCCAGGAAAATGCTGACATATATTTTATGTAGCCCATCAGATGTGATCCAGGCTCGCTTTGCAGAGCTGAGTAGCATTGCTACGGCCAATTGTTCGACACAGCATTTTGCTGCGTTTCCTGACATGCTTAATAAAGATATTTTCATGATTCTGGAGGCAGCCTGAATGCCATTAACTGCTGGCTTTCTGAGGGAGCACAAATGCAGCTCCTAATGCCAGGCTCTGCAGGTTTGGCTCAGCAGCCATCAGGTACCACTCCAGAGCATGGAAAATTGAAATAAAAAGCACCTTGGCTGGTTGGCATCACCTGAGCTGCTGCTTTCTGTGCTGCAGATTGATCTCATCCATGGATTAGGGTAAGGCAGAGCTGGGGGTGTTTTCTCAGGGATGGAATGGAGGTGGTTGAGTATTCTGGCACACAGAAGACCTGGCAGAGGATCTGAGGAAAACATCTCTGTCAGCCTGTGTCAGGGTCCCTGTGATATCCATGTGCTGTCTTGGCAGACTCCAGAGCCTGGAGATGTGCTGACCTTGCAGCCAGAACAGGAATTTGTTATTCCAGTAGAGCTGGGCCTTGTCATCACTGGTTTATCTTGGATTTGGTATTTTTTCACTTCTAATCCACAGTGGATGTGTGGGGTGGGAGGAAAGCAGGAAAGAGGAATTGTACCTGGAGGTAAATCCTAGAGGGAAGAAGCACCTTGTCCATGAGGAAAGACTGAAAGGATTGGGATTCTTCATCCTGGAGAAGAGAAGGCTCTGGGGTGACCTTATTGACCCCACAAGAAAGATGGAGAGAGACTGTGTACCACAGCCTGGAGGGACAGGACAAGGGGAGATGGTTTCAAAATAAAAGAGAGTAGGTTTAGAATGGATATTAGGAGAAAAATCTTTCATGTGTGGGTGGGGAGGGCCTGGTACAGGGTGCCCAGAGAAGCTGTGGCTGTCCCTGGATCCCTGCAAGTGTCCAAAGCCAGGTTGGACAGGGCTTGGAGCAACCTGGGACAGTGGAAGGTGTCCCTGCCCATGGCAGGGGGTGGGATGAGAGGATCTGTAAAGGTCCTTTCCAATCCAAACCCTTTTATAATTCCATGATTGATTCTCTAGTACCTGATTTGCTGTGTGGCTTTGATGTGCTGGGAGAAAATAGTCTGGTGGTTGCATTTTAAGGGATGCTGTTGATTGACAGGGTGACTCAGGATGTCTCTGATCACTTAGGAAAGTGCTGAACATCCCTGTGGGAAAGGAACAGGTTCACAGCACATCTCTTCCCACAGAGGGACTATCTGTTCCTCAGGAACAACCAGTTTTTTCCAACTTTTGTGTTTTTTCTGCTCTGGATGTAAAACCAGGGAATTCTCACAAGAAAAAAAAATGTTCAGTTTAACTTTTGCCACCCTGAAGACCGCAGGAGAGGAAAGAAGACTCTTCTCTCATGATAGAGGTGTCCTTTTTGGCAATGTGAGCTTTAAAGAAAGCCAGAAGTGCAGGAGGAGGATGGAGGCCAAGAGGAGGAGGTGGGATCTTCCATGCTGCCTTCACAGATGCCAAGGATTGCCCCAGTTTGGTGGAGAAACTGAAGCAGGGGATGGCAGTGAGTTGATTTGCTGCTCTCCAGGGATCTGAACAGCTTCTTAAAATAAGCACTTGGCAGGTATCATGTTCCTGGGGAGGTAAACAGTGAAGGAATCACAAGTTGGAGAAGGATCCTGGAAATGTGACAGAGCTGAGCCCAAGATTTGGGACACAGAGGAAGCTGGAATGAGAAAGTCCTGAAAGTTTCTGTACTGTAGCAGAGAAGCCAGAAGAAGAGGGTGTTGTGGTCAAGTGAAATAAAAAGATGTCTAAAGTGTGCCACTTTTATTGAGTTTTCCTCAAATTTTGCACAGCAGGGTGGCTAAGAAGAAATAATGGTTGTATTTGTGCTGTTTTCTAAAAAAAACTTCGGAGAAAACATGATTAGAGTTTTCCATAGTGATCTTTAGCTTCTTTTCCTGATATCCTGAATTATGAAATCAGAGCATCTGAATCATGAAAAGCATAGCATAAAGCACTGGATAATCAGGCTCTTTTGAATTTTAGATTTAGATTGAATATTAGGAAGGAATTCTTCCCCTTGAGATTGGGCAAACACTGGCAGAGGGTGCCCAGAGAAGCTGTGGCTGCTCCATCCCTGGAAGTGTCCAAAGCCACGTTGGATGGGGCTTGGAGCAACGTGGGCTAGTGGAACCCATGGCAGGGGTTGGAATGGGATGGGCTTTTAGGTCCCTTCCAACCCAAAGCCTTCTGTAATTCTGTGAAATTATTTGATCCTTATTGTGGTGTTCTCCATGTGTTCAGGAGACACAGAGCCTGCCCCTGTGAATTTGACCCATTTCAACCAGAGTTTTCAGTACAGATCTTTCAGATCACAAATGGTTGCTGAATCCCTGAAAACAGAAGAGAAAGAAAAACCTATTATAGGTCCAGTGGAATAAAAGCTGCCATGTTTGTGAGGGTGCACCAGTGAGTTTAGCAGGACACACCAATTATCCCAGTTAACAAGGTGTGGATCTGTCACAGGTTGGACTCTGTGATCTCAGAGTTCTTTTCCAGCCTGAATGATTCTGTGATTATTTTTCACCGAGTTCATCACCCCTCTGCCCCTGTCTGTGTCCATCTCATTCCTGTTTGGCAGGTAAATCTTGGGGAGAAGTGATGCCATAATCTGATCCCAGGGCTCTGTTTTCCTGGCACTACTGGAGGGGGTGTGACAGATCTCCACGTGTTCCCTGCATCTCTGGGAGCTCCTGTGTTGGCCTGGTTACAGAGATTTTGTTCGATTGTGTTGGTTTAACTCAGTGGGAGGTTATTTGAGAAGGAAATGAAAGGCTCAATGAACAGTGAATGCTTGAAGAGGTGTTAAGAGGAAATTCCAGGCGTCTAAGCTTTAGGTTCTTTTGTTTTAGGGTTTTGGTTTTTTTTTTTTTGGGCTGTCTTTTCAGGCAGCCAGGTTTTGAGCAGTGCAGGAGTAGGTCTGCAAGCACAGAGGAAGGGATAATGGGAGTGAGAGAATCCCAGGGAAGAGGAGTTTGTGCAGAGAGGAGCTGGCAGTCACAGCAGTTACAGGCAGAAGAATAGATTTAGGGGACTTTTTTTATGATGAGGGTTGTGAAACACTGACACCAGGGGTGCCCCATCCCTGAAATAATTCAAATTGGATGGAGGCCTGAGCAAGTTTATATCCCTGCCCATGGCAGGGGGGTTAAACACAGAGATCTCTAAAGTTCCCTTCCAACCCAACCCAACCCATTCCATGATTCTGTGCAGAGTTTTTACCTGCCTCAGTTGCTGCAGAGGATGATTTATGTCACAGCTGTTTGGTAGCAGGACTTTACAACAGGCAGTCTTGTTGTGACCATGGGAGAAGTTATTCTATAAATCAGTTTTATCACCAAGAAGGGTTTCTGAAGGCCAGAATTCAGCAGGACAGGTCACAGCCTGGGCTGTCACATCCCTGGAGAGGGGAGAAATGTGGGCAGGTTTGAATGAGAGTGTTCAGAGGGGCACATAATGCTCTGTGTCACCATGTTGGGGACAAGCTCTTACATGGACAGAAATAATTAGAAAGCCTGCTAATCTTAAATTTAAAAGGAAGAGGTTTTGTCCCTTTAGAAACTCTTTTTGTGTCTTTCACTGTGCATGCATTCTTAATTAGCTGGACATTGGAACTATTTTGAAGGTATTTTTCTAGAGGGGAGTATTTATATGGAAAAAAATCTGTTTTTATAAATGGATGAGTGTAAAGTACTACAGAAAAAGAGGACAAGATGGGCTGTTCTGAAATCCAGACTTTCCTGTTGAAAGTGATCATGTCAATTATATCAGAAGCCTGATAGCAGTGAAGTAATGAGAGGGAGATTTGATTGCTGCAACAAATGTAATTTTTACAGCATTAAGATCTGGCCAAAACTTCCATTCTGAGGCAGTGAATTACATTCTTATTAGACAACTGTGGTCTTTCCCATTTTGCTATAGACACACAGACTTGTTGCTATTTATGCCAAGTAGGTGCAATAATATCTCACCTACTTCTCACTGACGTGTAAGTTCTGTCCAAGTTACAACAAAGCAGCTGCTTCCAAAACCCATAATAATTATGACTGCTGATTTTTGCATGCTTGGGATCAATATTCTGGAAGTAATGTAAGACTGGAGGGCTCCACTCTGCTTTAAAAGATCTGAGAACTGATCTACCCAGCGTGGCAGAGGCTGAAAGTGGAAGGCTTTGTTGGAGGAGGTGTTAAAAGGAAGTGTTGACATCCTTCTCCACATTTCATGCAGTTCACTTCTCAAAAACAATCCCTTCTTAATTATCCCTTGGATTTATTCATCTTTCCCAAAGTTTTTTCACATGATCAGTGGAAGGTGGTTGCATGTGCCTATCTTCTGTTCTCAGCAGGATGCTGGCTTGTCCTTGCACTGAGCATCCTTCTGTATCCTTCATATAACTCTCCAGTTCTTGAGCATTCCCTGCTTAACATTTCTGCCTGGCTACATGTGGGTTTTACAATTAATATCACAGCTGAACTATACTTGGAGATCAGATGATTTATAAAAAGGAGTATAAAAGTCTCATTTCATAAAAATAAATCTTGTGAAACCACGTCTGTAACCTTTCAAGTGAGCAGGAGTACTTCTGGAGAGATGGATTCTGTGAAATTACACTGTTAAGAGACAGAGGGGAGTCTCTCTCTCTTGGCTCCAGGGCACTAAAACTCATCCCCTGGTCTTGCCATCATCTAACAGAAAACCTGATGGGTCAAGAGCCAGCACATACTTCCAAGCCCATGGTGTGACAGAGTTGAGCTGGATTTAGTACAGGATTGTTTGCCAGGGACTGAACTGATGCACACAGGTGGACCCTGAGGTTGGACACTGGTGAAGCAGCCAGACCCTCTCCAGAGGAGAAGGCAGAGCTGGTTCAGCTCTTCCAGTGCTGGTCACACTGCAGAGTCTCCAGAGTGGTTTTGGCACAGGAGCAGCATCACCTGAGACCAGCCTTCTTTATTCAGTGTTGGTGCATCCCATCTGTGCCAGCTGCTGCCTCAGTTCCCAAAGTTCCCAATCTGGGGCAAGCAGCAGTGAACAAGGCCGGGCTACAAGGGTGCTGCTTTGTCAGCAGAGCAGATTTGGGTGAGATTCAGCCACAGCAGCTGTTCCAAGGCAGAGCAGGTGGGAAATGCCAAACCTTGCATTGCTTGAGGAGAGATGTTCTCGCTCTGCTCACACAGGAGCTTATCAAGAGGAATCACAGTGTTCTGAGCTGAAAGGGACCCACCAGAGCCCTGCACAGACACCTTAACAATCCCTCCCAGTGCCTGAGAACATTGTCCAAACACTCCTAGGGCTCTGGTGGCCTTGGGGCTTTTTGAAGTTGAAGAGAAGTCTTGGTGTGATTTTATTCTTAGCACAGGAGCAAGTCAGGAATTCCTCCAGCTCTTCTTCCAGGCTGCAGGGCAGTTTCTGGTAATTGTTTTCCACAAAGGGAAGTGGAAGGACTGGACTGGTCCTTTTGCCATCTCCTGAAGAGTTTTTTTTTCCCTTACAAAGGCAGCACATCTTCCAAGGTGGGTGACTAGTCTAACATTGTAGGATCACAGGCAGGGACACCTTCCATTATCCCAGGTTGCTCCAAGCCCTGGCCAGCCTGGTCTTGGACACTTCCAGGGATGGGGAAGCCACAGCTTCTCTGACAGCCTGTGCCAGGGCCTCCCCACCCTCATAGGGAGGATTTTTTTCCTAAAATTACTAATCTAAACCTCCCCCCTTTCAGTTTGTTTATCTGATTGATTAATGCCCCAAGGAAATGCGTCAAGTATATAGAAGAGTCTCTGATGTTATTTAGGTGAAGAGTTGATGGTAGCAGTAATAGGAGGAGTTTTCAGGTTAAAGTGTTGAAAAGTATTGTTTGGACTGAGATCAGAGAAGAGAAAATTAAATAGTTCAGTGAAGAGAAAGAACAGCCATTAAAGCTTTCTAGTGTTGTGTGTTGCTACATTTTCCATTATTGCAGTAAAGTTCCCAGCTCAACAAAACTCACCAGCTGATGACCAGGTTCTGCTGTTACTTTTGGATAGAGGGATTCACAGCTGCATTTCTCCTCAGGAGGCAAAAACCAAAGGGAGGCAGCTCTGTGCTAGTGACAGCATGAACATGCTCATTGAAAGCTTCATTTAATGTTTATAAACATCAGGGATGACAGAAATGTTGTAACTTCAGCATTTAGCAATTTTTATTTTTTAAAAAAAAATGCAGTTAAGGCACTTTGAGGCTGCTGAAACAGCGAAGCAAACATTTGTAAGTTTGTAGGAAATCTGTGTCACGCTTCTCAAGTCTCTAGCTGTGGGTAGGAGGAGAAGTGTCAACTTATCTCCAGGAACTAAAACATCCTGATTGTATCACATAGAATCAACCTCTCAAATGCATTCCAGAAACCCAGTCACATAAAATCGGCCAGTTTTGAAGAAGGACTTTGAAGCTTTGTGACCACTGGCATTTGTGTCAAGCCAGGGCTATTTACAGGCTGCTGTGAAGAGGTTTAACTAATCACTGGCAGCATTATCCAGTGTTTCATGCTTGGAGGGAAGAACTATCAAAGCCCTGAGTTTTGAGTGGGCTTGAAGAGGTTTTTCGCTTTGAGGCATTGTGCTATGAACTCTGCTAGAGGCACAACAAGGCAATGGGTTCATTTGGTGTTCAATATGCAACAAAAAGCAATATTCAGGAGGTAGAAGCAGAGTGTGGCTACAAGGGTGGAGGTTTAAACATCATCCAGGCATGTTTGGTTTGTGTTAGGAAAGCCAGAACTCACCTACAGCTGATCCTTGCAAGGGGATTTCGAGAAGAGCAAGATGTTTTTAAAGGTTGTGTGACATGGTTTAATAGTGGGCTTGGCAGTGCTGGAGGAATGGTCGGACTTGATAATCTTGGAATGTTTTTCCAGCCTTAATGATTCCATGATCCTCTGCTCATGTGTCTTGGCCTCTGCCATGAGCAAAGAGCACAGGGGTTTGAGACACAGAGGAACATCAGCAGTGGGTAAGCGTGGGCTCAGGGATTACCTGCAGATCCATGGGTTCCACTGGGGTCAAAGCAAGGCCACTCTGAAAATTCATGGAGGTGATGGGAAAATGGTAAATATTGCCCCTGTCTTCCTAAGGCTACAAGGACAATCCAAGGAACTACAGGGCAGCCAGCTCCATTTTGACCCCTGAAAGCATCATGGGGTGAGTCCTCTTGAACAAATTTCTAGGCATGTACAAGGAAAGAAAGAGTTCCCCAGGAGCAGAGCCTGGCTGTCCCCTCCTGTCAGGGAGTTGTGCAGAGCCACAAGTTCCCCCTGAGCCTCCTTTTCTCCAGCTGAGCCCCTTCCCCAGTTCCCTCAGCCTCTCCTGGGGCTCCAGCCCCTTCCCCAGCTCTGTTCCCTTCCCAGAAAAGGGAAGCCACCAGCATCTCAGCATCTCTTTAAACAGGAGTCAAACCACAAGAGAGAAGTGACCTGACCCCTGTTGTTGGTCATACACAAAATCCCACATCCAGTTTTGTGCCTCACAAGAAGAACTTCTCTGAACCAGTGGGAATCACCATCAGGCCGACAGCGTGGGGTGTTTGGACACAAAAAGCTTTTATATCTGCTGTAATATATTTTTATTTTCAATAAGATCTGTGATAAAAAATGAGGTAGATAAGGTGTCTCAGTGTATCATGATGTTGTCATGAGTGGTGCACTTGCAGGGTGCAAAGCCAGAGTAAAAACTGAGCCCACAGACAGCTCTCCCTTCCCAAAATGATCCGAGGGGATTTTTCACTGCAGAGTTCAGG
The DNA here is from genome assembly GCA_026413545.1 of Cichladusa arquata. Taxonomy (NCBI): domain Eukaryota; kingdom Metazoa; phylum Chordata; class Aves; order Passeriformes; family Muscicapidae; genus Cichladusa; species Cichladusa arquata. The sequence goes on from JAOTQP010001546.1 coordinate 109,145,675, forward strand.
CTGAGAACAAGAAGCATGTGTTCTCCCTGAGCAGAGCTGGTTCTGTTGGCAAAACTGTTACCAAACATCTCAAAAAACTACAGAGTGGGTTGAACTTCCCAGGTTTTACATTTGTAAGGAAAAGCAGTTAAGTATATGTATTTTTTTTTTTCCCCACCAGCAACAGATTGCACCGAATCCGAATTAGGTGGCTGCCATCTGCTTTCACACAGGCTTGGAAAACAGGCCAGCCCTCCTCAGCATGGGTGGGGAGGGTGCTGGGGAGTGTTTACAACTCTGTGTTTACAGGATTTGGGATTAATGTGCTGTTTTCTTTTTCTGAGACAGAGTGAAATTGAATTAGGCTTTGAGCAAAACACTGAGTGCCGCTCGCTTTCAGCACCGCGGTGTAATTTAGAAAAATGAGCTGCTCAAATCATTCTCTACCAAAATATTCTGACCTCACCCAATTCAGTTTGGTAGTATATCAGCCTGGGATGTGTGTTTTGACAGTTTTTCTGCTTTCAGTGCACTATAACAGACTCAGGTGATGCATTCTGGAGTCTCAGTGGTGAAGCAGAACCCCTCAGAATTTTGGGAGAAAAAGGAGAATAAGGTTTTATGGACTGTAAGGTTGGATAACTATGATTTTCAGGGTAGGATGTCCATGTCATCGTCCCTAGAAGTGTTCCATAAGTGTGTGGATGTGTCAGTTGAGGACATGGTTTAGTGGTGAACATGGTGATGGTGCTGGGTTGGTGACTGGACATGGTGGTGTCAGAGGTCTTTTCCAGCCAGGCTCTGTAATTCTTTGATTTTACGATTCTGTGACTCAGACATCCCAGAGTCAATAAATCACAGGGTTACTTGACCTTGCCCCCGTCAGAGCAGGTTGTATCTGAGCCACTCAGGTACATCTTCCAATTTTAGTCTTACTTATTTAAAAAAATGACAGCGTGGAAAAATGATATTAACACTGAAGTCAGGGGCAGCCAGGTCCTGGAACAAACACCTTTGGGAACAGAGCAGAGCTTGTGCCAGGCTTCTCCTGCATCCCTGCAGCCCCTCATTGTTGGGCTCCTGGGGGTGACACTGAGCTACCAGGGGGAATTTTTGGGTGGTGACCCCCATCAGTGCAGACAGCTGAAGGTGTCACTCTGTGTGCAGAGTGCCTTGGGGGAAGCCAAGGGAAAAACAGGCCTGAATTCCAGCAGTGTGATCCAGGATGGATAAGGATACTCAGTTCCCTGCCTGGTTATTCCACTTCAATAGGCTGATTTAACTGATTTCCCCTGATTTCACACACAGGGGCTTGGCTGAAGCTCTTCTCAGCTGCAGGGATGAATCAAAGAGCTCCGTGGCAGCAGGGGGGCTGGAGAGAGGTTTTGATACCAGCGAAGGTGCAGACACAGTAAAAGAAATTTTTGGATGGTTACATTTATTGGGCATTTCCATGCCTGGTTTTAGTGTCTGACGTGACACTACAGTTCCCAGGTGCTGTTCAGAGCAGAGCTGAGCAGTTCCAGCACACACTAAAAGCAGCATTTGCACAAGGCACCAGACTACAAAACATCTGTACTTGGATTTGCTTTAGTTTTTAACTTGAAATCTTCAGCTGGATCAGCCTTTCTACTACAGCTCATTTAAGCTGCTGGAGGAGTATAATTTATTCTCATGTTTGCACTTCCAGGGTGGTTTTAAGTGGGAAGTGAGTTTCAGACCTTCAATTTTCTGGTGGTTTCTTTATGTTTTGATGACAGATGAACAGCTGGATGCAGTAGCCTTTAACCAAGCCCTGGAGCATCCCTTCATTGCTGTTAATTCACAGTGAGACCTGTTGCAAATAAGTCATGGGAGGATAAAGCAAAGCAAAGCTCGTTGTGTCTCAGAGCTGCTTTGTTCTTTCATTTGATAATTATCACTTTGGTTTTAATTATTTAAGCTGTTGTGTTCTGTGCTGTCACCCTGGGTTTGTGCAGTGCTGTGGATGGGACAGCTCAGGAGCAGAGGGAGGGATTTGTGCTCAGAACACACTCACATTTACTCGTGTGACCTTTGGACGTGGAGCAGGGTTGATAAATCTCTGCTGACAAGCAGAGAGGCATCACCACTTGGAATTTGCAAATGTGGAACAGCAGCAATTAGGGTAGAGTGTGTTTGTATGTGCAGAGCTGGGAATTTATTTAAGGGAAGATGGATTCAGTGTGAGGTGTTGATGAAGAATGTTTTGTTTTTGCCTGGTTCCTGAGAAGCGCTTTTTAATAAATTGCTGATCTTTGGAGACCTGTAAGAAATACCACGGATTGCCTTTTATCAGCCTATAATGTGCTTTCATCACTCCAGAGAAGGATGTGAGAGTGATACTGAGTTGGTCCCTGGAGAAAGGCAGGAGACACCGCTGATGGCTCCAGAGTCTGCCTTGAAATGGAGCTTAAATTTCCTCGTTAGCACAAATATCTCTCTAACCTTATCACCAAAGTGCTGCTGCTCGTTTCTCACTTACAGAATTACTCTTCTGTAATGCTACAAGTAATTTACCTCAGTAATACTGAGTCAAAAACAACTCCTGTCTGAGCTGTTATGATTTATTGCTTCTTGAGGCTCTTAAGATTGAGATGGTTTTTGCATCCTTGAAACTCTGAAATGCTTAAATATTACACTCTGCATTTACTGCGAGGCAAAATCTGTGGATTTGATGGCATTGAGATAATCAAGATGAGATGCTGGATGGCCATTTTGCAAACGTTTTCTGAGAATAACATCAAAAAGTAACCAGATGTTAAAAGATGTTGTAACCCTGCTGTATTTCTTGAAATCATAGAATGGTTTGGCTTGGAAGGGACCTCAAAGCTTATTTTGTTCCAACCTCCTGCCATGGCTAGGGACTCCTTCCACTATCCCAGGATGTTCCAAGCCCCTGCCAGCACACCCTGTGCTTTGCCCACCCTGTTACCTGCCAGCTCAGGGGTTCAGCACTGTGCACCTATATTTTATTTTAATATTTTCGTTTCTCTGGCTGAATGGAGCTGAATTGGAGTTTGCCTCCGAGGGCAGCTTGTTCCCCTCTTCCTTCCAGTGCACAGCTTAGTGGGGTTTAAAAACTGCTGATGTTGTTTTAAGGGCTGATTTTCAGGTTGGGCCTTTCATAAGTGCAGCAGGGGGAGGATGTTGTTGGAAACCAGGGGAACAGAAGGGTTGCTGTGGCTCCACTGCTGGAGAATAATACTCTCACTTTGAGGTGCTTCTCCTGCCCCTCCTGCAAAGGCACTCCAGCTGTCAGGAGGGAGGGGTATTATTGGGAGAAAAACAGTATTATTGGGAGGAGCTTTGTAACAGGGCTGGGGGCAAAAATCATAGAATCAGAGAATGGTTTGGGTTGGAAAGGACCTTAGGGATCATCTCATTCCAACCCCCTGTGATGGCAAGGACACCTTCCACTATCCCAGGTTGCTCCAAACCCCATCCAGCCTGGCCTTGGACACTGCCAGGGATCCAGGGGCAG
>JAOTQP010001546.1:109179175-109193329 GCA_026413545.1 Cichladusa arquata
GCTGTGGCTGCCCCTGGATCCCTGGCAGTGCCCAAGGCCAGGCTGGATGGGTTTGGAGCAGCCTGGGACAGTGGAAGGTGTCCCAGCCCATGGCAGGGAGTGGGATGAGATGATCTTTAATGTCCCTTCCAACCCAAACCATTCCAGGATTTTAGGATATCAGTTGCTGGTCACAATTTTCCCAGTTTGGCCGAACTTCATGAACAAGTTCAGATCCTCTCAAGAAATGGACGTGCTCAGGCTTTTCTCAGTGCCTTGCCATTAAAACTACAATAAAACCCCAAACCTTTGGGATGCTTTTCAAACAAACCCCACCTTGGTGGTGTCACTGCTGTCCCTTTTTGCTGCAGATGGAAAGCAGGGGAAGATCTGAACTGCAGTGCCCTGTGCCACTTCCAATCCCTGCTGTCAGCAGGTCAGTTTGAGCCTGGCTGGAAGCCCCTGGGTGTGTTAATTGAATTAATCTCCTTCCTATAAAGCACTGAGCTCTTAAGGTCAATGTGCAGTGGAACACAGAGCTGTAATTGAGGTGCTCACTCACTCATGTGCACGCTGGAGGGAAGAATGGTCTGATTGATTCCTCCAGGAAGGATCTGCCTGACATTTCAGGCCCAGATGGTTTGCTTGGGATGGTCTCCCTGCTTCCTCACTCAGTTTCTGTCCTCTGACTCATTCCTCTCCTTGTAGCTGCAGTGAAAATGTGGGTTGGGAGATGAAGATTTGCAGCAGTTCTGTGTGGAGGGGTGGGTTTTGTGCAGACCAGCCTGCTCTGATCTACCCAAGCAAGCAATTTATTCTCCTTTTTTCATTTTTGGCCATTTTCCTTTGCTTCTGCACCTTTCAAACACACAGAGAGTTATTCCCAGGACTTTTCTTAGTAGAGATGATGAAGCAGGTGACCAGAAGAAATAAAATCCCATTGGGGGAATGAGGAATAAAACTTCTGATATTCTGGCAGGGACTTTGCAGAATCTGAAAGACTTTGGGTAGATTAACCTGAACAGCAGCACTTGGATGTTCCAGCATATCACAGTTCCTTCTGCTTTTGGAGAAAAAACGTTGATTTTGGACAGGATGGGTGTGATTTCAGGAGAGGGAATGATGCCACAAGAGGAGCAGGAGGGCTGTGGGCATCTGTAGGGAAACTGGCAGTGGGAAGGGGCTGCACCTGCTCCAAAGAGTGAGGAGGGATTGCTCAAACATTGCAGGAAAAACAAAAAAACACGTTGTGGACATGATTTCCAGGAGCTCTGGGAATGGCAGATCCCAAGGGATAACTGGGATCACCACACTCTTGTCTCTGGAGAGGCTCAGAGCTGAGGGTGGATAAAACCTGACTTTCACCAGCTGAAAGCCACAGATCTCATCCATTTTCTGCCAGTTTGTCCTTTTCTCACTATTGTAGGCTACAAAAAGGTCATTTTATAAGGACAAATCCAGTCCCCACGCCTTAGAGAAGGGCTGTTATTACTCAGAAAACAGTAAAATCAAATAATGTCAGGCTTTGCAGGAGTCCCTCAGTACAGAGAACTCAAGAGGATTTGCTGTCTCCCTGGGAAAGAAATTACAGGCTGGGGGTTAACCCTTCTGCTTGAGTCATTTTTTCAGGGTTGATTTTGGCTTTGCTGGGAAATATCTCACCAGATTTTTTTTTTGTTTGCCTGCCGACATTTTAATAAAAAATATTTTATTTCATGCCTACAGTACTTAAAAAATAATTGGGAGGGAAGGCAAAGGGATAGCTTTGCATCAAGTATCTCATTTTCCTGAGGATCTTTGCTTGGGAAATGTATTTTTTTTTTTTTTCCTGAGAAATTCCATGTGCTCCAGGAGCTCAGGATGAGCAGAGCTTCAGCAGGAGGGAGAAGTGGAAATGCAGATTTGCACAAGTTCTGACTCACTCAGAACAAAGAGCAGGAGGTTCCAGCTCTGCTCCAAAGTGGAATCTCAAGCACTTGCCCCATCCCAGGAGAAACCAGGTGCTTTCCCAGAACCTGCTGCTGCTCTTTTTGCTCTTCTTGCTGTGCTGCAAAAAGCATTTGTGTTACAAATTAAATTGGAATTACTGCTTAGAGTTGAGAAGCCTTGCACAAATACCTGATTTATTGGGAATTCATATTAATGGGATTATTTCTGCTGCCCCCACAAGGTTTAGGTTGGCCTCCAGACCTGGCCTTGGGGCTGCCATGCCCTGCATGCAGAGAGGGGAACAGGGAGATGTCAGATAAACCTGGCTGGCTCTGAGGGGTGAGTGGAGATGGGCTTGGTGGGCTCACTGTGCCAAGGTGCAGGAAACACAAAGAAAAACCCAGTGTGGAGTGATCACAAGGTGGGAAATGTAGCCTGGAAGTGGAGAAAGGATCATGGAGGGATCAGGAGTGTCTCTGGACCAGCTGGGTCCCATCTGATTTTGCAGCCCTTGCTGGAAGGTGGCCCCCATTTCTGGTGGTCCTGGCACACCCAGGGTGAGCCCAGCCTGGGCAGAGTTCAGGGACAGTCCAGGGCAGGGCATTGGGGTGACCTTTGCAGTTCCCTTCCCACCCAAGCTTCTCCATGACTCTGTGATCTGTTTCCAAATCTGATCAGCTGGGGTGATAATAGAAGGAAGCATCCTGTGGCTTGGAGCCACCAGCAGAGAAACTTGTGTGCCTTGACCCTGGGGGTCTCTGTGTTGGATCATGGCATAGATCCATCCCAAGGGCTGAACTTGGTGAATCCAGGGGTCAAATGGCTTTTTTACCAACACCCTGGGATGTAACAGCATCACCAGGACAGCTGCCACCTCCTTGCAGTGCTGGGTTAACAGCTGGACTCCATCTTGGAGAATTTTTCTATTAAATGATTCAGTAATTCTATACCAACCCATACAATAATTCTATACCAACCCATACAATAATTCTATACCAACCCATACAATAATTTCCTTTCTGGGTTCTCCTCCTGAGGCAGATCCCCCACTTGCTGCCAGCAGAGCCATTCCCTGTCCCCAAGCACCACATCCACACTTCTCTTAAATCCCTCCAGGGGTGCTGATTCCATCACAGCCCTGGGCAGCTGTGCCAGTGTTTTCTGTGAAGAAGTTATTCCAAATATCCAACATACACCTCCCCTGGCTCAACCTGAGGCTGTTTCCTCTTGTTCTGTCAATGTTACTTGGGAGAAAGGACTGACCCCCAAAATAAAACATTATCTCTTCCAGTCCCTTGGCTTATAACTCTCTGTCACAGCTGGAGTGGAGGAAAACACAGGAATTTTCAGCAGGTTTTGAGGTTGGTTGGGTGTGGGGGGATCCATCCCATCACTTAGGAGCCCATGGGTTTGCAATGCTCACTGGGCAATGCCCTCTGCTTTAGAAACACCTCACTCCCACCTTCTGGCTGTCTCTGGGGACACTTCCCACCTCTTTTTGCATTTCCAACACTTCAGGGCTGGCAGCACTTCCCTGCCAGGAACAGATCACGTGCAGAAAGTGTTTGTCTGTCCCTGAGCTCCTTGCAGCTGCTGCTGTTGCAAGTTTGGATTCCTAACATCTTGCCAGGATGCACTGGAGCTTTTCTAGCCCCTGCACTCAGATTTTAGGGAATCTGTGCAATTTCCATGTTGCCCTGTGTGTGTTCTCCTAACACGTGCTCCCAGCTCCTGGAAACATCCCCTGGAGCCTCAGCCTGTGAGGGGGTGCTGCTGGAGGCTGAAATGTGATTTGGGAGGAGGAGATGCTGTCTGCCTTCTGCACAAGGAAATCCAACCCTTTCCAACCTGAGGATCAGATCAAACACTTGCCAGTCCTCTAAATGCACTAAGTGCTAATTTGGTGGGTTTTTTTCATCTGCTTTGTGCACCTAAAATAGGATCCCTCCTCTGGCTATCCTTGGGAAGCCTTCAGGGAGGTTAAAAATACAGATGTGAGAGCTGTGATGACGAATGGGTTGACTTGGAGCCTTTCAGGTGTGTTGAGGAGCCAAAGCTGGAGCACACACAGGGGAGCTCTGGTTGCAGAGCCACAGAAAATGTGAACAATAAGTTGTGGGATGAAGGACACAGAGAAACCATGAATTATAGAATGGTGTGGGTTGGAAGGGACCTTAAAGCTCATCTCATTCCACTCCCTGCCATGGAATCTGCTTGGAGCTTTGCAGAACAAGCAGTGGGACCATCCATGCACAGGGTTATTTAGTGGGAAGGAACACAACAAACTAAAAGCACAGAAAGTTGAACCAGGACAGCTTGAAGAGTTCCCAGCCACCCTCCGGGGATTAGGAGGAACCCAAAATCCAGAAATTGGATGTTTCTTCACTGAAAGGGTGCTCAGGCATTGGAACAGGGGAATTGGTGGAGTCACCATCTTTTGGAAGTGTTTAAAACATGGCACTTGGGAGCCAGGTTTAGTGCTGAATGTGGTGGTGCTGAAGGAATGCTTGGGCTCCATGATCCTGGAGGTCTTTGGCAACCCAGTTCTGGGATTCTGTGATATCTGAGATCAGCTGAGGTTTTGAGTCAAAAATATCCACTTTAAGTACCCTCAGCCAAGCCCAAGGAGGGGGTTTCAGAAGGGCACCCACCTTCATTTAAATACAGCAGGAAACAAGGTTTATTTCCGTTTTTCAAAAGCTTCCTGGGTAAACTGTGCCAGTGGCTAATTCTTCTCTGTGTGGAAAATATGAATCCTTCAAATTTGTATGAATTGAGGAAGTTTCTGATTTCCTGGCAGTGGTTGTTGTTCCCACTGCTTGCCCTCCTCTTCCAGGCATGGATTCAGACTTCCAGGAAAAAATGATGTGATCCCTGGGGTTGTCCTGTGCAGGGCCAGGAGAGGGACTTGATGGATCCTTGGGCATCCCTTCCATTGTATGATTTTATCCTATAAAGCCAAATCCTCACTAAAACTCTAAATCTCTTGGCATTAAGGACATTAATATAGTTTTGGAAAGACCCCAAGCAAAGTGGGTCGTTCTGCAGAGAAATTTAACTTTTTTCCCCCATCACATTTCTATGGGATTTAATAATTTAATTCCTGCAGGAATGTGTTTGTGGTGCTAGCTGAAATTGGGTGAAGCCTGGTTTGGTGTAAAGGTGCCTACTGTTAAAGCTGTTGAAAGAAAAATTTATTTTACAGCATTTTGGAAGATAAATAGCTGGGTGGTCAGAGACTCAAGCCTGGTTTTAACTGGGTTTGACAACAGGAGAAAGAGGAATATTCCAGGTAACAAGTGATAGAGCAGGAGGAAATGCCCTGAAGTTGTGCTATGAGAGATTTAAGCTGGATATTAGGAATGATTTCTTCACCAAAAGGGTGGTCAAGCATTGGAACAGACTGCCTGGGGCAGTGCTGGAGTCAGCACCTCTGGAAATGTTTAAAATGTGTGGATGTGGCACCTGGGGACATGGTTTAGTGGTGCAGGTTGATGGTTGGACTCAATGATCATTGCAGCCTTAATGATTCCATGGTTGGCTCAAAATGGAAAGCCACATTTCAGATCTCTGCTCTCTTCCTGTTTTGTGCCCCTGAGATAATCAGGATTTGCAATGGAGAGGCAGAGGCTTGGTCTCCTCCTGCACCAGGAGCAGCCTAACAAAGCCAGGGTTTGAGACACCCTCAGCTCTTCCCTGCAAGGTGGGGACAAACTTTTTATTGGGGTCTGTAGTGAAAACACAAGTTTTAAACTAACAGAGGGTCAATTTATATTAAATATAAAAAAGAAAGTTTTTATCATGGAGATGATAAAACACTGGCACAGGTTGCCCAGAGAATGGGATGTTCCATCCCTGGAAACATTCAAATCCATGTTGGATGGGGCTTGGAGCATCCAGGGATGGTGGAACATGCACATGATAGGACTGGAATGAAATTATCTTTAAGGTCCCTTCCAACCCAAGCCATTGTAGGATTTTCTGATTCCCTCTGTTTTGCAGTACTTGTGTCTGTCATTTCTTTAGGGATTGGGATGGCTCAAAGTGGGAACAAACCCTGCCCACACCTGGCTGCTTTCACCTTCAGCATCTTGCAGGATGCAGGAGTTCCTGTTCAGCTGGTTTTTCCTGGGAAGCTGTGGGCAGGGAGGTGAGCAGAGGGAGGATGTATCCAGTCTGTACCAGCAAATTTAACCCCAGACTTGGACTCTGGAGCAGAGTTATCCACAATGCTACATTTTAGGGTCCTGCACTGTTTGGCCTGGCCATGCTGCCCAGGTGATGGGTCCTGGCAGGTACAATCTGTGTGTGAAAGCCCAGAGCTCCCCAGGGCCACACCAGACAATCCAACCAGGGCAAGGGCAGGAAGCTGGATCCACCTCTGGGATCATCCCTGCCACTAAACCCACACCATGATCCCAAACAGGGGCTGCTCCCAGACCAACCACCCCTCTCCCAGACAGCATCTGAGGGTTTAGCAGGGATGTTTTCCAGCAGGCTCTGTGCCAGCCTGCTTTGGGGGATGGGAGGGATTGTCCATATGGATGTGAGCTGTGCCATGCTGCTTTGCCTCGGAGAACTGGCCCTGACCCATTTTATTTCCTAGCAGAAATGTGGGATGCACAGCCTGGAGGTGCTGGATTTGTCAGGCTCTGCAAGCAGAGCTGCCCTTTGCCAGGTGTCTGGAAATTTTAGGGGCTGTTAATGGGAGAATTAAACCCCACTGGCTGCCCTCCCTTCCTGGGAAACATGCAGTGTAATCCAGCATCCAGTGTTTTCTGTGCATCCAAGCAGAAACAGCCCCAGATCCAGAGAATTTGCAGTCAAAACATGGGAGAAACTGAGAACTTGTTTGACCTGCTAGGACCCCACAGGATCCAGATGCTGGATCCCTACTCTGGAAATCATCACCAGAGAGGTGCTGTTTGCATGTGGGTGACTGGTTTGGGCAGTGCAAACCAAGGCAAAAGCACTGTCAGGAGCCAGAAATGTTCTGGGGCTCAGAAGGGCTCATCTGATCTGAGATCAGCTCAGGCACAGAATGGCATTGTTGGGGTGTCTGTGCAGGGCCAGGAGCTGGGCAGATCCTTTTGGGTCCCTTCCAACTCAGGGGATTCTATGGTTCTGTGATCCTGCCAGTTCTTCATGGAATCCATTGCTGGAAGAGGGAAGCAGGCTCTGGAGGGTTATGTAACTGGAAAACTCATTGGAATAAGGGAAATCTGGAAAAAAAGAAAAAATTAAAAAAAAAGCCAAACTGTCCATCTCTGTAGATGGGATAGTAGAATTATTTAGGTTGGAAACAACCTTTAAGATCTTTAAGTCCAACCATCCCCCAGCACTTCCAGGGCCACCAGTGCCCCATGTCCCCAGGTGCCACATCCACAGGGCTTTGAAATCCCTGCAGGAGTGGAGACTCCAAAAATTCCCTGGGCAGCTGTTCTTGAGTCTGACAACCCTTTCCACTAAGAAATTTTTTCTAATATCCAATCTAAACCTCCCCTGGTACAACTTGAGGCCGTTCCCTATTATCCTGTCCCTGTTCCCTGGAGCAGAGCCTGACCCCCTGGCTGTCCCCTCCTGTCAGGGAGTTGTGCAGAGCCACAAGGTTCCCCCTGAGCCTCCTTTTCTCCAGGCTGAGCCCCTTCCCCAGCTTCCTCAGCCATTCCTGGTGCTCCAGCCCCTTCCCCAGCTCTGTTCCCTTCCCTGGTAGAACCAAATGTGGAGACTGCTGGAGACTGGGAGAGTTATGGGAAATTCCCATCTTACCCAGTTCTCATCCTTTCCTTGGGAATCTGCTGCTGACCATTGTTGGAGGCAGAAAGTGGGTGAGTCTGACCCAGCAGAGCATTTGTGAGACCTTACAGGGTTTGATCCAGCTTTGATTCAGGGCAGTTTGGGTTTGTGACCCCACTTGGGATGTCTCAGGGATGTTTGAATTATGAGATGGCTCAGCAACTTCTAGTGCACAGCACAAAAAAAGCTGGGCAGGGCCTTGGAGGATTAATGTTTGGGCTGCAAGGGGCTTAAAAATCCCAGAGACAACATCTCAGCTGCTGTGAGGCTTCAGAGCTGTGCTGGAAACTCCACCTGGCCACCAATTCCAACCCCAAACACATCCATAGGGATGTAACCTTCACCATAGGGAGCCTAATGTGCCACACAAAAAAATAAAAAAAAATAAAATAAGCCCTTTCTCCAGACTTTCCAGCTTTCTGTGCTAACCAGAATGGCTCTTTGAAGTGGGGGATGGATTCCCTGGATGCTCCCAGGATGTGTTTGGTGCTGATCTGCATGAGGGGGATGAGCAGCCCTGCTGGATGAATAAAGAGCAGAGCTTTGCTGCTCCAAGTGACGTTGATTTTAATGCAAAATGGCACAAAGTGGAGCAGGAGGAGTTCACCAGCTTTCCAGAAAAGCTTCACCTGGTGGGAGCAGAGGCAGGAGCCCACCTTGAAGGAAACTCAGCTCTGATCTGGGACATCTGTGAGCCACTGGAAAGGCAGAGTGGGAATGGTTTGCAGCAGGGTGTGCACCTGGAAGCACAACTGGATGGGGCTGGTTCAGTGGCTGAACAACCCTCTGAGAGGCAGCTGCTGCTGAGCAAAATGAGTCCCTGGACTAACATTTCCACTGATTTCTTCCTGCAGGGAGAGAGGCTGTGGAGCTTCACTCCAGCAGGAGGCATTGGGATTTTTATTTTTTTTTTTGTGTGCATATCACTGTGAGGAGACAAAGCACAGGGTCCCCTCTCCCCTCTGAGTGGAAGCTGCTGTCACTTCTGTGAGCTTTTGTTCCTACAGTCATGCTCCCCTGCCCTGCACCAGCCCAAATTATCTGAGCCCTCCCTGTGTGTGCCACAAACTGGCACAGGGATATTTTCTCCCTCTCTCCATCAATCCAGGAGCGTGGCTCCCTCCACCCATCAAAGAGACATTTTTATTCCCTTGCTCCACGTCACTCCTGAACTGCTCCCAGCCAGGAACTCTCTGCTTGAAGCAGTGTTTGATTTAACCAGAGGCAACTCAACACTGTAGTCATCAGTCAGTTCCTGACACTATCAAGGCCTGGGAGATAAAGGAGGGAATTAAAAGGGAAAGGAATAAAAAAAAAAAAATAAAATAAGAGGGAGAATAAAAATAATAATAAAAATTTTTTTAAAAATCCAGTTCTCTAAGATGTGATTTCATGTTAAATGTTTTCATCTTTAGAGTGAGCACTACCAGCTGATCAGCAGTGCCTGCTCTGCTGGCTCACTCTTGTTCAAAGGACAGGGAATACCAGCTCCTGCAGGAGATGGAGGGCTGGCAGCTGCCTGGGTCTGGCTCTCATGCAGCCTTGCCAGCTGACCACAGGCTGCAGGAGAGGCCTGGCTGCCTCTCTGCTGTTGCTGGATCTTAAAAATTTCTGTGCCTGCACGGGGGATTTCTTCCTTGGGCTCCTCAGTGGGGCAGCATAAGGGAGGGAAGGCTGGCAGGGCTTTCCTAGGGAGGTGTGCTGGGCTTCTGGTGGCAGTGTTTGTCAGGGAGGAATCCCTGGCACATGGCCTGGAATGGTCAGTGGCTGCAGACAGGTCAGCCAGGGCTGCTGAGGAGTTTGCCAGGGCTTTCTGCAGGCAGGAGTTGGGATGGAGCTGTGCCATCTGCCTGAACATTTCTGTGTGTCCCCATCACTATTTTTATAGTCCCAGTTGGACACCTGCTCGTGCCTGAGCTGGAACACAAGCCAGACTTTGCATGGGTGTGAAGAAATGCAAATTGAGTGACCTTGGTGGGGCACTTTGGTTTACAGCAGCTGTGGTGGGCACCAATGTCAGGGGCACTCATTGATCCACAATTGTGGAAATGCTCAGATTGAAGAGGAAACCACCTCAAGTTGTGCCAGAGAAGGTTTAGATGGAATACTGGGAAAAAATTCTTCACTTGAAGAGTGGTCAGGCACTGGTACAGCTGCTCAGGCAGTGCTGGATTCCCCATCCCTGCAGGGATTTAAAAACTCTGTGGTTGTGGCACTAGGGGACATGGGGCAGTGATGGCCTTGGCAGTGCTGGGGAATGATTGGACTCAGTGTTCTCAGAGGGCTTTTCCAACTTTACTTTAGTCAATCCTATGATTCCATGATCTCATTGCCCAGCAGTCAGGGCAATCCCTTTAAAAGTTCCTTTTAGAGCATCTAAAACTTCCTTCTCTTTGACTATGCTGGATGAGTTTCCAGCACAGCAAACACCTGGCTTCTGGTTTTATAGAATCCCAGAAACTGAATGTGGTAGAGTTGAGTGCAGTTAAGTCTTAATGCAACTCCACCTGCATGATTCCCTGTCTCATGAATTCCATAATCAGAGAGAGCTGTTTCTCCCAGCTGACTTCAGGACATCATTGCTGGGTTATCCTAAAATTCTTGTTGCCCCCAAATCCTTTTTATGGTGGAATGGGATGGTGAGGGGACCCAACCCAGGTTCTCTGAAGGGCATCACCTGAGGCGTGGCTGTGTGAGAAGCTCAGGGCCCCTGGATTCTGGAGCAGAGGCAGCCTCAGCTCTGTGTGCACATTCCCAAAATGCAGCTGGATCCTCCTGCACCTGCTTTCCCAAGGATGGTGGAAATGGAAGCAGGAATCGGTCAGAAACACATCTTTAAAGCTTTGTCTGCATCATTAGGCACTTATGAGCAATGACCTGACATCTGAGGGGTCAGGATGCTTCATTATCCCTGCTGGGATTAAGCACACCTCTGGAAAAGTGTTTGGTGGCTTTTTGTTTAACAGTTCTATGTAAGATGGGTGTGACATGCCAAGCAATGCTGTCTGATGGGTGTTCAGGCTCTTCTGGAGGAAGGATATAGCACTGTCCAAAGTGGAAAGAAGGGAAAAGGAGCTGGTCTCACCTGGAATTCACTTCATCTTAAAGGAGGGCTTATAAAAAAGGATGAAGAGGGACTTTTTACACAGGCAGATTGTGACAGGGCAACAGGGATCTGTTTTAAACTAAAAGAGATTAGATTTAGATTAGATTTTAGGAAGAAAATCTTCCCTGTGAGGGTGATGAGACCCTGGCACAGGGTGCCCAGAGAAGCTGTGGCTGCCCCTGGATCCCTGGAAGTGTCCAAGTCCAGGCTGGATGGGACTTGGAGCAACCTGGGACAGTGGAAGGCGTTGACAGGGGGTGGAAGGAGATGGTTTTTAAGGTCTCTTCCAACCCAAAATATTCTGTGATTCTATAAGTCGTTGATTCTATGATTCTATGACATCATCCTTGACAAACAATGAAGCCAAAGATGGAGCTGTTTATGGGTTGTTCTTTTTTTATTTTTTTCTTTTGAGATAAACCCCATATCAAGCTTGGGATCCCGCTAGGAACAGCAGCTGGCTCAGGGGTTCAAGGACCTCACTTTACAGGTCCTTGCAGCACTGTTTTTTCCTGCCTTGTGCCTCTCAGAATTTCCTTGTTGGGAGCAGGTTTTGGGTTCATTCCTCTCCTACCACACAAACTCACCCAGGCCCAGGCTGCTCCCTAATAAACCCAGGGTGCTGGCAGCCAATTGTCTGATCCTGCTGAAGAAGTGCCTCTGTTTCTCCTCACACGGGCAACTTGATTTGTAAACAGACATTTAAGTGGGTGTTCTTAGTGGTGTAGCAGATGGGAAATACAGCTGCCTCCTCTCCCTACTCTGCATTCCTTCCCCTCCTCTACAATTACATTTTCTTGCCATTTTTCTCTGTAATGTGGATTCGGTTCAAAAAAAAAAAAAAAAAAAAGATTACAAGAGGGAGAAAATTGCTCGGTGAATTTCAAGAGGGAAAAACATGGACAGCAACCTCAAATGTTACCTTAAAAGCACTGTGAGAGCTTCCCACACATCCTCACTTCTCTTGACTTCTCCCTGCTTGAGTAGCTCTGGATCTCAATGGGACTGCTCGTGTGGGAAGAGCACAGTGCTGGGATGCACTTCCCTCACGCACAGGAGCCCGTGACTAATGCTACAACCAAAGGGCTCGTTTTGCTCCCTGCTGGATGGAGCCTGTGCTTAAGGAGGCGCTTCCCTCACTTCTGCTTCCCTCACTTCTGCTTCCCTGAACTCTGCTGCCCTGAATTCCCTGGATTCTGCTTCTCTGAGTTCTGCTTCCCTCAGTTCTGCTTCTCTGAATTCCCCAAATTCTGCTTCCCCGAATTCCGCTTCCCTGAATTCTGCTTCCCTGAATTCCCTAGATTCTGCTTCCCTGAATTCTGCTTCCCTGAATTCCCTGGATTCTGCTTCCCTCACTTCTGCTTCCCTGAGTTCTGCTTCCCTGAATTCTGCTTCCCTGAATTCCCTGGATTCAGCTTCTCTGAATTCTGCTTCCCCGAGTTCTGTTTCCCTGAATTCCCTGAATTCTGCTTCTCTGAATTACCTAAATTCTGCTTCCCTGAATTCTGATTCCCTGAATTCCCTGAGTTCTGCTTCTCTGAATTCCCTGAATTCTGCTTCTCTGAATTCTGCTTCTTTGAATTCTGCTTCTTTGAATTCCCTGAATTCTGCTTCCCTGAATTCCCTGAATTTTGCTTCCCGCATTCCCTGAATTCTGCTTCTCTGAATTTTCTGAATTCCCTGAGTTTTGCTTCTCTGAATTCCCTGAATTCTGCTTCCCTGAATTCTGCATCCCTGAATTCCCTGAGTTCTGCTTCCCTGAATTCCCTGAATACTGCTTCCCTGAATTCTCTGAATTCTGCTTCTCTGCCCTTCTGCCTCCTGTTAGACTCGTGTTTTCCAAATTCACCTCACTGCCCCCTGTGGGGTGGATGATCAGCCCTAAGTGGGGGGTTGGATTGAGCCCCTTCCCCCCCGGGCACTGCCCCCAGACCAACATCTCTCTCTTCAGAAGGCTCTTCTCAAACTCTCTAAATTTTCCCTTTGCTTGCTTTCAAGCTGTCATTTCTGCTTCCCCTCCCAGCACGGCCCCGCTGCGTGGTTGGCACCTCCAGGAATCAGCTCTTAACCTTTCCAGCCACATTAAAGCACTGGAGTGAGACTAATCCAGCACTAGTCTGGGGGCTGCACTGCCTTAAGCCACTGCTGCAGCTTTGAAAGCAAACCAGCCATCACCTCTCTCTTACAAGAGGCTTGGCTGGGGGTCAAAGTCCAGCTGGGGTCACGTTGAGGAGCCCTTTTGTCTTTGTCATGTTGTCACTGCCTGCTGTTCACCCCTAAAACCTGGAGATGCAATCAGTGGAAACAGGAGGGAAGTGTCCAGCCTGTCCCAGCCTGGATCCTCCTTGTGCCTTCTGAGATTGTGGCTCAGTTCTTATCCCCATGGCTTAAAATACTCTGGGGTTGGCTGGCCTGACACTTGGAACCCACTGAGGGTTTCCTGCCTCTTCAGCAGCCTTTTCCAAGCAGATTGCACAAGTCATTCCCTGCCCAAGGCAGTGCTGGATTCCCCAAACCTGCAGGGGTTAAAAAGCCCTGTGGATGTGGCACCTGGGGACATGGCTCAGGGGTGGGCTTGGCAGTGCTGGGGGAATGGTTGGACTTGAAAAAGCACAAGATGCACAGCCCTGAAGGGCTTTTCCAACCTTAATGACTTGATGAGTCTATGAATCTCCTGAGAAAGCTGTCTAGGAATTTCTCAAGGCAAATTTCGGTTGCCCTGCTGGAAAACACAAGTTCAGGCAAAAAAAAGAAAGAAAAAAAATTCCTTTTCTAGGAAGGTGCTTATTCCAGTAATGTCTCCAGCAGATATGATCCTTCTGAACTAATACTCTGGTGATCATGGAATTATTTTGGGGTTACTATTTACAGTTTTTTCCCCACTTATTGGTGTCCCTGTGGGCGTGATATGCTCTGGTATCCCATCAGATCATGGATGGTTTGGGTTGGGACATTAAAGACCACCTAGTTTCAACTCCCTGGATGCCTTTTCATCTCCAGCAGCAATTATGAAAAAAACTGTGAGAAACATAATTTCCAGCACTGGAAGCATTTATAGGCACACAAAAAGATGTGGATGCACGAGGGATTGCATGAGGAATATTTGCATCCCACAACACCCAGGGGCTGCCCCTTCCTTGTCTTTACCTGCCCTGCTGCTGAGGTCTTGCTGGTGTTTAAGACTGGAGCTTGGCTCTACGTCCAGCTGGGAAAACCACACTGCTCAGGTTAACTGAGGGATTTTTCCAGAAGGACATGACCTTTCCTAGTGTCCTGGTTTGAAGGACAGGTGTCTGCCAATAAAGGCAGAAGCTTCTCTTTGAAATGGAGAATGTAAACCCCCT
>JAOTQP010001546.1:109273232-109286089 GCA_026413545.1 Cichladusa arquata
TAGGCTCCTGTATCCAAAATTAAGCTCTTAAATAAATAAATTAGCCTGATTTTCAACAGCACAGAGCAATGAATGGTTTTCACTGACATAAGAGGAAGCATCATGTTGCTAAAGATTGAAGATCAGGCCTGAATATGGATTTAAAAGTCTAATTATAGAAGCCTGTTTGCCACCAGCTTGACCGAGAACAACGAATTTCAGGTGAAATGACATTGATTTTTTTTTTTCTTCATTCTGCTTAAGTTGTCTACACTTAAACAGTGTTGGGAAAGGTTGGGAAGACCCTCAAAGAAGTAAATAAAATACCACAAGGAAACAGATGAACTGGAATAAAACTGTTTACACCAGTTTTGTACATTGGAGTTTGGAAATAGGGTTAAGAATTATCAGTGTTGGAGCTGGGTGAAATTTGATGTTGATTAATTAAGTAGGCATTTATTACTTGCTGAAAGCCCACAAGGTGCAAATATTACTTTTCCCAGTTATTGTCACAATCCACTGGCATCAAGAAGGAATGAGATTTTAGTCATTCCTTTCCTCTCTTTGCCAGATTTGGGTCTGAAGGATGCTGAAGACAGAGCACCATATTTTTTTCATGGACTGAAGAGAAAAAAAAAAAAAAAAAAAAAAGGAAGTTAATTTACTTTCAGCTGCAAATGATCCTTGATCTGCTTTGCTCATGGTGCCCAAGGGGTTCCTGAGGTCACAGTCCCAGATTTGTCCTTTGGGGTCGGAGTGGGGAGGGCTGGGATTTGTGCTGTGAAGGAATTATGTCCACCCTGGATGGAGGAGCATCAACAGGTAGGGCTGTGCTCCCCTCATGTGGTGTTTAAGAGGCAGGGGACAGCACTAAAACATGGGGTTTGATCTTTTCAGAATCTTGGAGAGCACCTTTTTGGTGCTCTCTGGCTCAGTTTCCCCATCCATGGAAGAGCTACGAGGCAGGTGACCTTTGCCAAAGGCTGTGGGCTCAGCAGTCAGGGGGAGCTTGGTGTTTGTGCCACTGCCATTGATGGAGGCAGGATCAGGACACTGTGTCAATCCCATCTATTTGAATATTTTTCCATGCATTCTGCCTCCATGGATTGGTGTCATGTCCTCCTTCTGTGGCCAGTAAGAAAAATTTATGCTTAAACTGTGGATGGTGGTGAATCCCTAGAGATTGATCCTAAGCCTAGAGATCCAGGAGAAATCTCTGAAGGGCATTATATCCCTCCTGATAATTCCTTCTTAATCTTTTTGAGTAGCCCAATGTCATTGTTGCAGTTTGGTTCAGCCAACCTGGAGGGCTGGAAAAAGTAAAGATGGTCTAAAAAATAACCCAGAACTGGAGACAGTTGTTGGGGACAGCAGTGGGGAAGAGTAGAGGTGTAGGAAATGTGAACTGTGAGAAGGCACTGAAAGAAATTTTTTCTGGAGAAAAGGAGCCTCGAGTTGCACAAGGGAAGGTTCAGGCTGGACATCAGGAAGAATTCCTTCAGGGAAAGGGTTATCAGTCATTGGAAGCAGCTGGTCAGGGAGGTGATGGAGTCCTCATCTCTGGAGGGACTTAAAGGCCATGTGGATGTGGCACCTGGGGACATGGGGCCTTGGCAGTGCTGGGGGAATGGTTGAACTGGATGATCTCAGAGGTATTTTCAAACCTTAATAACTCTATGGTTCTATGGAAGTGTGATTTTTTTAATCTGGAGAAATGAAAGGTTTACATGGCAACTATGTGCAAACAGGTAAAAGACTGCTGCAGGGTGAAAACCAATAAATTCCTCTTGTGCGTGGCTGAGGCATGAGAAATGAGTGGTTTAACCTTCCAAAGAGGAGTTTAGGTTTTGTGTACCAGCAGGAATTGGAGCTTCTGGGGAGGAGGGAGACCATCCAGGACCACAGGACAGATTTGGTGTAATTTGGCAGAGGTGATGGTGCCTTTGCAGCACCTCATGGGCAGCACCACCTGGCTTCTGCTGGCCCTGTGTCACTGACATTATAAAAACCATTGCATTGTGGCTTTCTCTTTGAGCCACGGCACTCTCCCTGACTTTGCCTTTCCAGCTAAACTGCATTTATTCCATTCCTGGGTGAAGGGAAGGCAGGATGCCTGTGCTGTGCTGCAGCCCCTGGGGTTGGGATGTTCCATGGAAATGGAATGGAATTTGATTTGTGATGGATTTTGGCATGTTGGGAGGGCAGGTGCTCCTTGGCCATTTCCCTCGCTCTCGGGGTCTGCTGTGGGTGTCACACCAGTGTCGTATGTGACTGCTGTAGCATTTTCTCGAGTGTTGAGCCCCATCTGGTGGCTTTCCTATGCCTTTTTTTTTTTTTTTTTTTTTTTTTTTGGTGTGTGTCCTTGCAGTCCTCTTTCGGGATTTTTCGCCTCCTGTGCCAGCCAGCTGCAGGAAGGACAAGATGCTGGGTAAAGGGCAGGGCTGGCAGAGCTGTTTCTCCCAGCTCCCCATCCCTGGGTGTAATTCCAAGATCCAGAGGCTGTCCTGGCTCACGTCCTCCCCTCCTGCTCTCCCGGCTGTGCAGTCTCGCCCGAGTGGCAGGGGATGATCTAATCGTTTTGGCCAAACCCCAGCTTGTGCCCAGAGCCTCCAGAAGGTTCATCCCACTGCCCTGCTGGGACAGATGAACAGTCACAGACATTTCCAACGATTGACTGGCTCAGCTTTAGGGTCAGCTTTAGGTGAAATGGTTCCCATCCCAAATGAGGTTACAGCCACTGCTCAGGATGAGAAGAAAACCCAGTATTAGATTGTCAGTCCCTGGAAGTGTCCAAGGCTGGGTTGGACTGGGCTTGGAGCAGCCTGGGATAGTGGAAGGTGTCCCTGCCCATGGAAGGGGTTGGAACAAGATGATCCTTAAGGTCCCTTCCAACCCAAACCATTCTGGGATTCTGCATTAGAAAGGACCCTGTTAGGGGTGTTTTCTTAAATGCCATGAGTCCTGAGGCAAAGGCAATGGTAGAGCTGTGCCTGTCCATGCACGAGACACCTCCTTCTACTCCAACATTGCCCAAAGTCTCAAAGCTGTCACTTTGACCAGTGACAACCTTTCACATCTGTGGGTCACACACGTGCTGCATGTGAAGGTTTCATTGCTCCATCCACGATGAAATAGGGTCAAGTCATAGAATAACAGAATATTCCAAGCTGCAAGAGACCAAATTTGAATTGCTGGACAACTTCAAAAATCCCACAATGAGCCTGTGAGTGTGCTCCAAACATTTCTTGAGCTCCTGTGTCTGTGAGAGAAGCTCCTTCCCAGAGTGCTGAAGGGGTTTAGATGGTCTATCAAGCCACTTCCAAATGTTAGAACCAATATTTTTCATGTGGGTTCTTTTCTTGTGATGAAAATTAGGTGAGGGAGTTGTTTCCTTGTTCCTAAAAGCATTTGCTACTTCCAGGCTTCACATTTGGGTGGTACCAGTTAAAGTTTTCCCAGCCATGCAACACTAAATGCACTTCATCCTATGGTTTTGTTCTCAGGGTGGCAACCAGCTTAAGGTTGGGCTTGATTGTGGACACTGCTGAAGGCTCGTGGGAAAATCCAACTCGGATTTTTCCCAGGCTGTTGGCTTTCTCAGCTCCAGCTCAGATCTTTCCCAGGCTGGAGACTTTTCTCAGAGACAAACAAGAGAAAAAAGAATGAATAACACAAATTAAACACCTAGTGTTAACCACAAAGCCGTGTGAGTTTTGCAGAAAGCATCTTTTCAAAGAAGTGTTGCCTTCTTAGACCAATGAGTCTTTTCTATTTTGTTTTGCACGATCTATCTTATACAAGTGCGATGGCTTTTCAATAAATCGCTGTCTCTCGCTGCTTTGAAGAAGTTGTGTGTGTGTGCTGCTGCATTACTCTCCTTTCCTAATCAGACAGTGACACTTGATGATCTTGGAGGTCTTTTCCAACATTTTAGTCAGATTCTAAAATCCTCCTCAGATCTGACAGGAGGGAGCGGAATAACGGCGCAAACCCCGCTGTCTCCCCATTCCCCCTACAAACAGATTTTGCTGCGCTCCAGCATCTCACTCCCAGCTTTTCCCTCCTGTTCCCTGCAGGTATATCCGAACTATGTACCTGGGGATCCAGAGCCAGAGGCGGAAGGAACACCAGCGGCGTTTCTACTGGGCTATGATGTACGAATATGCAGACGTAAACATGCTGCGCCTCCTGGAAACCTTCCTCGAGAGCGCCCCTCAACTGGTGCTACAGCTCTGCATAATGATCCAAAAGAACCGTGCAGAAACATTACCATGTAAGTGGCTCCCCCCTTCCCCACCTTTCCAGCCTCTCCCCTCTGATCCCGGTGCTCAGCAGCTGATGGATGCGTTGCTCACTTTGGGACAAAGCTCTGCTGCGTTCGCTGGGTAAAATCTCTGCTCGTTCCTCTGAGGACAAAAAAAAAAAAAAAATGCCCGTGTCAAGGAAAAGATGGGATTCAGCTCTTCCACGCCCAGTCCAGGCTAAAGGAATGATGGTGTTGTCAGGAGGAGGCAAGCAGGCTCTGCTGCTGTGGCACGACCATTCCCTGCCTCAGTTTCCCTCCTTACATAAGTAGGGTGATAAAACTGGCCAGATTTGAGTTTGTGTTGTGAGGACAAATGGTTCAATGCCTATGCAATGCTCTGATGGTGTTAAGTGCAAGAAAAAGGGGGATTTTTTAACAGCTAAATGCTGTAGGACCTTTTCTGATGAGTGCCCAGGAATTAAGGTCTTGTCATTGGTACCATGGTTCTCACCAAGCCCAGTAAAAGAGAAGGGGAAAGCAGTGGAGAGGACTGTGTAGGGCTAGGGATGTAGTGGAGGTTTAATTGCAAAGGCAGACAGATCAGATGAGGCTTGGAAGCCACCACAGGGAGTATTTTTCCAGTTCTGGTGCCTGCCACTGCTGTGATGTGCCGAGCATGGGGCATCTGTCCCTGCTGAGAGGGGCATGGCCCTGTCCCAGCCCTGGCATGAGCAGCTCTCCCAGCCCATGGCCATGCTGGGGGTGACCAGCCTGAGGGACAATCATCCTTTCCAGGGACCAACAGTGGAGCTGCTGGGTTATTCATGCACCACAGATGACATTCAGCTTCCCAAAGACAGCCTGGTAGGGACCTGTCATTTCTGAGTTTTTGGAGCTGAGGTGGGAACTGAAATTGGAATTTGCTTTGGGGTTAGATTTTGCTGGTTTTGCCAAGGTCACCACTATCTGCAGCATCAAGGAAGGCCAGCCCTTTCCTCTGTGTTTCCAGCATGTCCATCACAGTTGTTTATAGAAGCCTTCCTCCTCCTATTTATGCAATCTTTTCTTGAAACCTCTCATCACGAGCTCTCCAGGCCTCCAAAGTGCTGACATGATGAATATGCCTTTCTACAACTCCTGCTACAGCAGCTCACATTTGCCAGCCCCCTTTCCCTGCTGCTTCCAGCGCTATGAACCCGACTGAAAACGCAGAAATCGCAGCCCAGCAGGTTCGCTCTGCACATTGTCGGGTGAACTTTGTTGCCCTCCACGGGAGAATAATCCCTCCAAGGCTTTCAAACCCGTGCCTCTTCCACTTTGTCTAATCCACTGGAGGAGCTGCATCATTTTTCCAGCATCCCCCTCCCTCCCTTTGCAGTTCCTCTGATCCTCCAGCGCGCAGAGCCGGCTGCGCTCTCTTCCAAGGCAGCGCACGTCCCCTCCTGCCTCTGCCAGCCCTGGAGGGCTCTTTGCTCGCCACGCTCCAGCAGCCTAGCCCTGGATGGTCCCCAGTGCATCCTCTGCCTGCATCCCTCCCCTCCTGTGCCGGGGATGCGCTGATGGATGCTCCTTGATCCGCTGCGAGGTTTCCTAAAGCTCCTCCATGCCCGTTCAGTGCTTCTCTCTTCCTCCTCCTCCTCTTCCTTCTCCGTAATGATACAAAAAAAAAAAAAAAAAAAAAAAAAAAAAAAAAAGCAAGCAAATTAAATGCTGAGAGGAGCTGTTGTGAAAGGGAGCATCAAAGATTTCACTGAAAGCAGAGGGAGGTGGGTGCTGTCAGGAAGGCAGTGTGTTTAAAAATCAAATCGAGTCTCTCCCGGCTCATCGAGTCTGTGGGAGCGTGGCTCGTCACAGGAAGGGGCCAGTTCTGCCTTTAAACAGCATCCCTGAGGGATGCACACTGGGAAAACAGCCCAGGGAAGGGCTTAAAACCCAGGTACAGCCCCTGCTGATGTGTCCAGACTCCAGCTGCCTCCACACCTTCCCCACAGACTCCTATGGATTCATTCAGTGCCAGACGAGGTCAGTTAACCATTTCCTGTGGTTTACATCCCTCCTCCAAGCCCCAGCCCTGCCTGCTCTTTAGATTGTAATGCCAAGCCCAGGCTCCACTTTTCCCCAAATAGGTCAGCTTCTATTTAAGGAGCTTTAGAAAAGGAGTTATTGGAATGGCTATCAGGAGTTTTTGCTTTTGTCTAATTCCTATGTTGAGAGAGCTGTTGAGGAAAGAAGAGTGAAAATGCTGGAGGTCTTTACTCAGACCCAGAGCATCTCCTCCAAAGCATTTCTGCCACACAGCATGGAGGCAGAAAGGGCTGATCTTGGAAGGATGAGTAGAAAGGGATACAGCCAGGAAAATGCTTCATTTCCTGGGTTTCAATCTATTAGGTGGGTGGAAGAAAGAAAAACCTCATCATGCCTTGCAATTTGACCATGCACCTGTGTGAGAGGATTGGGTGGGATGTGTGTCTGTTGGTCCTTCAGCACTCGAAGAATGGAGCAGTTTCACCCAAAAGTGAGAATGTCCAGCAGCAGAAGTGCTGGAGCTGGAATTTGAGGTCAAGACCCTCAGTAAAGCTTGGGACAAGAGCCCTGGGATTTCATGAGGGTCAGGATTCATTCCTTCATCATATCCCCAGCACAAGGCAGAGCAGGTCCCAGCTCAGCTGCACTTCTCTGAGAAACAACAGAAAAGAGCACTGAGAGCAAAGAGGTGAGAACTCCATTTATTCCATCGGGGGGCAGTGGAAGGTGAATGTTGAGAGCCTGAGCTGGAATTCTTTGGTTGGTGGAGCAGATGGAACAGCACCAGCTCCTGAATATCCATACAGAACGAGCTGGTGTTGGTAAGCAAGCCCTCTGTGAAGGATTCATTTGCTGCAGCCACATCTGGGTGGGCCCAAAACAGAGTCAGGAGAAGGTGAGGGGAAAAGGATGGATCCAACACATGGAACAGCTCATGTCCAAAGCAGCTGGAGGAGCTGGGATGAGATGCTCAGCCCCCAGCAGCAGCTTTCTGCAGGGAATCTGATGCATTTACACATCATGGTCAGGCTGAAGGAGGGGCAGGGATGCTGGAGAGGGTGCAGCATTGTCCCTCAGTCACCCTAACTGTGTCTGAGGTTTGGGAGAGGATAAAAGGAGAAGATGAAAGAGTGTCCATCTCTCAGACTCCTGGGCAATAATGACCAGAGGACTTCCTCTGGTTTAAATCACACATTTGCAGGGGAAAACACAACATTAACAACAGAAAAAGCTCAGCAGCCCAGATCTTCGTTCCATAATCACTCCCAGCAGATAATCCACCTCACTCCTTGCAGAACAAACCATCTTTAACCCCCTTCACCCCAGTGAGGTGCTGATCAAACCAGCTTAAAAGAGACACCCAGCCTCTAGGCAGGCAGGGAGGTGAGAGGGATTCCAGTTTTTCTGGCATAAATCTCCTCTTAAAGAGGTTTGCTTCCACTTAATTTATTTCTTTTTTTTTATGTGGCTTCTTTAAAGCTTAATGAGATTTAGCAGAAGCCCCAGCATCCTTCCACTCATGTCACAAGTTCTTTACACAAAGATTCCTGCCTGCACGAGGCTGCATTTTCAGCACAGGGTCTCTCCCTCCAGAAAAAGCCACATCTCTCCACAGATGCTGTGTCCACCTCCTCCATGACCCTACAGTTGAGCTGAAAGAGATTTGCAGTATAAGCCTTCCTTTTGCAAAGTCCTGCTCCAGGATTTTGGGAGGTGTTTGCACTCTGAAGCTGCTCATGTATTTAAGGAAATGCAACATTAACTTATGGGGTTTGGGGGGGGTCACTTTATTTTAAGCAAAATGATACAAATTAGGCATTAAAATTGATTTCAGATATCTCAGCTACAGATATGTGCTGGCTGCAGAGTTATCCTGGTGGAGTTTGCAAATCATCTTGTGCCTTCCAAAGCAAAATCCTTTTTTTTATCATGTTCTTCCTCATCTGTACCATGTCTGGGGACCATTTATCACTATTTATGATCCCTTTTTGCAGGGGCAAATTAAGATGATTTTCCCTGACACTTAGCTTAGCAGACTCAATGGGTCAACTGAGTTAGAAAGGGACCTTCAGCCTGAAAATCACAAAAATGTGATTTTCAAGTGACATCAACACTGGCCTGAACATAACTGAGGAGACCAAAATCCCCAGGTCTCCAGTGAAAGTGGAAAAAAGACTCATGAGATTTGAAATTTCATCCTTTTCACAACTTGCAGGGGCACTAAAAGTTAGTGCAAGACCCTTCATGCTGGCCAACAATGTTCAAACAGGAATCCAAACCCCCAAACCCAATCTCTGTGACCTCACAACACAAAATTGTCCCCATGCAGAGTGCCATAACCTCATAAATAAACCAGGTTTCATTCTACACAGGCAGCAGATCCCATGGGGATCAGGGAAGAATTCAATATGGCATCTGCAGATTCTGTGTAAGAAAGTAGAAATCCTCTTCCTGACTGGTGCATTTTTCCTGAGATCCACCAAGAGAACTTCACTATATGACTAAAGAAGTCATTGCCTCATAAAGTCCTCAGCAACAGGAGGTGGGGTGGGGACAAGATCTACCAGAGCCACACTCTGGGCTTTGGCTCAGGTTCTGAGACAGATCATGAGGAAAGAGAGATGCTAAAACTTTGCCCAAGGGCAGAAATTCTTTTTCCTTTTTTTCCTCATGTCATTCCTTGGGGATTAAAAGAAGTGGGAGACACCCATCACCTGGTTTCACAGGGAGAAGCAGGAAAGCAGTTGCTCATTGCCATGTGGGAAAGGCACCTCACCATTCATGTGCTTGCTGGGCAGGGATGATCTGGGATGATCTGCCCTGAAAATCTGTCCTGACTCCATCACAGTTTCCCTTTAAATGTTCACCAGCAGCCCAAGTGTAGGAGGTGATCAGGAAGGTCATGACAGATGGAGAGATCTCTATATTCTGGTCCTGAAAGTTGTTTATTGCATTGGATGTGGGTAAAAAGGGCCCTGCTGGGAGCTGCCAGCCACAGCTCAGAGCAGGGCAGAAAGAGAGTGGGGATAGTTAGAGTTCTAAGAGGTAAGGGAGTGGTAAGGGAGGGAAGTAAGAGAAGGAAGTAAGAGAGCGAAGTAAGAGAGAGATTTTCCCATTTACAATACAATAAATCTTCTTCTGTGTTGAATATTCTAATTTCCACTAACCAACCTAATACAAGATACAAATCCTATAGGATTTACATACAGCCTATAGGAATCATTACATTACCATAATGTGTTATACTTTAAACCCTAAAAACGACCCTTTGGACCCCTTCTGCCAAGCTAGCAGGGTCTTCTCTGACCTTTGGAGCTGCTCTCCAGCAGAAGGCATTGTTCTGTCAAGAGGGGATTACTTTCCTGGCCATCATATTGTCTTCTAGTTATTTAGTAACTCAGGTTTGGTATCTCAAAGATGGCTTTCATTTCAGTCTCACTTATGGTTTCCATATTCTCCATATTCAAATCTTTTGCTAGGCAATCATATTTATAAGGTTTTCCCAACACATATTTTGCTGCCTAGTTGTTTTTCTGCATATTTTGCTGTTTCTTCACATGCTTAACCGTTTTTCTCCATATTTCTTAGTTTAGACCAATGTTTGTAACAGGCACACAGAATGAGCCATTTTTAAGTGTTTTTCTGCAACTTGTGGAAACCCTGCAAAGCCACTAAAACATAAATTGTGCTAAATCGAGGAAAAAAAACCAAACAACTAAAAAACAAAATACCAAAATTAAAAAAAACAAAATAAAAGTAAGCAACGAAGTTCTAGACAGCAACCAATCATCGTACCTAAAAATTCGTACAAAGCGCATAAACAGCATAAAAGCACCAATCAAAAAATGCATAATCAAAACTTGAATTAAATTACTTAAAATTAAAAAGTAAACAATCAGCTTCTACATAATCCTATTAATTTACTGTCCAAAAGTCCTGTTTCTCCCACACACCTGCACTTCAGGCAGACACAAATTTGCACTTCTGGAGGTTTAAAGATCTCCAGCTCCTCTGCAGCCACCAATGAATGATGGAGCTGCAGAAAAAGCTGGTGGGAAAAAGCTGGGATTTTTCTATTCTCTCCTGGCTGCAATAGAGATAAGGCAAAGCTGCTGCTGCTAAGAAAACAGAGAAAACCTTTCCCACCAGCCAGGGAAAGGGCAGAGTGAACAAAGTGGGGAGAAGGGGCAGAGCCATGCCCAGGATGGGCTGAACCTGGGGCTGAGCAGCTTCTGCAGCCCTGGAGAGGAGCCAGAGCAGGCCAGGGAGCAGGGCTGGAGGTGAGCAGCCCTGATCCTTGTCCAAAGCCCTCTCCAGCCCTCACAGAGCCCCTGCAGGCACTGCCAAGTGCTCCAAGATCTCCCTGGAGCCCTCTCCCCTCCAGGCTGGACAGGGATGTCAGCCTCTCAGTGCCCGTGCTGGCAGCCAACAAAAGCAGTGTGGGGAAAGCCTTAGCCCAGCCCCAGCTCTGTCCCCACAGCTCCAACCTCTGCCACTGGAAAAGCTCCTGCTGCCTTCAGGGAACACTGACAGCACTCCCAGAAATTCAGGCACTGAGTTGCCAGCTGCCTTCCCCAGCACAAGCAGCCAATTAATGAGTGGAATAGTTGCTAAATACACACACACACTTAAACCAGCACACCCAGAGATGACCTTGGGGGCCACAGGAGGTGATTTGCAATCTCTCCTCTGCCCCTGCAGCTTCCACTGTGAGGAGCTGACACAGGAACTTCAATGAACACAGACGAGTTCTCCCTGGGGACAGCTCTAAGTGCTGATCCCTCCAGAGGCCTCAGGAGCATCAGCACTGCAGATCTGCTCTCAGAAGGGAGGAGTTTGGGGCTTTTTTCCCATGTATACATCATTCTGATGAGCTGCTCCTGCAAGGTCTCCTGTCCCCACTGAGCAGAGAGGATGCTGAGCAAGGCTTGTGGCTGGGAAGAACTAAAACCAGCAGTAAAGGGTAAAACTGCCAGTAATAGTGGGCTGGCTGGATCCCAGCCCTGAGCTGGCAGCTCTCCTGTCCCTCCCTGCCAGAGGCACAGAGAATCCAGCTCAAACCCCAGCTGAGCACCTCCATCACACACAGCAGCCTGCCTGCAGACCTGTCACATGCTCCCAAGGTCACCAGTGCCTGAGGGCTGGCACAGGGACTGCAAAACTGCTGGAACCCAGAACCCTGGGAGCTTTGAGCTTTCTGTGCTGTCTGGCACTGACCCCCTGGAGAACACTGCTTTAGACCTGAGGCCTTGGAGAAACCTTCCAAATTTGAGTGATGGAGTTACAGTCACAGGCGTGTAGATAGAATAGAAGTGTGTGATTTCACATGGTGAAGGGTTTTAAATTTGAGGGGTTTATAATGTAGTAATAGGTATGGGACAAAATGGAAGATTTTGAGTGTTGTTTCTTTCTGTCTTCTTCCTTCTTCTTCATGGTTTCAGGCAGTAGTTTCTGGTTGGGTAGTTAGTGCTGCACTGTGGGTCACAGGAGTTTGGTTATTGGGTCAGAAGTATAAATAATATAGGTGTTAGTTCTCTATTAGACTGTTCAGCCCTAAAAGGCCTTGTAACTAGCTAGGTTCACCTCCATTTTGCTCACTTTTAGCTGGTAGCTGGAAGTGTTGCAGACCTCTCTGTACTTTAGATAAGATTTAATAAACAACCAAGCCCAAACACAAGAAAATTCATCTCCTTCGTATTTTTAATCCTGACTCTGAGTAAAAACAAAAGAAACTACAAACAAACCACTAATTAAGTGGTACAAATACCACATTTACAGCTGCATTGTTTTCCTTGGTGTTTTTTCTGTTTGATTCCATGCTGCTCCAAATCCCTGGTTCTGCTGCACAGGGAAAATCACTGCTCTCCTTTCTTTTGCACGCCCCTGGCAGTGAGCTCAGCAGAGGAGATGTCACAGGGAATCCCTCCATCCTCACCCCATGCCTGCTTGGAATGCCAGGAAATAACCACACTCAGCAACCAGGGCAGTGCCAGATCCCTGTCCCTGTCCCCCCAGCTCCTGCCACTGTTGTTTGAGCCTCTGCTTGTTGGCTCTGGAGATCTCCCCCCTCGCTGCCCTGCTCCCCAGGCCGTGATTTGTGTGTCCAGCAGGCTCGTGCTGTGCTCAGTGTCAGGCTTGGTGTGATTTGAGATCCTCACAGGCTCTTCCCACCCTGATTTGTGTATGCTACAGGCTGTAAATTCAGTGCTGCCTGGAGGTTTGGAGGTAAAAAAGGCATTTTATGCCCTGCTGTTAGACATGGTCGGGTGTAGATTGCTGCTCCAGGTGGTGGTGGAAGGGATGTGATGCCACAAGGAGGCAAGAACTGGTGGATGAATGTGATTTTCAGGTAATTTGTTGCTCTCTAAAATGGAAATATTGTGGGTTTGCTCAATGTGGGCTTAACACAGCCTGGCTGGGTTGATGGGAAGGTTCCTGCTGTGGGGTTTGCTGCTTTCACTGAGCTTGTTACCAGAACTGAGCTGGTTCTGAGGTGATATTTAGATGAGAGACAAGGCAAAAATTCTTCTCTGGGAGGGTGGGCAGCCCTGGCACAGGGTGCCCAGAGCAGCTGTGGCTGCCCCTGGATCCCTGGCAGTGCCCAAGG
>JAOTQP010001546.1:109286189-109308812 GCA_026413545.1 Cichladusa arquata
GTCTTCTAGTTATTTAGTAACTAAGGTTTGGTATCTCAAAGATGGCTTTCATTTCAATCTCGCTTATGGTTTCCATAGTCTCAAAATCTTTTGCTAGGCAATCATATTTATAAGGTTTTCCTGATTCATCCTTCCCAACACCCAAGGAGGCCCAGCTAGCTCTGAACTCATCAGCAGCTCGCCCGGGAGGCCACTCATATGACTGCAGAGCCCTGCCAGGCTGGGGCATATGGCTCTGCTCCTGCCTTCCCACCAGAGCCGGATGGGAGGCAGCGATTTGGTGCCCTGCTGGAAACGAGCTGCTGGTCCCCAGCCAGCTCCCAGCAGCATCAAAAAGCCATCTCCACAGTTGGCAGTGGCACTGAGGACGCCTTGCTCTGGCATGCTGAGAGCAGGACAAGCCTCGGGCACGCTGGCATGGGACAGCTTGTCCCATCCTCAGCCCCATTGTCCCAGCGCCGTGGGATGCAGCAGCCTTCTGAGCCAGGGACAGCTTTTTTTTTTTAATATTTTCCAATGGGATTTGGAGCCAGCCCAAAGAGAGACGTCATGCCTTCACCCATCCCCACCTGCAGCTTCTCTGTCCACCACCTTGCCATGTCTCTGGCTCTTATTTTTGGAGTGCTGCTCAAGCCCCGTCTGTTGCGTGCCACGTGTCGCATCACACACAGGACACGGCACAGCCAGGAAAGATGAGTCACCATTCACGGGACAGCGCTGGCTGGGGGCCAGTGCTGCCAATTTTAGCCTTTGTCAGACTGTGGTAATCACTGGAAAGGGGTTACATCATCAGAGCACTACACCAGCATTAGCTCATGCTGTTCCCAGGAGCTGGGGGCCAGCCACGAAAATGAGGCATGCAGAGAGGTTTGGGTTCTTGTCAAGCAGACTCCAGGCAGGAAATTCAGACTTCTTAGGGTGATTCCATGCTGCAGGCTTTCTGGAGATACACCTCTCACAGGGAGTTTAGGATTAGAGCATAGGAAAAGGTGCTGCTGGTTAGTGAAATAAGTGGGAATTCTGTTCTTTTTAGCTACAGATTGTTCTAATGCAGGATTCTTGTCAGGCATCTGGGAGAGCACGGATAAACAGGGAGCACATAGGCTCTGGGATGTGCAAAAATCCATGGAAAAGATGCCCTGCTGGGCAAGGACTGCTCTGTGCTTCTACCCCTTGTGGAGGTGGAGCAATTCAGGTTAATGCCACTCAAAATCGTTGAGTTTTGAAGGAAGGAATCCTCTCACTTCTGAAGCTATTTATTGTTTTTAATGATTAGCTTGGGGTGACAGTTCTGAGTCTGGGCATGCAGCAAAATTACTGAGTCAGTAGAAATCCCCTGGAATGACTTTTGTCCTTTGTTGGCGTTTGACCAACCTCATGCTCTCAGTGCCCTCAGAATATCCATGTCATCACACAGAGGGTCACTGAGGGGGGACAGCCACCAGGCACAGCATCCTCTGTCTGCTGCACTTCAAGGTCCCAAAAATGTTTGCAGAAGGCAAAAGGACCCAGGAGATAATGCAGGATGAGCATGACTTAATGTGTGGACACCAAATTCTGACCTGCTACCTATCACATAGGTCTTTGCAGAGTGTACAAAATGTAGGAAGCAGAGGGAAAAAAAAAGTTTCCTGCTGTTATCCTTGGAAATCAGTGTCCCTGGTGCCTTCAGCACCCCTCTGTGAGACAGCACCAGCTGCACCACATCCGTTTTTGCCACTTTGTCACTCCCCCTCACAGGAACACTGTGCCAGACTCGCCTCACTGATGCCAGCCCTGTGTACTCTCCAGGAATGCTGAGATGCTCCTTCTTTTCCAGACACCAGTCCCCTCTGCTGGGGTGATGCTGAGGCATTTCCACCAAAGGCCTGCACAACATTAGAGGTTTATAAGCCATTATATATATATAACCAAGGTCACAAAGTGTGCACTGCTGGCACATCTCTGGATGCACACCTCTTCCTTTGGCCAGGGAGTGTGATCCCAGCTGGGTCCCTTCCTCTTTCCCATCAGGCCAAAATCATTCCCAGAAAAGTGATTTCCCTAGGCCAAAATCATTCCCAGAAAAGTGATTTCCCTAATTGCCTGCAGGCTTTCTGTGTCCAGGCCAAGCCATGTACCAGAGGAGGTTTGCAGGATCCCTGTTTGGTCCCAAGGAGCACCCCTTGGAGCTGTGTTTTCAGCAAGAAGCTCCCTCACAAAGCCCTGGCAGGAGATGTTGCTTTCTGGGGACAAGCCTGTGGGGTTTCATCCCTGCTGATAAACCAAAACACATCAGAACATGAGCACAGCCACCAGATCTTGTTCATCCTCTGCTTCAATTATCAGCACAGCCCTTGGCACATTTTTAGCTCCCGGCAGCCAACACCAACCCAAACAATTCCCATGCTTGGCAAGGGGGATGAATTCCCAAGAACAATTCCCACCAAGCACTCTGGGCCACCCTGTTTCAGAACTTAGCAGTCAACAGAATTAGGCTTGGCTTAGTTGCTGATTCTGGGCACGGGGTCCAAATCTGCCCCAGATCTGTGCCAAGGGAAAAGGGATTCTCGTGGTTGCTCTCCAAAGCAGACAGCTGAACTCCTTGGGCTTTCCTTTGCAGCACTGAGGTGCTGCTCCCCTCTTTTTCAGAGTATTTGAACCCTCATTTGCAGGATTACAACATCCTTTCAGCTTGTGGTAGGCAGGTTTATTTATTATTTATTTCCCAATGGCTGTGGTCCTCATCCAAATTAAAACAGAAAAAAAAAAAAAGGAGTGACAGGATAGAGGTGCTGTAACAGATGTCAGATTGCAGTGTTAGAATGCACATATATTGTGCATGTTTGTGGAGTCCTGTTGTTTCATGCCAACCATCCCTACTCAGAACACAGAAATGGGTGGGGAAAGATTTTATGCTAAATGGAGCCATGTGTTATTTTTCTTAACAAAAACAGGGGTTTTTTCATCATTTCAGTGCGTTCCAGTAGTGCCTCAAAATGTGTTTCTCTTCTAAGGGTTCCTAATAGTAGAGTTCAAATATCATTAGGTCAGAAAAATCTCAGTGTACAAGGCTCCTTCTGGTAATTTCAGGATTCCAACTGGAAGCAGCTCTGCTGGATTTGATACACTCAAAAGTCTGAGCAAAGAATTGGCCACTAGAAATTTTAACTAAAGTGCCCTTCACAAAGAACCAGCTGTTGAATGTGAAATGTGATTTTTTCCTCCAAGAATAACCCCTCTTGGATTTTGCCATCATACTCTAACCAGTTGAAGTAACCACATTTGGGGTGGGGGTTTTGTGCCTGTTGCTCTAGAAGGACTATTTTAATTAGCAAAGGGACAAAATCTAAGTTCTCAGCAGGAAATGGCAATGAAAGTTTCTAGAGATGGTTGTGCTCCTGTCAGGTTGAGCCAGGTTTGTGTGACTGCCTTTCTTTTTCAGTTCCATTCTGAGACAGCACTAAAAGACTTCAGATTAATGGGGATTTAACTCCAAAGTCTTTATAATTACAGTGATGACTGTGCAGAGGGCACCTCGGCCTGAAAAGAGTGGCAATTCATGCAGCTTTTGACAAAAATAGACACCAAGAGCAGTTCTCATGCTCTATTTCCAAACAAGCTAATCTGTGCCCAGGAAATCCTGGCTGCTGCTTTCCCAGCACATTTCTATTGCAGAATTAACCCAGGTGATTGGTGCCTGGAGGGATTTAGACCAAGCTCAGAGCAGATCATCTCTCCTTCACGTCTGTGGGTCTTTGGAAGGCAGAGATGCACAGGGCTGTTGGTTCTGAGTGTTTCTAGCAGCTTCAGGGCCATCCCTGCCCATCTGAGAGTCAGGGGTTTGTGGGGTTCATGATGTCCAAAGGATGCACTGGGAAAAGGTGATTGGATGTGATGGGAAGATCCTAGAGAGATTCTGGCACTTGAGTCCTTGCTGCTGTAATGTGGGTTACTGGTGCACATGAACCCCAATTTAAGTGATAGCAGCAGCTCTTCTAATTGCAAACACCCTTCATGCAGCCCCACACTGACTCTGGAAACACCATCAGTAAGATTAATAGGAATTCTGATTCCAAAAATCACAAAGGAAAGAACTGTTCTTCATGAACACCCTCAAAGTAGCATCTGCTGAAGTGGGGGTTCTTTCAGTAAGAAAAAAAAAATCTGCTTTTGCTGAAACAAAAACAGTGAATTCTTTCCATTCCATTTTCTTAACATTTAAGGGAAGCTTCAAAATGGAAGAGCCATTTCAAACTAAATAGTGCTGTGTTATAAAAACTTTTATATCAGTTATACCACAACAATAAGAGCTCCAAAAGTAAGGCTGTGTGTGTCTCTCTGTTTGCCTTCAGCTTCTTTAGACTGAGTCAAATCACCAAACTCACTCCAAATTCCTAAATGGAATTCTCAGACACCTGCCATGCATTGTTCCCCCATGTCATGCATTGAGTTTGTGTGTTTTCATTTTTTGAACTCTGGTGGCTGGGTGGAGTTATTCAGAAGAGGCTGCTCTGCATAGGACAGGATTTGTCTCTAGCTCTAGCAATGGACTCACACTGATATTTTCCTCAGGCATAATTTTGGGAGCATAGCTGAGACCAGATTCCTGAAAGGATTACCCCATCCTGCTAAAATAACATTTTTCTGGCAGAAAACTGTCCCCACATCTGTATTACACTTTGCCTAAGCTCCACCTGCCATGCCTGGGCTCCCCAGACCCAGCAGTCACCTGGACTCATTTACTCTGCCCAGCCTGGAAAACCTGATAATATGAGAAACTTCATCTCCAGGCATTGAGGAGTTGAGCCAAAGGTCTTCCTCATTATTTTTAACATGATGAAAAGGATTATATGACCACGGTTGTGATAAACAGAGGACTGTGATCAGATTTTGTGTGTACCTGTAACACAAACAGTGTTGGAGCCCAAGCACTGGCACTCAGGTGATTGTGCTAAATTGGTCTCTGGTAGAGTTTTTCCTGCCAGCCCTTTCCCAAAGCTTTCCCAGGCATGAGAAAACAAATTCACATAGTCCAGGAACCATTCCCATCGGGCAGATTGGATACAACTCCTGAGGGATTTTAACAGGATGGGCATGGCAGATTCTGCCAGCTGGGCTCAGGGTCAACAAATAATCCTGTTTCTCATTTGGGGTTCAGATACCACCACCAGTTTCTGTTCCCATGTGTCCTTGTCCTCTCTGCTGGTTTTTATGAGCCAGTCTGTGGTGACAATCCACCACACAGGACCAAAGACCCCACTTAGCCAAGTGAATTGAGGCTTGTTTGTTTATAAAGATTTCCCTAAGTGCTGCCAGAAATGTTCCAGCTCTGGAACAGGTGTCAGCAGCTTCTTTCCCTACATAAACAGGTAAAACCTGAGACACCTGCAGCCAGCATCCTGGGAAAGGGGCAAGGCTGTTATGGAAAGCAAATAATGGATTTTCATGCTGATGAGGGCTGTTGAGACCAGCCTTCTTCTCAATGATCTAACAGAGGGATATTGTCTTTCTCCCACCACTTGAGGATGTTGATGACTGACTGGCTGTTCTAGGATGTCCTCTGGCTGACCATGGCATCCTTCTCACATCAGGAGGGTGTTGGGGGCTTGTTTTGCCTTCAGTGGTATAAATTCATTTTGTTGTGTCACTTGAACATGCCCACATCGTGTTCTTTCAGCTTCTGCTCTGCAGGAGCCACTGTGGGCTATTCTGCTCATCCTGGAGCCAGGACCAGGTTTCAGCAATCCTCCTTTCTCCTCTCTTCACCTGGCTGAGACTCAGTGCTCCCCTCTGAGCTGGTGGATGCCAAACCACTGTTACCCACTATTCATGTTACCATGTTCTTCTTTGGTTATTTCAGTTTGAACCCCTGAAGTTTGAACTCTGGAATTCAGTTTGAATCCCTGGAAGTGTTCAGGGCCAGGCTGGCTGGGATCTGAGCAGCCTGGGAGAGTGGAAGAGGTCTCTACCCACGGCAGGGGGTTGGAATGAGATGAGCTTTAAGGACTTTTCCCATTCAAACCTTTCACCAGGTAAAGTCAATGGAGAGACAGAGGCATTTCCAGACAACTCATCCCATGTCTCAGACAGCATTCCTGGTGTGAAATAAGCACTGAGACACGTGATGCACAGAGCATCTTCATATAGAGGGTTTTAGAACACAGAGGAAGCTTTGCCAATCCTGATGTGGTGGCCAAAATTTGGAACAGGAGACTGACACTTCACTGAGGTTATTTGAGGACAATCCCAACCAGAGGGTGGATTATCCCTGGCTGGCATCCAGGAGGAGATACAAGCCTCCGTGGCTGCAGGGTTGGAGCTGGCTTGGAGCTCACAGAGGACGTGAATAGGAGGAGACATGGCAGAAGCAGCTGAGATAATGAGAGCACAGATCAGAGGAGGGTGGCTGGTCACCTCTTCCTGCAGCAGGGAGAAGGGCACTGGGCACGGCTGGAAGCCAGAGGGATGGAAGGGGAGGAAAGGAAACACAATCCCTGGTGACCCCTTGGGTGCTTCCTCAAGGCAGTGGAGGGATTCAGCTTTTCTGGGGTCACCAAGGACATCTGATTTAGCAAAAGGAAAAGGGGTTAGGAAGCAGCATTTCAGGACATGAGCCAGCCTTTAACTCTTGAGGGGTGGGAGGGCAACTCTCCATGTGAGTGAGGTTTTGTGGAGTTGCCTTGGCATGGATTTTCTCAGAGCAGCAGGTTTGGGAGCACGGCTGTGCCTCTGGTCTAATGTGGAAGAGCTCTCCTTGTGCCAGCTTGGACATGGACTATCCTGTACAGAAACTCAACACAAGCCTGGTGTGAGACTCCAGTGGGATTTGGTGGTAGAAGGCTTTCTTGTTATCCAGACCTACTGTCCCTGAAAGGAGACAGATTTGTTTCCTGCCTTTCCCAGTCATCAGCAGTTTTCTATTTCTTATGGAATGGTGATGCTGTGTCCAGGTGAGCTGGATCCTGGAGAATGGGGATGTGATACCCCTTGGAGGAAGGTCCCAGAGGATTTCTATAGCAAGGGTGCAGGTGCTGAGGATGTGAAACTCACTCCTTCCCTGATGAAACCAAAATATTTTCTGTGAGAAAAGAGCAAAGGGCAGGACACTGATGTGATATCTCTCCCCAGTTTCCCCAGTGTCAAGATCTGGATTTTCATCCCTGGTAATTCCAGCTCTTAGTAGAGCTCAGAGGTGTCACACAAATGTGGGGAGGCCATTCCTGGGTCAGACTTTTGTACCATGTTCACAAAAGGTGGAATAATTCTCATCTGCCATACTGGACTGGTGGTACACTGGAAAAGCTGTTGAAGGAAGTGTCCCAAAATCCAGTGAGGAAAATGAATGGCAAGGTGGTCCGTGCAGCCCTTTACTATTTATATACTGGCAATGTTCCATATTTTTCCATGTTGAAAGAGACAAACAGAGAGGGAAAATAAAGGAAAAAAGACACAAGTCATTTCCTCCTCTGATGAGGAAGAATAAAGAAAGATCAAGCATCAAAATCCATCAGGAAACGATGAACATCAGACCTGGGGTCTGATTCTGACCCCTTTTACTCTGACAAAAACAAATTAAATCAGATTAAAAAATAAGGGAGAGTGACTTTCAGGCTCTGTTGTTACAAAATCAGGATCTGGCTTGATCTCTTTCGTGTACAAACGCATTTTCACTCTGTGTGCATCAGAATGAAAGCCTGCTCCTCGTCTCCTACAGAGCTTCAGGGAGGAACATGCCACCCAAAGGGGAAAACAGGATAACAGGGTTCACAGCACAGGGGCCTGAGCAGCCAGCAAGGGAAGGGGTGAGCTGAAATGTGGCACTTGGCATTAAGCAAGAGCTGCCTCTGCACAGGGGCTGAGGGGAGGTTTCGTGTCACGCTCAGTATTTCCCGTCCCGCTCACCCGGGAGAAATGTTGGTATCTTCCCATTTTGTTTTAGTAGAGTCTTAAGGAGAATTAATGTCAAAAAAAAAAAAGAAATAGAGCACTGTTTAGGCATCATTTTCAATCTTAAAGGGATAGGCACCACAGGAAATGCTCAGGGAATGTGCTACAGCAGCTGCATCCAAATTATGGGCAGCCAACAACTGCAGCTGGATTTGTGATGAGAACTGTACCTAGCCCTAGTGAAAATCCTCTTTCCTCACTGGACAGCACTGACTAAGGCCAAAATGGATGTATTCATTTTAAATATTCATTTGTGTGCATGAGAGATTTTTTCTATTAGACTGGTTGTAAAACCCTGAATAGGCCAGATAGACAGGGATGGCTTTCCCTGCACTGTTTTTGTTCCTAGGCTTTAAAAGCAGCAGTGGCAATTTCAGGGGAGTCATTGCTTTGATTCTTTCATGTGGATGGGTTTTTTCCAAAGAGCCTTTTTACAAATCTGAGATGACCTTTTCTTTTTCTGGACCATGGGTAGGAACCAGAGGAGGAAAACCAAACCAGGATGAAATTCAGGGTGTTCCTGTGAGCTTCAGCACTTTCCCTTGAACTCAGAGTGGTTCAGGCTCCTCTCCTCTGGTATCAGATCACTGTCTGCATTGTACTCCAGTCCACTCATGTTTTCATGATCCAGAGCAACAGCTCTTGTTTCCCTTTTTAGAGAATCTATTCCTTGTTCTGACATTCTCAGAAATTTAACTTTTATACACCTGCCTTATTTCCCACTGCTTTCTCATCTCTCTGTGCCATTTCCTGTTGCACAGCCTCTGTGCCACACATGTTTATCATTGAAGGGGGGTCGTGAGCTCCCCTGAGAAAGGCAGAATTTTTTTGAGTCTTGGCTGGTGTCATCTGAAATGCCCTGAGTGCCTTCCTTCACTCCAGCTCCCAGTTCAGAAATGTT
The DNA here is from genome assembly GCA_026413545.1 of Cichladusa arquata. Lineage (NCBI taxonomy): Eukaryota > Metazoa > Chordata > Aves > Passeriformes > Muscicapidae > Cichladusa > Cichladusa arquata. Next base: position 109,295,020 of record JAOTQP010001546.1, read on the forward strand.
CTTGTCCTCTGTATGCAAGTTTGTCACATCTGCCAGCTCCACGTGGCAGTCTGGAATATCCTAAAGCCTCTCAAACATTGCTGGGTTCCCACCTGTGATGGTTGCACTGAGCTTTGATCCTCCTTTGAGCAAAGAGACATCATTTAACCACGGACACCCTGGGGGGAGTCTCTACAGCAGGAGCTGAATCCTGTCTGAAATGTCTTGTCAAGTGCACTGTGATGTGAAGGAGAACAATTCCCTGCTTTAGCTTGGATTTTATATGAGATCTTGGGTAAATCCTTCAAATCTTGCTGCTTCATCTGTCAAATAGGACATCACAGAGCTCTACCTCTCTGTGCTGAATGGGGGTGAGCAGATGTCTCACTGCAAGGACTGCAGGGTTCATTCCTAAAGGAATCTGGGGGATTATTTCTTGTGGTGTGTCATTCAAGACACGGGGACTTGACTCCTCAGTGGTGCTGACTTTGGCCTGTGGGTCACTTATGGCTTCCTATGGCAGAGAATCCCAGTCTATGCCAGTCTGACTCGTTGTGGGCACGTTATGGGATACAGAGCTGCAGCCACAAGGAATCAGCCCCACAGGAGCTGATTTGCTCCTGGCTAGAGAATGCCTACAGAGATGTGGTTGTGCATAGTGGGGATATTCCACTCCCAAGACTGAGAAGAGAGTGGGAAGAGTGGGAGTGGGGTTTTTTTCAAGTGACTTCAGTGTTTACTCAACCTCATCCCTTTGGTAAACAAAGCCTGGAAGGGAGCTGAAACCTACTCGTGCTCCATGAAGGTGCATCAGTTACCACATGCAAGAGTCACAATCAAAATAAAAAATTACTGCTCGTGTGATCCAACTTTTCAGGACTTTTTGTTTTAGTTATAATTGAAGAGATCTCTACAGTTGCTTAGAAATAAGGTCTGGAGAAGGTGGGAGGAAAAACAGGGATGGTTTATCCCAGTGTCTATGAGAATTGTAAATTGTGGGAAGATGTCACGGGCTAGAAGTCTCAGGGAAAGTTGGGAATGGGAAACTTGTAGTCAAGATGACAAAAGTGCTGTGTCATTTAGGTCTGTATGAATAATTTCTGTGGCAACACAGCAAGAAGTAAGAGTGATGTAAAAGTCTTTACATCACTCCCTGGTTCCTGCTGACATCCACCTACAGATCTCCCCCCTTACACCCAGGTCCAGATCCTTGTTATCACCAAGGTGCCAAAATTCACATTCAACACAACACTTGTGAACTTTTAAACAACAGCAAAAATATGTCAAAATGCCCAGAGATCCTTCACTGCCTCCCTCAGACCTCGGTGCAGATGAAGAGACAATGAGCTGTTCTGTACGGGAGGGACTCATCCCGCCTGACTGCTGCTCCCCTGGCAAGGGATGGAGTCAGACACCTTGGGAGCATGAGTCAACCCCTCCCTGTCCCACACACGGATGTCAGGACAGGCTGAATCACTTTCTGGGGGTGTCTGCCTCTGTGTGCTGGCTGGAGGAGATGTTCAGATGACTGTCAGCAGCCCGGGTGCCGTGCGAGTGACTCAACGCACGCACTCTGAGCCAGCTCGCTGCAATTTGCAGCAAAGGCTGTGATTAGTGGAGGGTTCTGCCCTCAAAGCGTTAGGTAAAGCCTTTATCTGCAAACTGGGGGATTGTTTTGGGTGTGTTTTACTCCCCTCTCTTTTCTTGAACAAATGAGCCCAACAGAAACATTTTTAATCCAGGGTGACACATCTGTCTCCTGTGGGTTGGTGCTGTTTGAGTTTCCCTGTACAGGTACAGCTAATGCTGTACAAGTTTCTTGTAAAACAGCACTAAAATAAGGCAATAAATGACATTTTTTTCCCCAGCTAATCATGGAAAGTTTTTAAACTGAATAGCCAAGAGATAGTGCAACAAACAGTACTTACACATATAACAAACTTTTGTGGCGTGACTCATGCTTCCAAAACTGTTAATAAAGTCTATCAAAAATGTAACTAATCTTGGAGGTTAAAAATTAATCTAATCTACATCTGCTTGAGTATGAGGCTGTTCATATTTAGAAGTTTCCATCCATTATGGGGAGAGACTGAGGGAGCTGGGTCTGTTCAGTCTGGAAAAGACTGAGAGGCGATCTCGATAATCCATATAAATACCTCCAAGAGGTGTCAGAGGATGGTGCCAGACTCTTTGCAGAGGTTCCCAGTGACAGGATGAGGAGCAGTGGCCGTAAAATAAACCACAAGAAGTTCTACCTCAACATGAGATAGAACATCTTTACACTGAGGGTGGCAGAGCACTGGAACAGCTGCCCAGGGAGAGCATGGAGTTCCCTCTCTGGAGACATTCCAAACCCACCTGGAGGTGTTCCTGTGCCACCTGCTCCAGGTGACCCCACCTTGGCAGAGTGATTGGATGACCTCCAGGGCTTCCTTCCAACTCCAATTCTGTGAGTCTGTGGTTGGAATCCCCAAGCCCTATGTGCAAGTGTTTCTTAGTGAGGACTTAGAACTCAGGGGAAATGGTCATTTTCTTAAAGCTGGTGGCTTAAAGCTTCCCTCTTGGATAAGGCCACTGCTCTCACCGCTTTGCTGTTTGTTGTGTTTTAAAATTCAGTCTGAAATTCCAATGCACATTTGAGCCCAAAGACGAGGGATTCAGAGGGAAACTCGAGAGCTGATGGAAAGGTGTAGTTTTGGTGGACTTTGCAGGCTGTGAGAATTCCAATGAGGGCAGAGTTGGAGTCTGCCATCCTTCCTGGCCTTCTTCTCCATCATCTCTCCTCCAGGTTGGAAGGAGGGAAATCTAACCCTTCCAGACTGTGGGGTGGGCTCCTCAAAACCGAGATAAATTCCATAGTGATGTCTGAAGAGTCAATGGACCTTATTTGCATTCCCATGGAAGCCAGGCCCCTGTGAGCAGAGAGAAAAGAAAACAGGAGAAGAAGAAATTTAGCTTTTCCAGGCATTTTACCCTTTTAACTCTGAGCAGCTACAGCAAGATGGTGCTTGGATTTTCTTAAGGAAGTCAAAGCCAAATAAGATCTGGACCTATCATTCAGTTACACATCAGAGATGGAGGGGCATTTCTCTTTGTTTTGCTTGGAACCATCAGCAGTTCTTCGTCTGGATTTTAAAGGTGATGTTCCCAGATAAATCTTTGGCTAAGGCCCAATCCAACCATCCCAAATATGGATTTTGGTCCATCACCTGTTTCCTCACCTGCAGAACAGTTGTTCAGTGAGCAGCAGTGGGGGCAAAGGAATAAGATGCCAGCAGCTCTTTCTTTTCCCAGGAATCTCTCTATTAATTTTTATTGTGATGCTTTGCTCCATGAGTTGTTCAATCTACCCTTGTGATAATCAATGGAATTATATTTTTAAAAGCCTCTCAGGTGTGGTGGGGCCACTATTTGATCTTCTGGAGGAAATAAATTGTTTAAGTGCTGGTTGGGATGGAGAATAAGACCAGGTCCCTTTGGAATATCATGGGGGGTTCTGCCCCATGTCAGGGTGCAGGGGGATGTGTTGGGGGACCTCAGTGCAGGCTGTGCCCTCCCTGACATGACTGAGACCTGGATTTGTGCTCCAGCCAGAAGACAAGACTGGAGAAGAGCAACCTCCAGTATAAGTCTTGGGTCCATCCTGGAAACAAGGCAGGGAATTGGCTGGGGAGATCAGATCCTTTGTTTTGGGACCCTTTTCGAGGGTATTGATGAGTCCTGATGCTCCCTGGATTTATATATTGATCTGCATGGGATAAAAACCTTGTTTTTCCAAAAGGCAAATGCAAATGGCGATTCCTGAGTTACGCAGAATCAATGGGAATGTTGCTTAAATAAAAGTATTTTGGAATTAAAAAGAATCCATGCAGTTGCAAGGAATACAGGTGTCCTGCTCTTGCTGTGGTGCATTCCGAGAGAGTTTCTGCTCTCTAAGAAAGCAACTTTCACACTTGGACTTCAGCATTTAGATGGGATCTGGATGTCAAACTCTCAGGATGAGCCCAGAGGCTGTTCCCTACAGGAACAGCTGGGGTGGGGCGGCCGATCCAGCAGCTCGGGAGGATAAGGACAAGGAGTCAGAGAACTCCTGAACACGGCACCATTTCCAATTCCCACACTGATATCTCTGTATTTCTCTCCTCCAGACTGTAAGGACAACCTGACGTGAGTTGAACCTTCAGGCTCCCAAGCCTGCCCCAGATGCAATAATTTAGTGAGCAGATGATGTTTCCCACCAAAGCTCCTGTCTAACTCAGTGGATCTGTGTGTCTTCCGGCAGGTGTGTCCTCTGTGGCCTCCCTGATGTCCCTGGCTTGGGTGCTAGCCTCCTATCACAAGCTTCTTCGGGACTCTAGGGACGACAAGAAGAGTATGAGCTACAGAGGGGCCCTCATCCATCTCTTCTGGCGCCTCTTCACCATCTCATCCCGAGTTATTTCTTTTGCTCTCTTTGCTTCCATCTTCCAGCTCTACTTTGGGATCTTTGTAGTGGTCCATTGGTGTGCCATGGCTTTCTGGATCATCCATGGTGGGACAGATTTCTGCATGTCTAAGTGGGAGGAGATCCTCTTCAACATGGTGGTAGGGATTGTGTACATTTTCTGCTGGTTTAATGTCAAGGAAGGGCGGACTCGATACCGAATGTTTGCGTATTACACGGTGGTCCTGACGGAGAACGCTGCCTTGACGCTCCTTTGGTATTTTTACAGAGATCCTGAAACCACTGACTCCTATGCCGTGCCAGCACTGTGTTGTGTCTTTCTTAGCTTTGCTGCTGGGATAGCTTTGATGCTGTTATATTATGGTGTGCTGCATCCCATGGGGCCAAGAGCTAAGATCTTTGCCAGCTCCTGTTGCGCCGAGCTGCTCTGGGGCATTCCTCTGCCCCCCGATGTTGAGCCCATGGCGCCCCAAACCCCTGGGTACCGGGGGGCCCAGGCTACGCCCACCAGAGCGGTCACGGAGCAACAGGAGGAACTCACAGCTGACACTTGCTTGCCCGTTTTCCAGGTGAGAGCAATGGTACCATCTACTCCATCTGGGCGACCCTACCCCCCCGAGGGGCCTCTCATTAAGATTGACATCCCAAGAAAAAGATATCCTGCCTGGGATGCTCATTTTGTAGACAGGAGGTTAAGAAGAACTATCAACATCCTCCAATATATCACCCCCACAGCTGTAGGTATTAGGTATAGAGATGGACCTCTCTTATATGAGTTGCTACAATATGAATCTTCACTTTAAAGCTCCTTAAAGCAAAAGCAAAAGAGGGGACCTTATTTTTGTTTACGGTAAACACAGATCATGAAACAAACACAAACCTTCAGATAAGCTTTCTTTCTGGTTGCTGTATGTATAAAAAAAAAGATATTCTCTATGTTTTGTAAGTAAAAACAAAAAGAAAAACTTTTCTTTTGTTTTTTACACACAAGAAACAGTATTTCAACTTCCACACCTAGGATTCACAGGTGGAGAAGGAGGCATCTCCACATCAGTTTTATACCGTACACCAAGTGTAGAACATTATTTATGGGATTGGTGCTGATTGAAAAATAAAAAAAAAAAAAACAAACAAACAAACCTACAACTGCCTTATGCCCTTAGGTGCTGAGTTTCATTAAGTACTGTCACCTTTCTCATGCAAAACTCTTTGATGATTATATGCCAGGAAAAAAAAAAAAAAAAAACGAAAGAAAAACCAACCATCCAACTGAAATGCAAACCTTAAAATAAAAAAAAAAATTAACAACAACAACAAAAAGAGAGAAACGTATAAAAAAACTCAAATCCTGTCGCTCTTATTGGATTTAGCAGTAACCTGACCCCCCCCCCCCCAAATGTCTAAAGCTAAGAAAGCAAAGATAAGAAAGCAAAGCCAAGACAACCCCAATGGAGTTTTATTTTTCCAACAGCTGAAAGACAAAATCAGGTCTGTAAGATAATTTGGCAAGGAATTTATAACACCATTGGGCCAAGCCTTGACCGAGTTGTGTTATAAAGGTGACCCCACCCTGGAACCGTTTTCCTCGTGGAAATGGACCCTGTAAAAAGGTGGGATTGTGCCAGATCAGTGTAAAAATACAGGATCTGATCTTGTTCCCAACAACTGCTCGTGATAAAGCCCCACTGTCTCCAGTGGAGCAAATACCAACAGTCTGAGCCCAGAATAAGGCCTGCCACCTTGATTTCTGGAAAATGAGAAATTATCGAAATTATAAACCAAAAAAAAATGATCCGAAAGTACATTTCCACATCTCCAATAATTATTTCAGTAATAATAAAACTCAGCATGGTAGCAAAAAGCGAGTCAATTTAAAGGCACAATACTTGATCGGTGACTGGCAAAATAATTTGACCTACTGTATCATTTTAAGGCTGTGAAAGGCATACATGTATTATTTGTAATCTCGTGTAAGACCTGTCATGTCTCATTCAGTGCGAGCCTTAAAGTGATTGTAAAGCATCCTTCGTTCCATTTTGGGGATTTTTGGGTTTTGATTTTTTGTTTTGTTTCTGTTTTGTTTTTAAGGAAAACAAAACATGAAAAGTCGGGATTAAAAAAAAAAAAAAACACACAAAAAAACCACAAAAACAAACAACAACAAAACAACCAACAAAACTTCTTCAAACGGTAATAACCTGTAAAACTGACTCACGTCTCGAGATGATTTGGTGCTTTGTATTTTCGTTGATGTTGTTGTTGTGATTTAGCTGAGAAAATTCTTCGACTCGGTTACGTGTGGGGAACTGCTGATAAAAACTGTCTCGTGTCACCCTCTACTGTAAGTACATGGCGAGAAACAACAACCAGAGGAAATCCAAGAGCGTAGCGAGAGCGCCGTGGTTTAGCTTAGCCTTCCACCGCCGGGAGATGCTGCCACCTCCGAAGCTGGCAAAGCCCAAACGGCCCCGCCGAGGGCTGTGGGGCTGTCTTTGACATTTCCAAATAACCCGCTCGGTGTCTGAACATTCTCATCTCTCTCGGATTCTGTTTCTGTGCTGGAATCTCTTTGGATTTTTTTTTTTTTTTTTTTTTTTCCCTCAAGTTAAATCACCGGGTTTGCATCTATCTGACACCCTTTTTTTTCCGTTTTGAGAGTATTGCTCCTTTAAAGGAATATTCCCGTTTCAGGGCATCTTTTCAATCCCACCATCCCTCTGCTTGGGAGGGGAAAAACAACAACAACAAAATGAGATATTTTTAAGTGAATGCTGTAGTATTTTCTGTGTGTAATGGCAATTTTTTATTCCAGAAATACTGTAACTGTCTAGGGTGCGAAACTCCCATGCTGACCTATTCTGAAGAGAAGATCAGCATGGGGGGATATTTTTTAATTATGATTATGATTTCTTTTTTTAATTTCAGGAATCAGTTGGTTTTTTTAATTATGATAGTATTTAAAGAGACTAGTACCAATTTTATATAACAGTTTAAAGAAGCTGAATGCTTTCTTCGCCTGAATATACCTGAAGAAAAACATTTTTTTCAATCAGTGATCCTTTGCAGTGTTCTGAGAAAACGTTGGGGTTTCTTCAGTTGTTTCATTTTGTTTTGTAAAGGAAACTTTTAACTGGTGTCTATCCCTTTCAAGGAGGGCAGGACTCCTTCACGCCAAACTATAGACACACGGCAAAGTTTATACAAAGCCAAATTGTCACTGGTACTGTAAATCCCAGTCAAACTCCATTTCAGGCAGATGTTTCTGGGCTCTGATTACAACCAATGTGATGGTCACATTTTCATGCAAAGGGAGGGATTTGGTCTCGTCATCCCCTATCTAACTCCCCAGTCCCTCGTTTGCTGTGCACATAAATGCATATAAATATATATATATATATACACACATGAACTGATATATATTTGTGAAAAGCTTTCATTTCCCTTCTCCATTGTCTGTGCCCCACAGCCAGTTCCTTCTCAAGTGTCCTACTAACATTTCGCCCTTTTTCTCCCCTGATCAGTGTGCTGTCTCCATAAAAAGAGGTAATTTGTGAAGTGAACTCGCTGTCCCCACCTGCTGAGTCCTAAAACCATGGAGGTGCCCATCCTCCAGCTACAGGCCTGCATTTCTCCTTCCAGAACTTTCTTTTGACTTGTCTTTAATGTTAGTGTAGACTTGTCTTGATCTAATGCCCCATGCTGGCCCTTGCATGAAGAGCTCTCCTCACACCTGCATTTTCGTGGCAAAAGCATGAGAAAGGAATGGATGGCAAACAGCCCTGCTCTTCCTCAGGGACCATTTTTTCCCAGGAGGTGGCATTCTCATTTTCAGAAGCACCCTAAGAAGGTCCTGCTCCCCAAACCCGTCCACCTTGGAAATGTGGTGCTGATCACTGACCCCATCGAGCAGCCGGACCCTTCCCACCAGGACAGTGACAACGAGTCAAGGCACAGTCACCAGGTGCCAGGAGGAGGAGGAGGAGACCCTTCAGTGTTGCCTCTGACTAGCAACTCCAGCCTGCCTTCCCTCAGGAACGGGATCTTACTCCACACCACCACACCAACAGCCGGCGCCTCCGCCCCTGCCAGGAGCGGAGGGGCAAAACACTCTGGAAGTGTCCTTACTTCTCAACGCAGTGCTAACTTCTCACAACCAAACCAGCTAAACCAAGGGCTTGACACATCCCTGTTCCAAAGTCCTCCTCCTTCGTGGCTCGTAGTGTGGATAACAACTAAGGCAGGTGCCTCCACTGCGGGTTAAGACTGTTTCATTACTTGCATAAACTTTCTGCCTCTGCTTCTCCTTTCTTTGAATGATAACCCATCAGCATCTTCATTTAGCAAAGGATTTCCAGGGAGAGCCTCTGTCGTCCCTGAAGAACTATTTCTTTTTCCAGGACTTCATTACAGCCTTAACGTAAAGCACGTGCTCTGCCACTGCTCCCAACATGTTCCTGGTGGACAGTTTGGGGTGGTGACCATTTCCTTTTGGGATTACCTGTGATCTTGTTGCCAAACAGCGCCTTTTGCCAAGCCAAAAGCTCAGGGTGGAAAACTACCCCAGCTCTCTATTGGTACTAATCCCAGTGCTGAGTCTCATCCTCTCCTCCTGTTTTATTTTTTTTTAGCACTTTGTATTTTTGATGTGCACTTTGCAGGATGGTCAGCGACTTGTTTTGGTTTCACTCTGATTTTAACTCCTCAGTTTTTCCCTGGTACCTTTTTTATACCATATCCCACCTTCCTACCAGAAGATACTGCATGAGGAGCTTTTCAAACTGCCGTGGAGAAAGTTGAGTGTGTACTTATTCACATCAAAAGATTGGTGGGCAACTTCTCTGGCACATTTGTGGTGCTGGATTCACACTGGGATCATCCAAACCAGCCAACTGTGCCATGCCAGGGCAACACCGAGGCACGAGGGCTCCACCATCCCGACTGTTATTGTTCAAACCTTCCCTGGCATGGTTTTGATCCACTCCAAGGAGCCCTGGGCTCAGGCACAGCTTGCCCAGGCTTTGGCACTGGCCAGAGACTGTCCCCAGTTGGCAGTTTGGATGCAGCTGCTCCATATCAGGGGCGAACGATTTTAGGGGTCAGGATGGGGCCAGCACTACTCAGTTGGCTTCATGGCCAGAATGGATCCTGGAAGTGCTTAATTTCCTGATAAAGATGTAACTCCACGCCACAGACCGGGATGCAGGACATGGTGGAGTACATCAGCTCTGATCTGGCATTTTTTCTGTTTTCTGCCTGAATCAACGGACAAGTTATTTTTCAGTTCGCTTTGTTCTTTTCGCTGAGATTGTTTTGCAAACTGAGTCACTTTTAAGGCTCAGATGTCAACCCATCCATCCCTCCATCCATGTCAGATGGATGGCATGTTTACTGTGATAGTGTTACACATCCATAGGCAGCTAATTCGGAGACAGGAATCACTCAGACCAGACCAAATCAACGGTGGAAACACAGAATTACAAGGTCCCTGCCCATGCCCTTGTCATGCTTTGCCACCCACACGAGGCATTTTTCATCTGCAGCAAATCCAACCTGAACTGCAGAAGAGGAGCCAATGGTGAATAATTACCTGTGCAAAGTGCAAGTAAGACACCCATTTCAAGTGTAAATATATATATTATTTTCAGGGTTTGGGATTGGAGCATATTCGCTGCTTCACCCCATCATTTTGTGCACCTGCCAAAAGTCAGCAGATATTTGCATGTATTTTTATTTAAAGCTGACCGGATGAAACAGGGCAAAATTAATTCCAAGCTTTAGTGAATGGTCTGCTAAAACCTGGCTCACACGAGGAGCATCACTATTGACTTTCAGAGTGCAATCACCCCGTGCTCTTCAGGTATGTTTTTGTACACACAAGATTCACTTCACAATTTATCCCACCCCTGTCCCCTGCATGTCACACCTGTCACCTGCAGCATGACTAAACCTCCTGAAGAAAATGTGGTCTGAGGTTAGTCCAGCATGATTTCATTGAAGCTCAGAGGTGCTTTGAAAAGGAAAACTTACTACTGTGCATTTGCAAAACCTTTTAGTGCCTGCTTGCTGGGCAGCTTGGGCAGGAGACAATTTGGAAGCTGCCGGAGTCAGCGGAAAATTGTGGAGACAGGCTTTCCTAGGATTTTTTCTTCTTTTACTGGGTTTTCTTTTCTCTGGGTTCTGTTCAGATCAAATGTGGTCCTGCAAAAGAAAACCCACCAGAAAACAAAAACCCAAATAACCATGACAAAATAAGGTCTATGCCAATCCCCTCAGAAGCTGAGGTGGCTGATGTAGGGCGGTAGGGATGATGAGAACTCCGTTGTGGACCCTTTGCTTGCTGGAGCTTGCATGCTGTTCTTTTGGCAGTTGTCTCAAGCCCTGGGGGCTTTGGGGGTGGTGCTTTCCCAGGGTTATGATTGCTGGTTTTATTTTTCCTTGGAGCTCAGGTGTATTCTGGTGCAGAGAATCTCAGCCTGGTTTGAACGAGGAGATTTGAGGCTATCCCAAATAGACGTGGGCAAACCTTTCACTGTGTGCAGAATGCATTTCCAGACCTTTGGGTACCGCTAGAGATTGTTGCAATCCACTTAATTCTCCATGAGCACGTTCAGAATCGCTTCATTGTTCTGTTGTGTTTGAACTTGGGCATAACGGTGTGGTGACTCTTTCCTGTCGAGGTGTGATGTTAAGAAAGGGAGGAGCTTTCCTGCTGTGCTGGTATTGCCTGTGTTCAACCCTTGTTCCTTACTTGAAGCTCAGGCAGTGGGAGAATGAGGAAAATGAGAAAATGAGATGACAGATCGCTGCATATGTTCCATTGGCTCTTCGCTGATGAGGAGGGAGGCAATTGGTGACTATTAAAATAAATCTGCATAAACCATCTGGACCTCAATGTATATTCAGACATGCACAGAATCCAATTGGAAAGTGATGTTGTTGGTAAAATAATGTGGATACCATTTCCTGTCGCATATGAAAAACCTAAAAATGAAACCAAACCAAAACCAAGCCCTGCAAATGGAAAAAAAATTATTTGAGAGCATAAACCTTCCTGTGCCCTCCTCATTCCTTTGGGACACATGCAGCAAGGCAAATGTTTGAAAGCCAGGCACTTTGTAATCCGCGGAGTTAATTGGATTTGTGCAATGCTGTGTTTGTCAGATGGTCTCTTACAGAGAGCATAGAAAGTGGCCACGGTCTAAAAGTCATTGCAGATTTTTGGGTGACAGTACTCCTGGGTTTCGGCCCCAGCTGTGCCACGACGTTGCTGTGTAACCTTGGGCAAGTGATTTAACCTTTCTGTGCCTACAGTTTACCCATCTGTACATGGGTATAATAATATTTACCTACCTCACAGGGATGTTGTGAGGCTTAAGTTAACGCGTGTGAGAGGTGCTGGAAGCGCGCCGCGAAAATTTCATTCTTGCTGAGTTTGTGCTGTTCTGGGGGATGAGCAGTGAAGGGGTGGGTTACAACATGCAGAAGGAAAACCTGCTGGTGCATGTCTAGAGAAAGTGATTTGAAGTCTTTTCTCTCCCCAAAAGCAAGGAACGGAGAAAATTGTTGTGCGCCAACTGGACAGCCTTGCTTTCCTGGTCAAATGTAACAGCACTATTTGCAATATTATTTTCTTACACAACAGGTGACCTTTCCCTTTTCCTTGCTGTTTCCGAAAACTTGAAACTAAAGATGACAAAAGTATTTCTGAACCGAACAGATTACTGATGAATACTTGAATTTCTTTAAAAGTTGCTCTCATCAGCCACGGTTAAATGTGCACTAATCTTTCAGTCATCAGCTTCCATCTGAATACAGTGAAAAATTTGCTCACGCTGTTTTGGAATAGCCTGGACCTTATTTGGGAGGCTGGTATTGCTGAGGACTCTTGTAGGCATGGGAAAACTAGTGTCTCAACTGATAAACACGTGAAAAAATATCTTTTTTTCCTTTCTGTTTTTTGCCTTTTAAGTTCCTTGACTGCCTAAGACAGCACAATAATTGCAGTTTACTTGGTTGTACAGTGGCTTTTTTTCTTTTGGTTTTTGAACTGTTTCCTTACACAAAGGGTGAAGGTGGGATGTGAAAGGATAAAATAGACCCAACGCTGCTCCCGTGCAACTCTTCCTGAAGTCCCTGCTTTCCTGGAGAAAAAAACCTGTGCCACATCTAGAGAGACCAGACCAGGCTGCCTTCACTGTCCTCCTGCAGGCAAAACTTCCCTTGCCACCTGTGGGAGTTTTGGCTGTTGGTTCTGTGTCCATCGAGGTGGATTCGTCCCTGGTTGAGCCCCAAGCCACTCGGGTAAAAGCCAGGACAACTTTCCTTAGAACGAGGGAAGGGATCCAGTTCACTGCTCCAAATGTCACCACTGGTCAGATGATTCAGAAGGGAAAAACATGTGATAGAAAGCCTGGGGTTTAGGGGTTTTTTCGTGTTTTTATTGTCTAAGTGTCCTGACCATGATATGATGTTTTTCGTGGGAATGCAGTGCCAGGCAGGACTCCCTGCTCCCTTGTGGAGAAGCTCTGTGAAGTCTGCTCACACACTCCTTACTCAGGCAAAACTTCTGGGTTTTGTTGTTGGGTCTCTTTTTCTGTCCTGAGTAAGGACTGTGGAGCCTGGTCTGTTTGGGATCACTGGGGGGTGTTTCAGGTTGTCTTCTCTAGCCCAAGACTTGCCTTGCATGAAGCAAGAAGGAAGCTCCGGCTTGGTCTGCCACGTACCTTCCCTGTCCCTTCTCTGTATCCACCACGGGGAGGGAGCTCAAAATCTTCTGGCTCCAGGGGCCAGGCTCTTTCACCTGAATTTCCAGGCAGCTGCACATCTTCCTGCTGGGGCAGAGCAAATTTAGAAGCCCCACTCCTGCAGATGGGCCACCGCTCATCCGCATTGGCTTTGGGTCTGCTCCTTCCCCGTCCTTCTCCCCAACTGTTTCTTTGCCCTGTTTTAAGCACTCAGCTTGGTGCTTCTGGGTTCTTTTTACTGCTTCTGTTCCAAAAAAAAAAAAAAAGGATTGAAGTTGGGAAAAAAACAGCAATGTAACTCCTTCGGTGCTATGCTAACTGCTTTGTTTGACCCAACCAAATGCTGGCCAACAAATGGATATTTCCTCTTTGTCCTAAAAAGCACCACACATCTGTGTCTTGAACAGGGGTGGACTGAGAGGGCTGAGAGAGGGCAAGTGTGGTTTTGAAAGCAATTAAGTCTCATGTTTATCTGGTAGAGCAAAAAGATGTAGGTGCAGACTGCTTTCAAAGCTCGTTGTCGCCCATCTCGTGGAATTAAATAGGATATAGCCTATAAGGTATTGAGGGCATTATATATATATATATATATATATTTAAAAAAAAATAGGACAAGAAATTCACAT
>JAOTQP010001546.1:109308912-109335125 GCA_026413545.1 Cichladusa arquata
CTATTATCAAGTCAAATTTATTTTTTCTTAGAGTCTTAATTCAGGTGCTTAGCAGGGAAATCATTTAGGGAAATCCTATTTAAAAAAAAAGGACAAGAAGTTCACATTATTGATAAATCACCCTTTAATTCTCCTGAAATTGTGGTGTTTAACAGGGAAACCACCTGGCTGTGCTTGCACCCACTTGTTTTGGTATGACCCACTTCGGCAGCGAGAGTAAAACAGCAGGAAGAGAGAGAATTCCTCCTACTATATATTAAGCCTGAAGTGAAGTGGGTGCCTATGAATTTTCAGGATTAAAGGGATTAATCAACATGTATGTCTGAGTCTATATCCCCAGTCCCGTGGAAATATAGGTGAGCATACATGCCATGTTACTGCAGCAGTATATATGTTTTAGTATATATGAACACATTGTGAATTCCAAAGGGCTTTTTCGAGATGAGGAAGGTCATTCCTGGTGAGAGGTGCTAGCAATTTGGGATTTGCAAGCAGGATTGAAATAAACATTCCTTGTAGGGGCTTTTTTTTTTTTAATTAAAAAACCATCAGAAGCTTAAGGTCCTGAGGAAATGCTGTCCCACCTGATCTTCCACTTCTTAAGAAATCTGGAAGCCAAAATCAGATCAAACATGAGGGCCAAATGCAGCATCAGGATAAATCAGTAGAGCTCCACTGATGGCCAGGTGCCTCCTTACACTATCTATGCTAAAAGCAGTCATTTCTACTGGTGTTGGGGAGTCCAAACAGGGCCCTATTGGTCTTTTTCTTCAACTGTGACAATAGATTTCATCTTTGAGCTGTAGAGTTTGTCAAAACCCTGGCAAAACTTGGGTAAAAGCAGGAGTATCTTTCCAAGAGCAGCCATCCGAGTATAGCCTACCCCTGATCTCTCTGGGCACTTTGTAGTCCCTGGCTTTAGCTGAGGAAGAGATGGTCTCTCCTTTCACCAGTATCAGCACTGCAATGAGAACAGCCCTGTCAACACACAGAGCAAACAGGGCCCTCCTTTGCAGGGAGTAAACCCTCCAAATCTGATTTCAAGCCCTTAAAATTCAAATGCCAAATGCCACTCGAAGGGAATGATTATTGTTTTGCCTCCAGATGTCATTCCCGTTCATCAGTCACAAGGACAAGCAGCTCATATTTTCCTTTCTAGCTGTATTTACCAATAAAACTCACTGCCAGTGCCAGAACCTCCTCCCCTCAGCCCCAGCTGAACGCCACCTGCATCCGCCCCCGCCTTTCCTCCCCTTCCTTCACTCTAAAAGCAAACACAGTTCCTTCCTAACTAGGGAAGATGCAGGACGAATGCCAGCTGATTACACCTGCAATCTGTTCTCTTGAGGGGCTGGTTTCAGCTCCTGAGGGCACCGAGTACACGCAGGGACAGGCGCCCGCAGGAATTTCAGCAGCCTGGAGCTGAAGCCTCCTGACTTCAGCTGGGTGATTCTTGGGGTCATCCCATGCAGGGCCAGGAGTTGGACTTCCATGATCCTTGTGGGTCCCTTCCAACTCAGGATATTCTGATTCTGTGAGCTGGCACTGTGGGAGAAACGACAAAGTGCTCCCCAGGCAACGCCCTTAAATTGCTTCAATTTCACACCATTCCCATATAACCCGGTTTTTTAAATAATCATTGAAATCTCAGTATCAGCCAACAAATTTATGATGGATAAGAGGTAGGGAAAGTGGACTGGTTTGCACTTATCCATAAACTTCCCAGAAGTACTCGAGCAATTAAACAGGCCTTAAATTGGGTGTAATTGCAGTCATTTGGAGGAGAGCTGTTTGTTTTCTGAAGGAGGGTCTAAATAGGTATCACAGCCAAATCCCTTTGTCTCCCATCTTTTCTGTGTAGGGAGAGTGACAGGGAAGAGATTTTACCTTGCAAATCAAAGTTTTCCATTAGCTACAAAATACACCCCCTCCCAAAATGGATCCAAAACTTGAAGGGGTTTCCATGGAAAATATCTTCCTATCAGAAGAAAACAATGGTTCTGGCTACCATTTCTGCTCTGCAAACTTTTACCATTCCAGCCTTTTGTTCCAATGAGGAATGGCAATTAGTTTTAAAAGTGTTTTATTTACTCAGGGAAGGACTATTTCACATCTTGGTTTGGTGACTTCTGTCACTGGGCCAAGTTCGGACCATTCCACTAAATCTGATGTGGCCACCCATTATGAAAACAGAGAAAACATGTGGGGTGAGGTTCTTGCCTGGTTTTCTGTGTGTTCCTTGTTCCAGACTAATAGGGATGTGCTTGGGAATCTAACAGCATGCTCCATGGTGGAGCTGTTCCCCTGAAACCAGGATTATCACATAAAGGCTCTATATTTTGGAGGCTTCAAATGACTTCCTGATTGCAAGGAAATGCCCATCCTGTGGTGCAAACATTTTTGGATTTATTTAGAAAATCATGGTGCCTGAAGATCCACTTTCTCTCTCCATCTCTGTCATGGGCTGCTGGTTGGGAAAGCCAAGAGGATGTTAGGGTTGTGTCTGCTGGCAGGTGTAAGATGTTCCCTGGTGCCATTGGTCTGTTTTCCAGGCCCTGTGACATGGAAATGGTCAGTCTGTTGCCACCTCCATCCCTGGATCTCTGCCACACTTACCCCAGGTGTTGCAATGTGCATTTTAAGATCTTTGTCAATCCTACTTCTTGCAAAGCTCATCTGACTGAAAGGAATCCTAACAGTCCATGGAAACCTCTCAAATGAGCTGTCATCCTAGAAGAGTTTTTGATTAGTGAATTTTGATAGTGCTGGAAAATTGGCACAGCCACAGAGAATAGCACAATTTAAATACTTCTATTGCAGAAGTGCCACTTTTCCCATAAACATTGAAATTTGACTAATCACTACTGGAACTCGTTAACACTCAAAACCTGGAAAACACTCTTGCACTTGATTCCTCAAATAAACCTTATTCAAGGAGAACAAATTCCACAATCACTACAAAGTGGTAAAAATAAGTTGTTAGGGCTTAACCTGGGGGTTTTGGGGTTTTATTGCTCCACATTCCATCTGTAAACTGGGAGAGACAAAGGTTACCTCACAAGGGTGATGGGAGGATTATTTAGACAATGTTGGTGACATGTTTCCAGACCTTAACATCAAAAGTTTTATGGTACCATGGTGGTGGTGGGCAGAGCAGGACAAATGCATTGTGTCACCTCCCTTTCGTCCCCATTTGGCTCAGCAGACACAACCAGGCAGATTGTTCTGAAATGTCACAGTAAGATTTTGGGAAGCACTTTTCTCCATCCTCTGAAATGCCCCTCTCTCCCTGTGGAAAGCATCCAGGGAAGTCAACTGAGAAACCAAGGATTTAGCACAGTCCTGTTGGGCCATGGAGTTGTAGACAGCAGAGGTAGAAAGAGCAAATGAGTCCTCAGGTGCATTCCCAAGAGTTCATGCCACAGGCATCCCTGTGTCTTATTCTTCCGCCCTAAATCCTGTCTGGCTGAAAAAATCCCAAAGAAGAATTCTGCTCGTCCCAGACCCTCTCCATCAGGTGCATCAGGCAGGTATAATTGCCTAAGCTTTCCTAGTAAAAAGTACATTTTTTGTTAACTAAGCTTGAAACTTGGTCGTGCCCATGCCTTGAATTTGCCTTATAAACCAAACTCAGCCCATTCTGAAGCCAGGTCCTTCATCTGAAGTTGTCCTTCCAGTGCCATCCCAACCCAGCGTGGCTTGCAGGTTTAGACACCCATCCATCCAAGTTAGGATCAAGGATTTTCAATTCATCTGGGAGAGCTTGGCTCCTTCCTAGGTAATTTCTGCACCTGAGCCAGCCTTCCTGGGATTTTAGAAAGACTGGGATCCAAATTAGACACCCAGAAGTTGATCTGAATGAACAAGGAAAACTAGGTCAAGTCCTGCCACAGGCAACTCCATTTGTCCCCTACGGTGGAGTCCCAACACCACTCCTGGCTTCTGCCAGCAAGCCACGCACACAGTGCTTGGGTGACACGTGGCTGCCACCACCCCCTGCTCTGAGCTGGCCAGAAGTGGCTGGGGCAGCCCTGGCCCTCCTCTCTGTCCAGAGCGAATTTCCGCCGGATTCGCGGGTTTGTCCTGACTGGGCGCGACGCCGCTGACAGCGGGGGCAGGCTGCTCACCAGCAGCTGTCAGGAAAGCTCAGATTTGCAGATGGGGTGGGCTGGCAGGTGTCAACACGATGCAAAACCTGTGCTCTTAACTTGGCATAGAGTGCCTGCGAGTCTCTTCTTTTCCTTTTTTCAATCACCAAGAAACGACCTTATGCACAGGGAGCCCGTTGGGGACGGGCAGTGTCTGCAGCGACTTCTTGTTTTGAAGGAGGGCTCTGAGGATGTGCTCTGGCTTATTCCCAGCTCTTCCTCTGTTTTCTGCATCTTGGAGGGCACTGTGCTTGAGCGTGAGTTTATGAGCAGAAGAAATAGAGCAAGGGCCAGCACCAAAGTTTAGCACAGTTGACTGAGTAAGGAGGGAATGAGAAGCGCAGGCTAAGACCTCAGAAAACCAGACAGGTGCAGGCTTCATCTCTGCCTCAGCCTGGCAGGACTTCTGCCAACCCATCAAAATAGTTGCCTGTGTCCAGGACAATTTATTCTCTGGGCTCCTGGGGCGTGACAGATTGAGATATTCAGGGCAGGGCTCTGCAGAGGGATGAGATCAGACTCGCTGGGCGCCTTCGCCTCCCCCTGGTTTAGTGGGAGCTGAAGGCATCCAGCACATCCCAGGAGGCAGCCCAGGGCAGGCTGTGCCCTCTTTGTGTTAGATTAATCTTTGTGTTAGATTATTATATGTTGTTACAGAGTGCTCAAAGTTCAATCCTGCTTTTCTTCCATCGGTGCAGGCGTGTTGAACACAGCAAGAAGAGGCCGTTTGAATTTAGGAAAGCTGTTAAAAAGTTTCCAAAGTGCTACGTAAGAGCTCGCAAAATCAACGTGCCCCTTAAAAGGCCAAACTCTGGTCTCAATTCCACCATCAGCCACCCTGTGTAAACCCCAGTATTTTTTTCTGGGAAAACTCTGTTTTTTCTGTCATCAGCAAGGCCAGAATTCAGCCTGGCCATACCTGCCCTCATTAACTCCACCAAGATCTTTATTTTTGTTGATGATGGGTATGTTAGGGCAGCAACATTTCAACTCTCAAAGCCTTGTGGTGCCTTTCCTTGTGGTGCTCACCCTTCACAGGACTTCAGTCAAGGCAACCACTTCTATCCAGCAGCAACGCCAGTACTTTTCCTCTGTATTAGGTGCCAGTGCAGTAACAGACTTTAATGTATACTTATATAAATATAGATAGATAGATATATTGCTATAGTTATAATTATATATATATAATTGAGGTTCTGATGCCGCTGTCTGGGGAATGGACCATTCCCCTGCAGGATTAACACTGCTCGAGTGAAACCAACAGCTCAACATCCTGTAAAATGTTACAACTTTGGCAAGGAGCTTCTCTTTCCTACGTTTTTGGAAGCTTCCTTCTCCCCTCCCAACTCCCAGAAACGCTCTCAGTGAAAGATGCTGTTTCACATCATAGAAATTTCTAAAAATTTCTCCAGATCTCCCCAGCGGATGCTGCCAGGCCACATCTTCCTCCTCACACGGGATGGGGAGTTCTCCCCTTGCCGTGGAAGGAGGACGATGGGGTCAGTGGGGCAGCATCCCAGGGCAGCATCCTTGCCTTTTCCCCTGCACCTTGTGGCAAGTGGTGTTGTTCCCTCCACCCCAAAAACCATCCGCTGTCGAGCCTCTCCATCTCAGCTGCCCCAGCAACTTGGTGTCTTTTTTTCCCTCTTTGGATGCTCGGTTTTCCACTCTGCTCCTGCTCGCTGGCAGGCAGGAGGGAAGCTGACAAAGGCTTTGCTCACACGAGCAGTTCTGCCTGACTTCAGAGGGGAGAGGTTTTTTTTGTCAAAGGACTGCTGGTTTGGGTCAATCATCCCCTTATTGTTACCTTTGAAGTATTGCTGAAACTAGAGAGAGATGATAGAACAGATGTGGAGTGAAGGTATTTTTTTCCTAAAAGGGAACAACACCAATAATACTGTAAAAGGTGCTAGAATCAAACCTCATTTTATATACTTTGGTTCCTAGAGATTAAAAAAAATAAAACACACAGTATTCTTCCTGTGCAGCCTTACTGTAGATCACTATAACCAACTCACTATCCAAAAAACAACAAAAAAAAGTGAAAAGGTTAAAAGAGGACAAAAATGAAGTGATCCTGTATAAAGTGTAACAAATATGACTTTCCTATATAAATGTAAATGATCAGACATATATTAAAATGCACTTGAGACAGGCAGCAAGCATGAAAAGCTTTTGAAATATCTTTTTTAATGTACAACACCTGTCTTTTTTCATTTGGCTGGTGCAAGAAGGAATATGCCAAGTTGCTTTTATTTCCTTTTCATTCCATTTGTGATTTTTGGAAAAGGACAGAGACTTGGAAAGAGGGTGGGAGGTTTAGCTGGGACAGAGACATGGAATATTCATCTCAATTTTATTTGTTTTGTTTTGTTTCATCGTTAGTTTATGATGTTGGTGGCAGTGTTTGGCCTCACACCTCATTTCTCAAATGCTTTTGAAAGCTTTGCTGCCTGCCCCAGGTTCTGAGCATAACTCTTACCTCAAGAACACTTTTAAAAAAAAATTAAAAATCAATTGTTTTTTCCCATCTCTGGAAAATTAATGTAAACAAATGACAAAAACAAAGAGGAAAAAAAAAAATCTAAAAAACAAACAACCAGCAGTGATGATGGAATGAAAATTAAAAAGAGAAAGAAGTCAAAGCAGAGGTTTGGTGATCAAACCGAGCCATTCTGGTGCTTTTCCCCTTTTTGTGTTGCTAATGATCAAAATTACATGAGGTGGGCTTAGACAAGTCTGTGGTCTTAGGATGTAGCAAAAAATGTATTTAAAAAGAATACAAATTTGCATGGAACAAACTCTGATGGAACCTTTAAAGAATGGCTGTTTCAGTGTCAGACGTTTAATGTTAGCATGTGTGTGTGCTGTAA
This sequence comes from Cichladusa arquata, assembly GCA_026413545.1. Lineage (NCBI taxonomy): Eukaryota > Metazoa > Chordata > Aves > Passeriformes > Muscicapidae > Cichladusa > Cichladusa arquata. Next base: position 109,315,934 of record JAOTQP010001546.1, read on the forward strand.
ATACCTTTTCATGTGTGACATGTACAGTTGACTGGGGAAAAAAAAAAAAAGTATGTAACCGAACAAAAAAGAATAATAATCAAATGCTATTTTATCAGATGATGCACTTTTTCACCTTGATGAGAAGCCACTGTTCACAACTATGCAATCTTCCAGTTTCTCTCTCTATCTCCTCTCTCCAACCTCAAATTTCCCAACTATTTTCCATAACCTAAACCGTTTTTTCTTTTGTACAAAGAAACACAAAAAGTTCCAAACTCTGGTTCAAGGTGAGAGTGCTACTGTGACTTTTCTCAAACAATAAGAGCTAACAAACAGACAAACAAAAGGGGTTTGGTTTTGTTTTTAAGAAAAAGGAGGTTCGGACATGACCCTCTTTATGTTCTCTAAGTGAATCAATGTTTTCTACATGTGCCAGGCTTCTGTTGACTGTTCTTTGGGTTTGGTTTTCTTTCCTGATTCATTTCTCTCTCTTGGATTTCAGAATTTTTTTTCTTTATTTGGCTCCTTATGTTTTTTGGTTTGGTTTGTTGTTTTTTTTTTTTTTTTAAATTCTGGTTTTGTATTGTAGGTATTGGGGATGTGAAGATGAAGGTGAAATTTGGCTTAACTCCAAGTGTTTTAGTACATGTGTGTGCTCTATGTACATAGTTTTCTACATAGAAAATTTTACGCGCTTTTTAACGCACTTTACGACTTGTATGTACAAAGTTGTCTATATAGAAAATGTAGTGAGTGTCCCCCAAGCCTCAAAGAAGAGCCTTTTGATTCCATGACTTAAGAGGATTTCAGGTGTTTGAGTATCTCATGTGTGTGTGTGTGTGTGTGTGTGCATTATATACTATATTATATATTATAGAAATATATAATAGCCTATGTCCGCGTGAGGGTGTGTATAATATAGACACACATCCAACCCAGGATCATACCCATCCACACCATCCAAATAGAGGTTTTGTAGTTCTTTAAGCTGTAATAAATAGCCTGGCTCTACTGGGTAAAACCCCCCCTGTCCTTAGGAGAAAGGTAGAAAATTGACCCGTTATTCACAGTGGATATTCCTTGGGGGGAATCCACTCTTTATAACTTTTCTTTCCCCACCCCAGTTTTGCCATGGAGAGAGTGTTAGTGAGGAAACAGGTGCCATGTAAGGCTAGGAAGAAAGAACACAGCAGCACAGGCCCCACGCAGGAAGCAGAAGAAGCAATTTATTGCAGAAGCAGACACATTTTTATAGACTGGTTCGCAGAACCAAAGACAGAACCAAGCTGGTTGGTCCAAGGAAGGCAACACCTCTTGTAAACATGCCTTTACCAGAACATCACGTTCCTCACACACTCTCCTGTGCACAACACCAGGTGCTAATCCTTTTTATTAATTCTTTCCCTTCTGTTTTCGTTTGAGAAGCTTGGGAAAACTCAAGCTGCGTTTTCCCCTGATTCTCACCACTATCCACAAACAGGAGAGAGCATTGGTGAGGAAACTGGAGAGAGCATTGGTGAGGAAACAGGGTGGTCCAGTGATGAGCTCAGGAAACCATGTGGCCACCAGAGGTGGCTGCTCTGTCCCCTGCCCACCACTGGCTCCCCTGCACGTTGCTCCCACCTCTCTGTGCCTGTCACTCTTCAAATCCCTCTATCAGATTCTTCTCAGCCACAGCTTGGCCGAGGCCAAATTCCTGGATTGCTGCTGTCAGCTCACTCTTATCCCATATACTGCACACAGATCCCATGGTCTGGATCCATATGGATGCCTTCCAACTTGAGATAGTCTGTGGTTCAACGATTCTGTGACCTTGAATTTCTTGGGACAGATAAAATCCCATTTCCAGCTCATTGGACACCTAACTTCTGCTCTTCCAAGTGATCAAGGAACAGCTGTGGGTACAGAAAGGGCCCTTTCTGAAGCTGGTAAAAGTGGGGAGGATGAAGGGAATGGATTTGTGGCATCTCTTCCATCAGGTATCAGTGGGAACACAATTGTCCACATCATTCTGTGGTATCAAGGTACTTCTTCTAGCCAATCTTTTTGCATTTGTATCCCCAATAAGAACTTCATGTGTGTCTTCCTGTTCAAGTTACTGCCACATTTACCTGAAAACAACTGTAGTGGAAAAGCTGGATGTCGGCATCTGAAGTCTGTGTTAATGATTGTTAATGGTTAATTTAATGATTAATCAGTATTTTTCAAAGAGAGTATTTCCAACCCCCCCCAGCTCACTTTGAGTTAGAATTTCCATCCCTGAAAATGCAGTGCTAAGAGGCCAAGTGGAGTCATCCCCTGCCCCAGTTTCTTCTAAAGTTTTAAGGAAAAAATTTAGGATACTTTCCTAATTGCTAAATTCAGTGAGCAGAGGAACATAGAAGGCAAGTTTGACTCAATCTGTAATCCTGCAGCTAAAATCTTTTAGGTTCATACACTCCAGTTCTTAAAGGAAGTAACTTGAAAAAGCTGCTTGTTCCATGACTCACCAAGAAAATCTGTCAGGGAGAAGAAATGCGTGGAAGATGCTTGGCAATACTTGTTTCCTCTCTGTATTACCCAGACCCCTCAAAGCAAAGTGAAGCACCCTTTACAGTCTCAATTAAAGCACACCCATGTTTCATTTCCAAATGGCTTTTTTTGGTGACATGGAAACCCAAATCTCTAGCAGTGTCTTTGGGAAAAAACAGGAGAAATTCACTTTGTGGACAAGTATAAAGCCACTTCCAGACACTAAGACAAGGGTGCATTTTTTAAACAGATTCCCCCAGGTAAGGAGGTTTGTCCCAAGTTCCTTGGCTTTATGTGAATGGGATCCAGTCCTCTAATTTAGCCAGAAGATCTGGCTATCCCAAGTTACCAAGATCAATTCCATACTCAAGGGAGACTGCCAGGTAGGGATTCATCCCAGTTGATTTCAGATCTGTTGTGTGGCCTTTATTTGGTTACATTTAGGTCAGCTGAGTCCCATCCAAAGTGGACAGGATTTCCTATGCTTCCAAGACTCTCCCCACCATGGCTTCTCATGAGAATTTTGTACTCTGCTAATGAGCATTCAAAATTATCTCCTTCAACACAGCTCTGGAGTCAGGAATTTGGCTCTGCAGCCCCTGCCAAAGTGGCACATCCACATGAGGCATTCCTCTAGCAGGACTAAAGGTATCAGGCTGCAATTCAGTGTGGGACCCACTCAAGAAATGGGGGCATTTGATTTTCTTAAGTGCTGCACATTTTCTGTGACCATCCTGTGGTCGCTGTAGGGGTTCCCAAAAAATCTCTTGGAAATGAATGCCCAAGCAATAACCTTCTGTGTGTTTTCCTAAAGGATAAGGTCATTCTCCAACAGTGACTTGTTCAAATCACACAGTGAGCTGGTAGCAGTCACACTGGCTTCTCCTCCTGCTCATTCGCAATTTGTTCTGGTCAATTCTCCTCATTTTCTTTAATCCAGCCATGACATTGTAAATGGTAGGAGAATAAAGCTCACATTGCCACTGTTTGCAGGAGAGCTGGGGAATCGTGCTTCTTCCAGGGTGTTACTTTTGCAAGAAGATTAGGAGATGTTTGAGCAGCAGCAAAGGGGCTTCCTAGTCTGGAAAATCCAACTTGATTTTGTCTGTGCTGGACAAAAAGCACTGAGAGCTCCTCACACCACTGACAATTCATGGCTCCTGAATGATATGAGGGTGCCATATCCATCCTTTGCTGCACATCCCACCTCATGGATGAAGGTGGTCCATGGCCTAAAGAACTTTTACCAACCATCCCTGTGCTGGAAACACATTGGAAATGTTTTCCTGGATCCAGCCTGGTTCCCCCTGGCTAACATTAAACCCACAGCTTCTCATATTTGTCTTTCCACTCATGGAAGGAAGCACCAGGTACGTGTCGTCCTGGGTTGACAGACTAAATTTAAACGCCCAAGGCTATCCCAAATCCATCCTGGGATATTGTGCTGAGAATTACCCACAGAGCCCCAGTCATCCAGGTGCCTTAACAAGTTTCCTTGTGGGAATGCAGAGAGAGCAGCCAGACCCCACCAGGAGCCAGCACCGGTCCCACCAGCGCCGGCCACTTCAGTGGTGCCAATTTTCTTGCCACGTATCTGCTGCTGCCTGGAAAGGGCAGCAGGATCCATCCAGGGGCTGCCCTTCTGCTGAAGCCTTGTTTGGTTGGCCATCATTAGTGAGTCTGAGCTGATATTCCCGAGCACACGTTTGTGGATGCAGCCTCCAGCATTCCCAGGGTGTGCTGCTTCCTCTCAGCCTTTCAAAAGGAAGGGAGAAGGGTTTATTTTGCTTTTGCTGATGTTCAACCCCAGTAGATTCTCCTGCTGGAGAGTCCTCCCTCTTTGCCCTCAGGCACTACCAGTACCCCTAGATCACAGGCTATTTCTCAGAGCTGTTTTATCAACATTAAAAGTCATGAAAAATCAATGGAGAATTTTCCCTCGGAGACGACTGGTTTGTAGGAAACGCTTCTGATTTGTTTTCCTCCCTGTTCCCCAAATGGCATCATTCCTAAATGGGCTCTAATATCAATATCAATGTTAGTAGGATCCATTGATCAAGCTGTGAATCAAAGCTCACTGCTGTGGTGGATATACAGATGTTAATGACAGTTGCGTTAAGCCAAATTTAGCAGCTGGATTCTTCAACATCCCTTTGTTTTGTATCTACCTCACTATGATTTCTTTGATTTCTTGTGATTTAGTGTTGTATACAATGTCAGAGGTGATATGTAGATAAAAATATATATATATATATACAAATATATATTTTTTGCTTTGCAATAAAGCTCAAAGCTATAACACGAATATTCATAAAATGTCATAATCTTTATTGTAATGTTTCCTTCTTAGTTGTAAAATCCTGTCTGGATCCTATTTTCCTGTACACTGGAATCGATATTGTGTTCATGAGTGAATGGTTATTTTTTCTGTTCCTTTTCCATTGAAGTGATGTTTTTGAGATGTGAGATAGACACCAGAATTGTCAAACATGAATTTACTTTATTCCTTTTCCCCAAATACAGCCTGTTTGTAACTGGAATCAAAGAGCAAAATTGAAAGAAAATTATTTGCAGTCCTGATCTTTCAATTTTGGTTTGTCTGATCTCAACACTGAATTTGGCAGGAGGCAGAGAGGGAGCAGACAGAGAGGGGCTTTTAGGACTGATGGAGGAAAAATATGTTCATCTCCTTCCATTTGGGTGAAGAGGGGGTCCACTATTTAAAATAATTGGAACGTGGCACTTCCCTTAGCCATGGGACCACATTCATTAAAGATTTGTCCATCCAATGGCAGAGTCACTAATCCAGGTCTTTTCTGTGGGAGTGGAGAGAGCCAAAGAGCTCCCCAGGACAAATCACCACCTGGCTAAGGCAAGTGGGATGCATCTCCTTCAGTGTGGCTGGAATTGAGGATTTGAGGGCACCTCACCTTGATGGGCTAAAGCCAAATTCCCATGGTCAGAGCACAGACACGCTGGCAAGTGAAGAGCCCTCGTTTTTTGGTCACCTGCATCATTCTGAGCCACACACTCTGGGTATGGAAGGAGTGAGGAATGTGGGAGCTCCTGGCCAAAGTGAGGAAGACTTTGCCCTGTGCTCTCCTGGTGCAAACTGTCCTTGGACCCTGTGACGAGCCAGGAACACCACAATGACCAACCTCTGGCACAGAAATTCTGGCTGAGTCCTGTGGTGTGGGAGCAGCATTAGAGAGGGCTGTTGAGGTGGACAGGACCTCTCAAGTGTTTATTATTCCCAGGAAAGCCTTTCCAGGAGCCTCACAGCTTGATCCTCCTGCCAGAAATGTGAGGACACAGAGCCCACATCTGTCCAGAGCAATCCTTTTCAACACCCCCACTGCTCCAATAAGCTGGAATTAGGAAAAAGAACAAAACAAAAAAAGCACCAAGCCCCAAATACTGGGATTCTTAGCTTGGTTAGGAAATATTTACAGGGATCTCACTTTGCTGGGAGCAAAATGATGGGAATTCTCTCCATTTCCTTTCCACCAGACTGTGGGGAATGTAACATTTTCCTCCACTGCTTTATCAAAGCAAACAAAAAATTTGTGACCAGAAAGAATTTGACACAAATGGAGTATGACATATTTTTTTAAGAGCAAGGAGAAGAATTATTACCGAACATAAATCCAGCTGTTCAGTTAGGAAATCAAAATACTTTAAAAATGAAAAATTTAGAAAGGAAAAAGAAAAAAAGAAAGAAGCAGGAAATGAAACTCCAAAATGGATAAATGTCTGTGGAGAAAATGCTGTTGGGTTTCACTTAAAGCACAAGACAGGACTGCAAAGCACAGATTTAGACTGGGTTTCACGAGACCCCTTCTGCATAGTCTTCTCTCTAAAACTGGCACAATTGTTCAGTACAAACAGCAATTTTTTTTCATCATTCTGATCTGGTGTCTGTACAAATCTGGCTTGTTCTTTGGTTTGGTTTGGTTATTTTTGTTGCCTGTTCCCACCTATTTCTATTTTTATGGTGTAGTATTTTGTCTATCTGGAATGAAATACAGGTGTGTTCATGAAGTTGTGTAGCAGATGGAATTACAGGTTGGAGTTAAATTGGAAAAAAGAAATAATCTAACAATGAGAAAAATATCTATATGAAAAGTATGCTTCCAAAGTGTGTGTTTGAATTTGGGCATTTTGTCATTCTACTGAGCTTTTTGAAAGGTTTATTTTGAGATAATGAGACTTTATGAAGTTTGAGAGGAGCTTGAGATACCAAAAAGCACAATTTATTGTTAAACTGCTATAATTTGATTGAGGGTCCATTATGGTAGTTCAATCTTTGCCTATTATAATCCCCATATTTTGACATGAAATACACAATCCTTTCAATCTGTTCATTAATCATCTTGCATTAGGCAGAAGGGAGAGATGCAGCTGTTTCATTTCTGCTCACAAATCCCATGGAATTCCCAGCCTTATCTGTTCTTTATTTGCTTCAGAAATAGGGTTGGATTTTGTAATTTGTGGTTATTGTCTTCAATCCCTGCTGTGAAGTCAAAAAGGTCTTTTAATTGAGTGGCAAAGAGTCTGTCCAGTAAATGGAAGAGGCAGCCTGGCTTTTCTCTCACCTGCAATGAAATGAGCTCTGGGAAGGACCAGGTTGAGGAATCGCTGGTGGATCTGATTGGGTCACACTAATTAATGTTAATGAGGTTCTGGTGGATCCTCTCTGCCCTCCAGAGCTGCAGTGTTGGATGAACTGCATGTCTGAAGCAGAATTAATGATGTGTTCAGAGGGCTGGTGGTGGTTTGATGAACTGGGGAAGTCTTCAGCATTTCTTCTTCTTCATCTCTTTGAAGGGAGCTCAGGTTTTCTTCCCTTTCTCCCACAATTATTTCCACTGGTGCTAATGGGATGCCTTTGGTTTTGGTCATGGAAGCATTTCCTTGTCACATCTGATTGGTTTGCTACTGTAGTCATACTGCAATGATTTCCTAATGCCAGCCCTGAGGTTTTGAGTCCTCCTGGAGCATCAGCTTTGCTTTTTTGAGAATCTTTCTGTGTCTCCTCCATCTCTGTGGAGGAGCTTCATGCTCACTGCTGGGCTACCTGCTCCTTTCCATGTTTCAGGACTGTGATCCCTTTTGTTCTGGAAGCTGGCTCCTGAGCAAAATTCCTCTTATTCCAGCTTGCTAAATGTGGGAAAGCTTTCCCAGCTTCCATGGAGCTGGCCCAGCTTTTGTCTTGGCCTGGAGCAGAGCATCCATCAGTGAGCAGGGTGTGCTGTGAGAGCAGGAATTGCCTCTGTGTTGCTGTTGCATGACAGATGGGATATAGCAAGTGGATATACCAGCACTGGGAATGTCTTCTGCTGTCTCACCTGCCTCAGAGAAGGTTTGGGTAAAATGCTGAGCAGGTTCTGACCATGGAGCTTTTACAGAAATCAAGACTCATCTGATTTGGATCAAGGGTTTCCTGAGATCCTTTAGCCAGCAGAGCAGTGATAGAGGCTGCAGGACTCAGTTTTATTTTCTCTCTGTTGTTGCTGAGGTTTGGAGGCACAAGACCCTGCACTGAGTCAGATTTGGCTCACTCACTTCTCAGCTCGAGTCAAGAAACAATTTTTTGTCCAAGAAATGAGGGTGAAACCATGGTTTGAGGGTCCCTTCATGGCTGTAGGGTTGGGCATCAGGACATGCCCAGGCTCACATGAAGAAGGACAAGATAATTGTTCAAACAAGTGATGGATCATGTTGAACCTGAGCAGAACCAGCCTGCACTCACCAAAGCAGTCACAGCATCAACACACAGTCCTGCCTGACCCAGACTAGCCATGCCAGGAGGTGTGGGGCTGGGAGAGGCTGAAAGGATGATCTTCCTCCTCCTCAGGGGGCCTGTCCCATCTCCCAGGCTGGCTCCAGCCCCCAACCTGCACCCTGAGTCACTTTCGTGAGGTGTTAATGGCATTGGCTGTGAGGACACTCAGCTCCTGGTGCCAGTCCCTCTTTGGATCCTTAGCTCAGCACCGATGACATCACCTGGCAGGGAGTTGGGTACAGCTCTTCCTGAGCACCAGATGAGCCTGTCACTGCCCAGCCAAGTTCACTAAGGATGAGCAACCAAACTCCTTCCTTGGAGTTGCCTGGGGTCTCTTCATCACCCGAGGTGCAGGATGAGGGGCTGAGTAACATTTTGGATGCACTTTGAAGTGGCAAAAACTTTAAACTAAATAAGACACACAGCTTATTCTCCCGTTCCTGTTGCATTCCTTGTTTCCACTCACACTAATAAATTACACAGAGCAGGATGTGGCACTCAGTTGTCAAAAGTTTTTCAGTTCTTGGCACAGTTTTGGCTGCAGTCAGTGAATATTGACCCAGAGATTCCCCCATGTGAGGATTTGGTAGCTGGTGTGGTGACAACTTTGGTTGTGGGTAGTCTTTTGTGGAGGCTCAGGGACACTGTCACAGGGAGAAAGAGCCACTGTCACAGTGTTTTTTCATTTATTATGGATAAAGTCACCACAAACCTTATCAACTTTTGGTTCAATGTCATGACAAGAACACTGCAAAAGTCAAGAGGAGGTGATATCAGACTGAACCTGAAAACAAGTCTCTGCTTAATAAGAGAGAGCCAAGGTTTTGGGGAGAGGTCATATCTTTTACAAGAAATATATATTTTATTATTAAAATACCTCTCCCTTCAAACCATGCCTCTTGTATCACCTCAGACTATGCCAGCCCCCAAAATATGATGTCTAAAATATGATGTCTAAAAAATTGATTTTATCCCAGTGTAGTCATTCTATTGTTAACAAACTTTTGTGGCTCATTTCATCCTTCTGACTTGCACCTTGTTCTTATCCCACACCAAAGCAGGAGGCTTCAACTTTGCAAGGTGCCAAAGGTTTCTTATTAAATCCCAAAATACCATCCCTGCTTTACGTGGGAGCTGAGGGGATCAGAATGTTCCAGGAAGAGCCCAGAATTTTTTTGGTCCATCCTTCTCTTTGTTATGCTGCCAGCAGAGCCTCAAGGATGGCATATGGCTTTGTTACATTTGCTTTTTTTAAAAAAAATAACGACCCTACAGTGCTGCCTGAGTTTTAATAGCTCTGTGTTTATGTGCATTTCCCTTTTGATAAGTGAGATATTTCTGCAGAATTCAGCCCCTTCAGAACTGGCTGCAATTTCCTGCAATAATTCCTCATTTTTCAGGCTAGGGTGAGATTTTCTGGCTATTTTTTTTCTGCCCTTCTCACAGTCCAAGACTGATTTACAATATAATTCCTTGTTTTCTTCCCCAAATCCTTCCCCATCTTTGATGCTCACTCTAAGAACTCAGCCTTGGGCTTTCTTAAAACTCACAGCCAAGAGCACTGAAAGAATTTGCATCAAGTGAGGCCTGGAGGTGTTTGCATCTTCAGATTGGGTTAAAACTCCACAGATTTGGCAAGTCAGATTTGGCTGCACAACTCTCTGGATCACTTCAATGCTGGCTCCATCAGGTCCTGTGTTCAGTGCATCAGATGCTTTTGCAATATTAGGGGTTTTTTTGTATAAAAATGTCACATTTTATCAGAAAAAACAAATGTATTTGCATATTCTTATGACAAGAGCAACCTCCATCCACATCAGCCAAATTTTGGTAATTCAAATAGTAGAAATCACCTGTAACCCTTTTTTTGAGCAGCTTGGTTCCTTTCTCAGGAAATGTTTGGTTTGCATGAAGCAAAAAGAGTTAGAATCAATCTGGTATTAAAAACTATACCAGGAATTTAAAGAAACTATTCTGTGCTCATTTCTCATTTGGTGTAGTATGGCAATATTTAAAGAATTATTGAAATCTGGTTGTTTTCACATCCCATGGCTACATTTATAATTTATTTGGCTACATTTATAATTTATTTGGCTACTTGAGGAGTTCCAGAAGATAATTCCCTTAAACCTGCAGGCTTTAGCAGCCAGACGTCCTTCCCCAGGTGTGCTCAGGCCTGGTTATCATGGTAGGATTTTGGGATCATTGCTTTTGTAGAAACCAAGAAGAACACTGGGAGAATACCCAGCTGTTTTTGTCCTTTGAAAATTTCTCTTAGCAGCAACAACATAAGTTTTTAGCATGTGGTTTGTTTTCTGTTCTTTATTAAGGTATCTTTCATCTGCATTCCCATGACAATTTGTCACTCTGTACACCTTAGAGGGATGTGTGAGGCAAGATAATGATTCCCCTAATGATTCCAGGGCAATTTTATTTCTTCCCCTTGCTCTTCATCCAGAAAAGGTCTCCCACAAAGCTGCAGTAGGACTCTCTCAAGTTTTAAGGTTTCTGACTGTGCCCCTAGAAATAGGATTGGTCCTTGAGATTTGTGTTTGCTCCATGACATCCTGTCCACTTTGGGAGGCAAAAAAAAAAAAAAAAAAAATTTGCATTGAAGGTGAAATTTGACTCACCCAATTTTAGACATTTACAGCCTGGTTGTCCCACTTGTGCAGATTAATGAATGGATGCCACATTTAGGAAGGAATGTGCCTTTCTTGGATGCACTTCCTGCCACTGTAAAGCAGCTGCCTGCACTTTGTCAGGTGAATCATGACCTAGAAATGTCTGGATCTGTCTTGACTTTAGAAGGAGTCCGAGATACCAACTCAAACACAGGCATCAATCTCTGTTTGTTCAGATAATGAGGCTCCCAGTGTCCCAAGATCAAATCAATTTTTAAAGTGTGCCCTGCAGACTGCTCACCTCTCAAGGTGATCTCCTGTTTCTTCCAATCTTTATGGGAGGAGAATAACTTCTCACTTTTATCACTGTGGCTCATGTTGGTAATATTTAAAAGTTTGATTTCTGTAAAAGATCTCATTGGAACCTTAATGGTCACTTAACACCGTGTTTATACAGCAGCACTTCCAAACAGTCTCATTTTTATCCCCAAAAACCTCATTTTCATCCCAAACAACCTCATGTTCACCTTCTTCCCCAGCTCAGGGTTTCAGTAGAGAAGTGTCACCTGCTGAAAATCTTGAGCTGCTTTCAGTCTTGGTCTTCTCTCCAGATCTGGCCACAGCCAATTTTGCTCATTTTGGGAATTCAGATAAACTTGAACAACCAAGATCAGCTTGCCAAGCCCCTCTGAAGGGATGCTGTAAGATCCTGCAGCTCTTCTAGATTTTTATTGCAACATCTAAAAACAATTCAGAGGCTTGAAGTGCCATGTCTGGTACCTTGTTTTTGAAGAAGGAATCCTTCAATGTACCCACATCTCTTGTACCAAGCCAACACCTTTTCTCTGGCAGAACAAGTGGCATCATTTGTTTTCACCTTCCAAAGAGATTTTAGAGGATTAATGCCAATGAGCTGGTGCTGAGACATGCCCTGTGTTCCAAAAAGATCCTGCTGATCTCTTTGTGAGCATCTCTCTGGGATCTGCACTCTGTGGGATGCTCCAGCAATCACTGCATCACTCAAAGAACAAGAGGTGTTCAGTTCCCAAAGCCACTGGCCAGGGTTGCACATGGCAGACCCAAGTGGGAAAAAATTACAGGTGCAGTGGGATGAGAGGAGCTGTGCTGACCACACTGGGGAAAAGCAGCTGTGTTGCCTTGGCATGAAATGAAGGAACAAAAATTTAAGATGGCTGTTGCTCCAATGTGGATTAATAAATTCAGGATGGAATAAGCCAGCATTGAAATGAGTTGGTACTTTGAAAAACCCAAACCTCCACAAACTTTTAAGACTGAATATTGATGGTAAAATTCACTTTATCTGACTTAGATAACTAAAAGTTAACTCTCCAAACTCAAACTAGTGCTGCTCAACTTTGCCTTTGATCCTTGGAGAAGAACACTCACCCCTCCTAGCAGAGATATCTAAAGCAGGAGAGATCAATCAGGCTCTGGAAATGCCAATTTCCTTCCACTGACTACAGAAGGAGCCAGGGGTGATCCTCTAACACAATGTAGAGATCACAGGCCATTTTCACTACTCATGCAGCAAATTCCTTTCTGTAGGAATGAGGCAACATTCCTGCTGTCCTTCTTCCATCTGTAATTCATCAGAGAAGTTCAGACATTAACACCAAGGGGCAAAATCACTGTAAAAAGTAGAGATCTCCATTGTTTCCTGGAATAACAAAGCCTACCCCTCTCAAAAAGCCTCACAGTCTCAGATCCCAAACCTTGACACAGTTTGATAGAAGGAATTTGGCTTTTCTGATTTCCACCACTTCTTTTCCAGCTTGAAAGCTTGTGCTTTAATTGTCCAAGTATTTTCTGGGCAGGCCATAAAGTTTTCATGGAATTCCTGACTTTTCAGCCTTCTGTAGTTAGGCTTGTGCTTCACTGCCTTGCTGCTCAGAGCTTGGGAGGAGGATGCTTTTCCTTAGACAAGGTTGTAGGGTTTTTTTGTTGAATTAGTCTGTTAAAGGGATTTTTGCTTTAGAATAATGATCATAAAGAAATCCCTCCTGCAGTGGGGCACCTCACAGCACCAGAGGCCTCCATGCTTGGATTGCCCTTCCACTGGCCCATCAAGCTTCCAGAGGAAAGTCTTGCTAATTAAAGCCTAGGGTAGAGGAGCACTGTGATGAGAATATGTCTAATCCTTGATCCTTTCCTCTTTAAACAGATTAATTCTTCCTGACCAGGGATTTTGTCAAGCTCTTTACTTCTCTATGAGCTAGATTGCTACGAGCTCCTCAGTGCTGGGTAGATCCCACCAGCAGAGCCAAGCTGTTCTCAAAAATCAAGTAGTGTTTAAAAATTAGGAAACTCAGGTGCAGGGGCAGATTTTCCATGGGGGAAAGGTGCAGGTGTGCTGTAGGGAAGGAGGGATTCCTACATGGACAGAATTGGCAAGGAGGAGCTGAGGGGCAGTGGTGGAGCTGACTGCAGAAATCTCCTGGGAGGATGTAGTGTCTGACAGAACTAAAACAGGGTGACTGACATAACCAAGGGCATCCCACTCTTGTGTTGGACTCCTGCTGCTTCTAAAAGTCCATCAAGTGTCCAGAATAAAATCTAAAGGGAAGCAGAGATGGAAGAACTTTGATAAAAAATTTGTCCTTATCTCCTTTGAGCTCACAATGTTCATCAAACCTCCTCCAGCCTCTGGCTGGGGCTTCATTTTGCTAAGGATTGCAGACGTAATTTTCAAAATACATTTGGTATTTTTTTGTGTAAGATATTCCTTTTAAGTAATTCTGCAGCCTTTACCACCTGAGTACTGCATATTTACTTACTCACCCATTTAGAGTGGGGAGAGAAGCTGAAAGAGGGATTAATCCCACTCAACTTTCTCTCCCATAAAGAGTCTGGTCTGAGTTCTTTGCATCTGCTTCCTCACCATCAGTGGAAGGAGATGTGCACCTCTGGAGAGGAATTCTACACCACTCTTCTGGATCTAAGTTCAGTAACTTGAACTCAGAAAAAAAACATATTATTTACCTGAGTAAAGGCAACTTGAGAAGGTATAAATTGCAAAATCATGTACTAAATAAATTCCTGGAATACTGCTGAGGGACAGGAATGTTTCTGTTGGAAGCCTGGTTTTGGTGGTTAGGAAGTCAGCTGGATCCCTCTTCTTGGAGCTGGGATTTAAACTGCAGCATCAGATTTTCCTGGCTATTTTCTGATTACTGTTTTCTTGCTTTCAGAAAAGTCAGGTTGGTTGTGGAATAAAATCAACATGTTTGACTAAATTAGTGAATTTCCGTGGTGCTTCAGGCACAGGGTGGGATTCTTGGAACTGTCCTGTGCAGGGCCAGGAGTTGGACTTTGATGATCCTCCCAACTCAGGATTTTCTGTGATTCTATGATTCTAAAGCTTCTTTAACTCAGAAAAGTCAAAGCTGGGTGCAGTGAGACCAGGGTGGATGTGGCACTTGAGGACACAGTTTAATGGTGACCATGGTGCTGGGTTAATGGTTGGACTGGATGATCACAGAGGTCTTTTCCAACCAATTTCCAAGGATTATTGCAGGGATGCAGTCATTTGCATCTCATCCTGATCATTTCAAGAAAGGGCCCCATCCAGATGAACCCATGGCTTGGAGTCACAGACCCTCTGTGGATGATCCTTCTTTTTGAGAATTCATCCACCCCAAAAAAATAGATTGCTGATAACGTTAAATGCACAAACTCAAATCCCAGCTGTGGGAAGCTGAACACCACTTTGCCTGGCCAAAAAAAAAAAAAAAAACAAAAAAACAAACAATGGTGGGTGAGCAAGAAGCAGCAGTTTGGACAGCACAGACTCATCCAGGAGCTCGGTGGAGTGGCAGAAAGCCGTGACTCAAACACACACTCACGTCCCTCACTGAACGGTTTTCACATTTCTTTAAACGTCGGGGTTTTGACCAAGTTTTCATGCTTTTTATTAAGGCAAAAATCCGTGCTTGTGAAATTGTGAACTTGATGTGTTATTTTGTATCTGTTTAAAAAAAAAAAAAGAAAAATGTATTTAAAGCTAAAGAGCCGTTATTGTGCGGGGTTTTCTCTCAAACTGGTGCATACACTTTACATCAGGGACCTACTATATATAACAAAAATCAGTGCTACAGTTACTGTAAAACCAGATACACACCTTTTACTGTAATAATAACTTTTAAAACCTTGCACTGTAATGGTTGCTATTAAAAAAAAAAAAACTACTAAAAAAAAAACAAACCTCTTGTCAGAACTGATTTTGTATCTTTGATTATATCTGAGATTTTAGCATTTTTGTATACTTGCCATGTCAACCACAGCATCCTCCACGGTTGATTTCCAGGTTCTGTTCCCTTTCTGTCTAACCCAACACATGCATTGCTCCGTGTGGATGGGCAGGGTATGGCCGTGGGGGAGCCACGTAGGTCCTCACCCCGCTCTCGCTCAGAGCCCAGCGGAAGGAAAAGCAAAGACCCCAAACCGTTGGGATGGTTTCAGATCCCGAGTTCCAGCTGCCCCAACAGAACCCAGCGAGCGATTCCCGAGTCATTCCTTAATCCTGGCGTTGCTCCAGCTCCATCCCACGGCAATGCAGCGCGAGTAGGTAGGAAATCCAAACCAACGAGATAACTTTGCAATCACTGAGTTTATCGATAAAATTTTTTTTTAATTTTTTTTTTTTTTTACCTTCCCCTTTTGAAGGTTTTTTTGAACTAAGATGTATTTGGAATCACAGCATGGTGTTGCAATTCTTTCTACTTTTAAATACTGATACATTCTGTGTGTAAAGTCTTGTTTCTTAGCTAAGAGAATCTTAAATGTGGAGCTGAGTTCGAACCATTTTTTTTCCTTGTTGTACTGTGATTTGGGAATTATTTTGATATAATCCTTTAATTTGGTAGAAGATTTCCCACGCCTTCTCCCTCCTTCCTATCACCATTTCATATTTTTTACAAAACTGAAAAAAAACAAACAAACAAAGGAACAAATAATCTTTTTTTCTCTATTTAGGCTGTGTAATGTTGTGTTGTCCAGATTCTGTATAAAAATATGTATATGATGTATCTGATATTTGGCAGTGAACGGCTGCAACTTTAACCAATATAATTAACAAAGAAATGCATAATGTTGGTGTTTTAAAAAGTAAAAAAAAAAAAAAAAACCTAGTTAAGATGTTTGTGTAAACTTGCATGGTTTAAAATGTACTTAGTGCATTGAGAAATGTTGTTAGGGTCCTAAGTGAAAGGCTGGTTTACTTTTTGATTCTAATGGTGATTGGTTTGTTGATCAGAATATCCCCTATACTGTATGTCTTAGTTTATTTAGCATATTGGTTTCTTTTCTCTCCTCCAGACCTAGCATAGTGTATCTATCTCTGTGTGATACTGTTCCTTAAAACCAGGTTGTGGAAACTGCGTTTCGTCCGGCCAAAACGATGTTTCGCATCACGCTCGCGGTTCAGTTGCGCTCCATTTGATTTGCTGTGAAGTCCAGGTTTGACTTTCCCTTGGGATCTTACGGCAGGAGATGCTCCAGGCCGGGCTGCAGGTGCCACTGGGACCAGCAGGATCTGAGGGTGTGGCTCCAGTGGGACACCAGCGCCGGGTCTGGCAGTCTCTGACCACGGAGGGGTTTGAGGGCAGTATTTGCTCCATCCTTAACCAACCAAGGCTGGGTTTTTCCTCTTGGCAGCACGTGTTTTATCAGGATCCCAGCAGGCTTTCTCCCAGCTCTCTAATGGATGAATTTGGCTTTTGTGGCAGCCGTTCCACGCCGCTGAATCACAGGGTACCGGCAGCAGCGGAGCGTGGACGACCCGCCCTCGCCACCTTGAGAAACACAACGAGCCTTCAGCACTTGCAATAAGCTCCATGTTCCCTTCCAGAAGCACAAATTCCACGTTCCAGAGGAGCTGCCTCTGCATGCTGCAGAGCTGATGGATATCGTGACAGTCAGGACCAAACGTCCAAGAGGCGACCACGCGGGCAAAGGTCACGGTCCATTTTCACATCTCCTGCCCCCACCACACCTCTTCCCACTTCTCTCCAAGCTTTGCTGCTGCTGAACCACCACAATGGGGACATTTCCAAGCCTCCAGCAGGAACCAACAAAATTTGCTGGGTTTATTGACCATTAATGGCTCGTGTGACTGCCCTCCCTGTGCTGGGCAATGCCGACCCTCGTGTTCTTGTCTCTCAATGCCTGAAAAATCTCCGGCGGCCTTTCCCAAAAAAAAAAAGACAAAGCTAGGCTTGAATATATAGAGCTATCCAGCTTCTTCAAGTCCTTCATCCCAGAGGGTCTCCAAGGGCTTTTCCAGCAGAACACGATCTTACTCGTGCAGCCATGAAGTGGCAGAGCGTTGTTAGTGACCTGCAGCCACCTCCGGGGTGACCCTGCCCGCTCACGGCCACTCTATGCAACAGTCTGGTCCAAGAGGTGTGGATCACACCCTTGGGGCGTGAAACATGCACAAATCCCAGCTAAACCCATGCTGAGACCCAAGAGGATAGATTGTTTCATTGAATTTTCCTTTTCTGTCCTCACGCCACAAGCAGTCCGAGTAACCTAAACTTTTCCAGCTTGCTTTCATCAGCTTTTTCCTTCCTGAAAGCTTTTTAAATATTCTTTTCACACAGGAGGATAGGGAACAAATCTTTCCTTCTCATCTCCAGAAATAGAACAACTCCTCTTTCTTTGCTTACCTTCCTTCTAGTCATTGACCAATTAACTTCCAGTCCTCCCCGATCTCCACCACATCTTTTAAACGACAGCTGCACTCTGATTTTGCTGCTTGATGTTCTAATTGGTTTTAATCCGGACAGAAATAAACAGCCTGACACTAGGCACTGGCAGGGATCCTTTCTTGGCATGCAGATATAGGCACTGTCCTGTGGCCAAATCCTACAGCTCGATGGGCGCCGGCTTTTGGCCTTGCTGCTGACTGCAAATCCTGTGATTTGTTGCAGGATTGGCTGCATCTCTGAAAAGCTGCCCGTGGCACTCATCTCCCCAGCTTGGTAAGCTTTGTTCTTCCTTTGTTCCAGGTCCAGAATTACTCCAGTCAAACAGTGGAAATGCCTCAGCATTCTGCAGAGAGGAGGAGATCTCCTGGTTGATGTTTCGTGGCGTGGTGCTCAGTGGATCTTTCTACCCAAAAGGAATTCAGTTGATCCCAAATCTGAGCTCTTTATATAGAAAAGCTGGTGCTGGAATCAAGCTTTGTTTTCAAAGGCTGTGAGCTCAGCTGCTCCAGACCCCTCAGGGTTGTGGAGCATTCTCAGATGGAGAACATCAGCCCTCAATCCCTTACAAGAGCTTTGCCCATCAATTTTCTTCCTGCAGAGCTGGCCTTCTGTATCTCCAAAACATCTGGGAGAAAGTCTATTCCTTGAGAGATGCCATCTGGATTTATAGACCTGTAGTGTCCCCTTGCCCTTGGCCCATCTGCCTCTTCGTGGCCCCATAGACATCAAGAGAAGTTGGCTTTTAGAGCAGCCTCCTGCAGTCAGTCTCCAACAGTCCATCCTCCCTCCCTGTCCCAAGGCCAGCATGAAAGTGTTTCCATTGATTAATTAACCATAGACCTGCTATAAATTACCAGAATCCCACAGAAATAACTCATGGCACAGCTCTCCACCAGCTGTTCATCTTCCAGTTGTTTGGTTTGCTCAACAGGAGCATGTTCTGGGATAAGATAAAATTCCTCTTAACAAATATTACCCTGGATTACAAGCTGGGCACAGTGCTTTGCTCACCCTCACTAGAAACACATCAGAAGAGTTTATCTGTATAAACAGACTTTCCCCTTCCTGCCCTCAGAAGAACAAATGCCATGACCACCTCTAATTTCCATCCTTGAAACCAAATTTAAAAAACCAACAAAACCCTCAAAAGCCCAAAACCCTGAAAATATTCAGCAAATTCAAGGTGAGGCAGGGATTTTGCAGGCCATGGCTGTGGATTTATGCAGGACTTTCCATGACTGTTTTATTTCCAACGCAATAAAGAATAACCAACTTATTGTAGCAAGCCTTGTGCCAGGTGCTATCTCCCAAAACCTTCTGCATGGGACAGTCTCCCTGTTTTTTCTCTGCCTCACAGCACTTTGCAGAATGTTGGAAGGGAAAACACCCCCCTTTGTAGATTGCAAATAGGGAAAAGTACGTGATTTTTCTTTCTTTTTCTTTCTCTTTTTTATTCATTTTCTCTATCTTAATCCTTTTATTGCTCTTTCTTTCTCCTTCCTTCCTTCCTTCCTTCCTTCCTTCCTTCCTTCCTTCCTTCCTTCCTTCCTTCCTTCCTTCCT
>JAOTQP010001546.1:109341657-109355956 GCA_026413545.1 Cichladusa arquata
TGTATTCATGTCTAGGTTTGTTTTTCCTTTCATTTTTGATGACTGGCTGGAAGATAACACTTTTCTAGCCAGGCACTAGCCAACTTTCTCCTCCCCTCTGCTCCTCCCTGCAGGATTGAAGCTGGGGCTCTGCTTACAAACCTTTTGGTTTTTCCACCTCAGCCTCCTGCACAGGAGAGGGACCAGGAGCATCCCGAGCCAGCAATGCCCCAGAACTGTCCCCGAAGGATCCTGGCTCTGGATCCCCGGGCAGGGATGGGCAGGTTTTGCTGCTTTCATTGCTACAAACACCCACAGCAGCAGCAGCCCCAGAACGGGGCTGGGATGTCCCTGGAAGCCACTCAGGGTCCCACCCCTCCCTGGGGCTCTCCATGAGCTCGCCACGGGCTCGATGGGGTTTGGTTCCAGGCACTGCCATCCATGAGGAGTCTCCAGCATTCCACAGCAGCTCACCTGCCCCGGGGAACAGGATCCCAGGAGTTTTGGTTTTGGGGTGTCCCAGGAGCAGCCCCGTGCTGGTGCAGCCCCTCTCCCAGCCCCAGCAAAGAGGCACCAAGACACTCCCAAGTTAAACTCTCCATTTATTGGAACCTTTTACAAAAAACTCAACATTGTGCTCGTGTCGAAGGAGTGTTCCTTGTCTCTCAGTTCCTGTTGGATTTGAAATCCTGGTGCTCAGGGCACCGTGGGCACAAGGGGAGGGCGGGGGCCGTGTCACCGCAGTCCTATTTACAGTGGGAAAGGCCTCGCTCCGTGCCCGGGGGAAGCAGCAGAAATTCTGCAGTGGGGAAAAGGTGCAGCTGCCAAGAGCCCCTCCCAGCTCCTCAGGGCTGCCCCAGGGGCTGGGATGGATCACACAACCAAACCTGAGCTTCGGGGTGAGCCTGGGATGCCCCAAAAATCCCGGGAGAACGCTGGGTGGGAGCAGGGAAGGATGTTTGGGGTGGTGGCACGGGTGGAGCACTCTCTGGAAAAGCTCCTCCCTGGTGGAGAGCTCAGGTCCTGGCTCAGGAGCACAAAGCTGGGCTGTGAATCCCAATCCTGTACTCCGGGGGTTCGGTGATGTTTGGGGTGATTTGGGAAATCAGCAGCAGCAGGACTGGGAGGGCAGCACAGTGCTGTGGGTGGGGAAGGTGTTCCTGCTGGCATTTCATTTCCTCACAGAATTCCATCCCTCCCAACGCTGCTGCTGCCCAGCTATCTCCCTTTGGGAGCCTTTTCACCCCTTCACCCCCCAGTCCTTCCCCTTTAGGGGCGCTCAGCAAGGAGGAATTCATCCCACAACACCCAGAGAGATCCCACAGGGGACACAGCACAATGGACAGGGGGATCCTCCCAACAAAAAAACAGCTTGGGAGAAAGGCCAGAGAGCCTGGAGGAAGAACAGTTGGATTTGCTCTGCTGATCCCTGATCTCAACTGGCCTCGAATCAAACAGAGCAAGGGAAAGCAGAATTCCCAGCCTGGGCTCCCACACTGAGCATCCCGACCCCACTGGGCAGTGCCAACACTTCCCATCCCATCCCTGCTCCCCCAGGCTCCCACTGGAATTTCCCTTTGGATTTTGGGAAGCCTGAGGGCTCTGAGCAGTGCCTGTGCCTGGACAAAGTGCAGTGCATGCCCACATCACTCCAGCTCTGGGAGGGCAGAGCTGACCCGGGCCTGGGCTGTACCTGAGCCATGGCACTGCTGCTAACGAGCCCCCGCTAATGAGGGTGGAATTGAAGCCGTGCAGGAGGAGCTGAGGCCCCCTGGAATGCTGGAGCTGGCACAGCTCCTGACAAGAGCCACATTTCCACTTCTGCAGGGCACAGAATCCTTCCCAATGTTCCAGGGCCTCACAGGAGTCTCCCATGGCATTTTTAAGGAGACTCTGACATGTGCTGCATTTTGGGGATTTGATGTTAAAGCAAAAAGGGAATGGAAAGGGGGAAAAACCATAGGAGAAGATTCCTTGATCTGTGTTTTGCTGTGGTCAGTGCTGCTGGTGAAGGCACGAGCCATGGGCTCTGCTGGGAACAGGCTGCTCCTTCCCTCCCCTTCCCATGAGGCAGTGTCAGTGCTGATGGAAAAACTGGGGAGAAGAGTTTGGAGAGACCCCAAAACGTGGTGCAGGAGGGGCTTGGACCTTGGGAATGAGCCCAGGAGCTGCTGCTGGACCATCCCTGCTCCCACACACCGGGGGGACATCAGGAAAAGCAGGGACATCGAGGTGACACACAAATGTCACCTTCCCACCCCCCCAGCAAGAGCTTCTCCAGGCTGCTCACAAACATCTGGGATGTGCTGAGGGAGAACAGCACACGAGGTGTGCCCTTCCCTGCTGTGCTCCCCTCATGTCCAGCTGCCCTGAACAGGATGGAGCAGCAGCTGAGCTCAGGGGGGTCACAGGTGTGACAGCATTTTGCTGTGGGAGAGAGGAACCAGCTCCCAATCCATGCTGTGAGTGTGATCCCAGCAGCATCACACACTGGAAAGCTCCTGTTGGGATCAGACCTGGGACACAGCCTAAAGCCAGGGGGTGAGGCTGGGCTGGGGTTAAGGCAGAGCAGGAATTGCAGCTCTGGCACACCCAGGCTGGGCTGAGCACAGAGAAGGGTCAGAGCCCCCAGGAGCCTGGAGCACTCTGAGCCCTGGCTGTGCTGCAGGTGGATCTTCCCTAAGCCCAAACACACTCCCTGTCTGTAGGGGATCAGCAGGACATGGGAAAAGACACAGAGACAGCAGCAACTGAACCCCCTGGGCTGCAGCAGGGGAACAGCACCAGGAGCCAGGAAGGACCATCCAGGCCACCCCTGCCCCTCTGCAGGGGCTCAGGGTGGGGAGCAGAGCAGAGCAAAGGGCTCCTCACCAGGTGACACCTGAGAGGCCTCAGCAGTAGCCACAGGGCAAGAGAAGCCAGGATCTGGTGGGTGGGAAGGGCTGTGCCATGGGAGCAAGGATGGGGACAGCAGCTGCACCCAAACACCTCCAGCCTGGCCTGGCTACGGTCCCCTGGGATGGGCTGAGGGGTCCAGAGGGGGAAATGGGCTGGGGAGAGGGGAGGGAAAAGAAAAGAAAACAAAAAAGCGCCTCAGGCGGCAAATCTAAACCACTTTCATTTTAAATAACAATAATTAGAATTAAAAAGAATGGCTGCCCTTGGCTAGCGAGGGGGCAGAGCCAGTGTGGCCATTCCTCAGTGTACAATTCATGGGAGTGTCCTTGGGATCCCACTGCCTGGGTGTCCTTGAGGAGCCATGGGATCCCATTGCTTGTGTATCCTTGCAGGAGCCATGGGATCCCATTCCCTCCATGGGATCCCATTGCCTGTGTCCTTGCAGAGCCATGGGATCCCATTCCCTCCATGGGATCCCATTGCCTGGGTGTCCTCTCAGCAGCCATGGCATCCCATTCCAGGAGCCATGGGATCCCATTCCCTGCTGTAGGAGCGCAGGCAAGGAGGGAAGTGCCCATCCCAATCCCGTTTGTGAGGCCAGAGTCCAGAGCAAAGGGCCTCAACACTCACAGCCCAACAAAGCAGCCCCGTGCCAGCCTCTCCTGCAGGCTGGGAGTGTCCAGCTGCTCCCATCCTGCTCCTGCTGTGCTGCCAATCCTAGATGAACTTGAAGCATTTGGTCTTGTCGTGGGGCAGGCGGGTTTTGAAGAGGACCGAGTCGACGCGGAACTGCGTGTAGAGCAGGGGCATGTACCCGTACACCTTCACAAAGAAGTTGATGCACTTGTGCCGCTCGTGGAAGTGGGAATCGTCGTGGGACAGCGCCTGGGGGCAGCCGGGGCAGCGGAAGGTCCAGCGGGAGGTCACCTGCCAGGACAGGCAGAGGGTCAGTGCCACTGCCCACAGAGCCCAGCACTGCCAGGGGCTCGGGGACAGAGGGAGTTCAGCATGGATTGAAGTGGGTGGGAGCTCAAAGCTCATCCAGGGACACCTCCCACCATCCCAGATTGGACAATGCCAGGGATCCAGCCACAGCTCCTCTGGGCACCCTGTGCCAGGGCCTCCCCACCCTCTCAGGGAACAATTCCTTCCCAAGATCCCACCCAAATCTCCCCTTTTCCAGTTTGGAGCAATACCCTGTTTCCTGTCCCTCCATCCCTTGTCCCCAGTCCCTCTCCAGCTCTCCTGGAGCCCCTTTAGGCTCTGCAAGGGGCTCTGAGCTCTCCCTGGATCCTTCTCCTCTCCAGGTGAGCACCCCCAGCTCTCCCAGCCTGGATTGAAAATGAGGATTTTCTCCACTGGGTGGTGCTGCTCTCTCAGAGTTCTGTCACCCTCTGTGGCATCATTTTTGAAGCAGCCCAGAAAAGTTGGTGTTAAATTAGGAGTTGAATCTTGTACCTTGTTTCCTCTCTCACTCTAAAAACATCAGTGAACAAACATTTCTAATCAATTATTGACTAATTAGTGGATTTTGTTTGTGTGGAAAGGGAAGATGATTTTATGTTTTCTCTAAATGGCATGGAGCTGTTGCTGGGTTTCTTGAATACTTCTCTGAAGACGAAGGAAAGTTTTTTTTTTTGGGTTTTTTTCCTGCATCTAATTCACCCTATTTAAAAATCAGAGTATGTTAACCTGGCAGAAACGTGATGATTAATCCCACAGTGTAACTAAGAAGTTGGCAAAACTTAGATTGAAAGTGTTGGGAAAGGGAAGTTCTCTACATTTCAAGAAATATTTGTGTCAGGTGCCCTTGTGCTTTGTTACCAACAACCTCCTAGGAAGCAAAACATCTCAGGGGCTTCTTCACAGGGAGAGATATTCAGGAAAAACCATTTTGTGATGGAAGAGTTGTGATTGAAAAGAAAGGCAGTTGCTCAGCTGGGGAGCAGATCTGTTGGAATCCTTGCCCCAGAGTCACTGAGGCAGGAAAAGATCTCCAGGACCATCCAGTCCAGCCATCCCCCAGCACAGCCAAGGCCACCACTGCCCCATGTCCCCAAGTGCCACATCCACAGGGCTTTGAAATCTCTCCAGGGATGGAGACTCCAGCACTGCCCTGGGAAACCCCTTCCAATGTCTGACCACCTTTTCCATGAGGAATTTATTCCCTGATGCCCAATCTAAACCTCCCCTGGCACAGCTTGAGGCTCTGTCCTCTCACCCTGTCCCTGTTCCCTGGAGCAGAGCCTGACCCCCCTGGCTGTCCCCTCCTGTCAGGGAGTTGTGCAGAGCCACAAGGTTCCCCGAGCCTCCTTTTCTCCAAGGAGCAGCAGGGAATCCCAGTTTGTTTGGGAGTTTAAAATCACAGACCACAGTGCTGCTTTTTATCTTTTGTTGGCAGCATGGACAGGGCTTGGAGGAGTTGCTGCTCTCAAAGTTTCCTGGTGGGAATAATCACAGAATCCCAGGATGGTTTGGGGTGGAAGGAACTTTAAAGCTCATCCCATTCCACTCTCACACCTTCCACTATCCCAGGCTGCTCCAAGCCTCATCCATCCTGGCCTTGGACACTTCCAGGGATCCAGGACAGCCATAACCTCTGAGGTTAATAAGTTGTTTCCTGTGGAGAAGTGAACCAGGCAAAGACTGGATTCCCCTCACAGCCCTTGGGCCTTGAACCCACTGTAAAAACTCTTCAGGGACCATTTGGAGCTTCAAAGTTTCGGAAATGTTTTTTAAAAAAAGCCCCCACCTTGAATTCTGACAGTCATAGTTCCTTAAAAATGAAGCAAAAAATAAGTCCAACATCCCTGTAATAGTCAATCCCTCTGGCCCAAATCCCAAATCTTGTCTTTTAGGGAAGGATGACTTCCTGATTACATTGAAAACACCTCGTTGGATTTGGCTTCTCCCTGCCTTTGTGTGGCCTTGGGCTACCCGGTCATTTTTGATCCAGCATTTCCCATGGTGTTTAATGAAGTTTGTGATCTTCCTGTCTCCCATTCTTTGTTTGTCTTGTTTATTTAGGTTCTCTTCCTGCC
This sequence comes from Cichladusa arquata, assembly GCA_026413545.1. Lineage (NCBI taxonomy): Eukaryota > Metazoa > Chordata > Aves > Passeriformes > Muscicapidae > Cichladusa > Cichladusa arquata. The sequence continues at coordinate 109,347,576 of JAOTQP010001546.1, forward strand.
TGGGTTTAGGTGCACGCTTCATGTGAATGGTTAACTGGGCTGGCTGCTCTTCCTTGATTTCAAGGAAGCTGTTCCTGGTGGGAAAGGCAACATGTGGAACTGGGAATCTGTAATTTCTTTAGGAATCCACATAGGACAAAGGGCTCTTGATTCTCCTTTTGATCTCTTAACTCCTGCAGTAATTTCTGGCAGCTTTCCAGTTTCCCCATAAACCATTTTTGAGAAATCCAAAATCTGAAATCCCACAGGTTTGTGTTCTGTCATTCCTTTTCTCTGTTCACTTACACTGGATTTTTGATTTGCCTTTTGTTAGGCAGGCAAATATTAAAATTTCTGGGTTCTGGTTAAAGGGAAGCTTGGTGAATTGATTTTGTCCAGCACTGGGAAAGCAGCATCATAATCTCTTCCCCTGTAGATTCCATGTTGAAGCCAGATGTAAAACAAAATTGGAATAAATATGGAATTTACACCTAAATGATGATCCTTAAAGCCTTCCCTGAACTGCAGCCCATCCTGAGGGACAGCAATTTCCATAGCATCTTCCCATTAATAGTTAATATTTTCACTGGGCTTTTATTATTGTTGGGTTGTTGTGAACTCCAAAATATGTTCAGTCTGGCATAAGTTCTGGAGTGGGTTTTGTTTTTTTTTGCAATGAAGAGCTTTGTTTGAACTGATTGAATCCCAAGAAGTCTCTGGGAATGCCAGCAGAAGCTGTTTGAATTTTCCCTTCCTGCTGCAGCCCGGAGAAAGCAGAAGTGGTCAGTGGATCCACGGAACAGCGCTTGGAGCAACGATGACTCCAAATTTGGCCAGAAGATGCTGGAAAAGATGGGCTGGTCCAAAGGAAAGGTAGGAGCTCAAGGAGAGCTAAAAGAGTCTAAAACTGCCAGGGGATTCTGATTTACTGTCTTAAGTGCACAGAGAATTTGAGCAGTGATAGATTTCTACACTTTTTGCAAAGTCTTGTTTGTGTCTCTCCTGCTTCCAGCTTCTCTCCATTCGTTAACAATCTGAATTCCCAAGTGAAAGCAGGAGTTGGAACATTAAATCAGGTTAAAGGTTTTAAGCTGCCTTTAAACCCTCAATTCTTTTCCTGCTTTTGATACTCTTTAAAGCAAGTCCAGGACCTGCTTTAGTCTTTCACCTGGTTTTGAGATTTTTTTCTGATCTGTTCCTTGAACCCCCAAAATGCTGTGAACTGTGTCCCTTCCCAGCTCCAGCCAGGACCTGTGGGTGAGGGGACTGGTTCCTGGCACTGATAAAAACCTCCAGGTCAGCACAGACAGCTGCAAACTGCAGGTTTAATTCCACAGAGGTGACTCAGCAAAGCTGAGATTTGGGGCTGCACATCAGGGTGTTTAGTGATAAGAATCCCCACAAAACCCCCACTACCTTTAATTAGTCTTCTAGATTTCATTTTCCAGACTTTCCTTAAAAGGCATATAATTAGGATCCCTTCTCAATTCTCTAAATGCATTAAAACCTATTTTTGGATTTAAACTGTTGCCTCAGTTGTCTCACAAGTTTCCCACTCAAGATACTGGATCTTCCTTGCCAACAGTTGTACAAGAAGGATTTATGTCTCCATTCCATTACAATGGAACTTGCCCTTGATCAAATTAAGGGGCCAAAGCCCATCTGGGCAGTGAAATTAGGCTGCTTAACACCAGTCCTGTAATTGGTTTTACTGGAGTTGGGTCAGGGAAGGATGTGTGGCCAAGTGTCCTTACTTTTTGAGCAGCAGAAGTTTCAAGGCAAATTTTCCACTCCATTGACCAAATAAACTCTTCTTTGTTTGTAATAACAACAGCCTTTTCCAAATAGGCCTCATCTCTTCAATTATTCAGTATCCCAAGATGTGCCTGCAGCACCACATAAATGTTTATTAATTCTAACACTTTTGGCTGATGATTGATGATAGATGAGGCAGGTAAATACCAAGAACAAAGTTTTAAACCCAAAGCTTTGGCTTTTAATTTTTTAGCCTTGACCATAGAGTTGAGAAAGATAACCCTGGACCTGAATATTGCTTCATATTAAACAACCTCAAAGTTGTTTGCTCCAGTATTTTCATCCACTTATGAAGGGGAAGGAGTTATGAATGTCCTGCTGGTTCCTATCTGCTTCTCCCCTCTCCCTCCCTGTTCTCCTCCCATATAAATTTATTCTAGATTGTGTTCCATGTGGATCTGCTTTATTCCCATTACCCTTCCCAGTGACAGAGACATTTTTGGTTCTTCTTGTGTAGTGTCTTGTTTGAAAGCTGTAAACACTTTGGGCTTGCTTAGGAATGTCAGGTGGCTTCCTGATTAATCACCCAACTACTTAATGTTGTTGCTATTTTAGTGTTTATAATGCTTTGCTGGAGGCTTAAGTATTAGAATTTAAAAAACTTATTGTGTTGTGTGGTAATGCCTGGGAATGAAGTCAGCTGCAAGCAGGCAAATTAATAGGAAGTTGTGATTTCTTGCTGTATTTCCTTGTGAACTGTCTTGCAGTCCAAAAGCTCCAATTGCTGCTGTAAAATCCTTACATTTTTGCCTTCAAATCCTCCTTAGGGTCTCGGGGCTCAGGAGCAAGGAAACCCAGAACACATCAGGGTTAAGGTGAAAAATGACACGCTGGGATTAGGAGCTGCCATCAATCATGAGGTGAGCACTAGACCCAGGGCAGGGAATGGATCCCATTTCAGCACAAGCACAATTATTTGAATGGAATTTGAATGAAATCTACTGTCACAGCTGGTGGTAGCATGTACCAAACTGGATTGTTTAGGACTTGCCAAGACAACCCTTTTAATTTCATTTCACTTTGGGGTGGCTGTTGGAGCTGGGGTTGGTGTTACCACCTGTGGAGCTTCCCAGGGTCCCTCTCACCAAAAAGGATTGGAGATGTCCAAATAATTTACTTCCAAGAGTCTTAATATCTGTCTTGTAAAACTTGTGTTAGTTCTGAAGACTTCTGCCTTGTATTCATGTGGGTGATATTTACAGGACAACTGGATTGCTCATCAGGATGACTTCAACCAGCTTCTGGCTGAGCTGAATAACTGCCATGGACAGGGTGGAACAGGTAGGCTCATGCTTGGCTCAATCAGATGCTGGAAGCTCAGCAGAGTTTCCATTCTATGTCTTAAAAAAGTTCCTGAGGCCCAGTTTGTGATGCAAATAATATTTTTGGTAAGGTTGAGAACTTCTTCTTCCCCAAAATCACTGGGAGCCAAAGGATGTGTTGCCATCCTTGACCATGGATTTGTGGATCTCAGTGGATCAGTTTTGCTCTCAGGATTCAAAAAAAGGCTTTTTGTTGATGAAAGAAAACATAAAATGCTAAACCTGTTTATTTCATCCAGGATCACAATATTTGGGACACTTTCCCTGCCCTGTACCTAGAGGAACATTTCTTTAAAAAGCACCCAGAATCTGTCTGAAGGCTCACAACAATCACTCAGCACTGCAGTGCTCTGCCTTCCTTTGGCTGCTGAGCTGTCACACTTGGCTTCCATGCTCCAGTGGCTTCTTAAATACCTCCTTTTCCTGTCCTTGGAGAGCTGCCCCATAGCTTTTGCTTCAGAGTTCTTCATCTCTGCTCTGAGTGTGTCATAAAGTGATTTTTGTAGCTCTGGTGTTGAGCACACAAGTGGGGAAACTTTCCCAAAAGGGCTATTTTTAAAGTCTTCTGTTTTGGAAAAGCTTCTTACAAACTGACCTTGCTATGTGAAAGTGAAGTTAGGAAGTTGTGGTGGGTGTTAGCTTAGAGAAAGGATTGGTTTATCAAGTGATTTATCATCTCTCCTTTAGTTAAATTCAGTTTAAACTCTGATTTTGTGTCTCTGGAGTGTTGTTAAGCCAGGGGCTCCTGCTTGGGCACAGCCTGTCCTTGTGCTGCTGGGGCTGAATTGCCAAATTAGTGAATTTAGCAACTCTTCATTCATTCATTCCTAACCTTTGAGCACAGAAGAATTTCTAAGAGAGAAAACAGGAAGAACAGGAGGACAATCAGTTAGCAAGGAGATTTTCTAATCCTGGAGTACTAGGATTAAAATTCTGAGCCTGATGCCTCAAAACACCATTTTTAACTTGCTGTGCAGTTTGTTCTTGTGGGGTCATGAGGCCACCCAAGGACTCAGAACTGTCACTCAGCTCCTGGAGAGGTAGGAGAGCATTTCATGGGGAAATTCCAGAAGTTCCTGTCTCCCTTTAGCAGTAAATCCTACCCAAGTTGCAACTTGAGCCCTGGGAAGATCAGGGAGGTGTAACTGGTGGGAAACCTGCAGACTGATGAGCAGAGAGCTGAAATGACTTGCCCAGGGCCACGGTGAGTCAGCAGAGGCAGGTTCAGGGAGCAAGGCTTGGTCCTAAGCTCTGCACTCTTCCCTGGGTCACCTCATGCAAAGTGACCCTTGAAAACCCTTATTTCTCCCTGTTTCACTCAGTTCTTTTAGTCCTTTTAGGAGCTGGGACAAGTTTACAATCACTGAGAACAAATTTGGGTGCACCTTGAAAATTCCAGGTCAGAGTCACGTTTGGTGATACAGAAAGGCAGCGCTCTGAAACTTGTTTTTTTGGCAGTTGTTGAAGCTGGCAAAACTCATCCAGGAAAAACTCTGCCTGCAGCTGTGCTGGAGGAGCAAATGTTACATTATTGGCCATCCTCCAGTTTCAAACTGCACTAAAAGTCAGCTGAAAAACTTCATTGTTCTTAAAGAACTGGTGCAGTTGCCAGAGCTGGATTGCAATTAGAGGTCGGAAAGGAAGGGCCCTGTGGGGGTTGATGCCAACATTCAAATACCCTCAGTGGATGCAGCTTTAGCTGTCTTTTCCTTTTTTCTCCTGGCTGAGCACCCAGTGAAGGCAGGTTTAGATTAGATTAAATATTAAGAAGAAATTAATCCACTGATGGTGAGGTCCTGAGAAGCTGTGGCTGCCCCTGCATCCCTGGAAATGTCCAAGGCCAGGCTGAAGGGGGCTTGGAGCAAATTGAGATAGTGGAAGGATTTGGAACTACATGGTCTTTGGCCACCCAAACCATTCTGTAATTCCTGGCTCTTTTCTAGGATCCTCAGTTATTAGGACTATCCCTTTCCCATGGATAAAAAGTGGGAACAACACCTTGGCTGTGCTTTGGCACATCCACCTTGATCACATTTGCTGCAGAAATGCCACTTTGGTGGCTTGATTGCCCTGACTAAATTGCTTTAAAAAGCACATTAATATTCCTGCACTGCTTGCTCAGTTTGTCAGAGGATTTTCCAGTCCCTGGAAGACACAGGGATGTGTTTCTATTACCCTGCCAGTGCAAGTGCCAGCACATTCTGTAGTGAAATTCCTCCCTGCAGGCACCAGGAGGTGCTGCTGCCCCTTTCCCTGTAGGAATAATGTGAGGAGGAAGGCTCTGTGGAAACCCTTTGCTGTGTAATGCCTCTGTTGCTACCAGGAGATTGGAAACCCCTCAAAGTGCTGCATCCCTGTCAGGATATTTTAGTTGTGATCCTTGCTTTCCCCACAGACCCTGCTTATTCAGGATTTTTTGTTAAAAACTGGATTTGCTGGTCTTTTCTCTTGCCATTAGTGTGGGAGTGGGAGAGTGGGTCTCAGCCTGCTGGCCCTCAGCTCTCCCACTGCAGGCTGAGGATTTCAGTTTTAGCTCAGGGATTATCAGGTGGCACTGCCTATCAAACAGGGAAGTGCTGGAATTCCAGTGTCAGAAAAGCTTGGGCAGCAGAGCTTTCCAGGGTGGGATCCTATAAAAAAGGTGACTCAACTTGGCCCTCAGGGTATGGGTTGATTTTCCTACCCATCCCACAGGGAGGAAAAAAAACACCTCAGCACAGTAACCTGCTGTGGAGTTACAGAGCAGACACTGCTGTGGTGCCTCTTTTCAGGACTAGTAAGGCAGTAATTAACTGTACAACAGGTTAGTTCTCTCTGTCTGGCAGTGTTTTGTAAATTAACAGGCTCTGTGGCTGCAAAGAGAACATTTGTACCCCCAAAAGAAGCGGGCACAGCACAGGAACGTGATCTCTGTGCTGTTCAATAGTGAGGTTAATCCTTCACGTGGCTTTAACCTGCTCACAGTCTCCCAAAGTACTCCTGAGTGACTCTGGGACTGAGCCAGCCCCAGAGACCGTTCCCAGGGGACAGTTTAGATGCAGTCCCTCTTCTGGAAGCCTGGAAAATGAGATAATAGGGATGTGGTAATTTGTTCTAGCTGGCCTCAGGGACAGAAAAGCTTTGTCACCATTCAGTTTCCTTACACATCTTATGTCCAAATAAAGGTATTTTGTGTAGGGTTAGAAATGAAAATCCTGTGGGGGGATTTCCCCCTTTTTCTTTCTGCTCAATCAGTATTTTATTTCCTACTATTTCATCATCTTTCTCATACTCTATGAAAAACAGCACTATTATTATTTTCTTACCACAGAGATGGATTTGCCTTTGGCCTGGAGTACCTGTATCTGCCTTTTCAAATTACATTGAATTGGAAAGAGGAAAGAAAGGGGATGGGGTAAAAAAAACTCAAGCATTGACATATTTCAGGCAAAACTTAGAATGCTTCCTTCAGTAATACTTTATGATATGTTGTTAACTGAATTTTGAGAGAGAAAGTTAATTACTTTCAAACATCATTACACTGATGTTTGAATTTGGTGCATAAGTGCCTCTAACAGAGCTGGACCCTGTTTGCTTGGGTTTGTTTTTTTTAGAGTCCTCTATGAAAAAGCAGAAAAAGACATTCAGCCTCGAAGAAAAATCCAAATCCTCCAAGAAACGTGTCCATTATATGAAGTTTGCCAAAGGTAAGAGGAGTTTTGTTGTTTCATAAGCCTGGCCAAGATTAGAGCAAACCCTGCTCAAGGTGATCTGTTGCCTTGTGGAGTCTAAATTTGGCAAGTAAAACCTGGGTTTAGAAACACCCCCTGCAGCTACTTGCTTAAAGCTTTAATGTGCTGTTCCTCTTTATTTTGGGCAATTTTGGATGGCCTTAGGCTGCTGATGTTGGGAATAAAACAGTTCCTTAGTGAAGGAGCTGAATAAAGGAGCAGCGAATATTCCGAGCGGTCGGGGCGTGGGCAGGGATGGGAGCTGGAGGCAAAGGTGAGATGGGAGTGTCCTGGACATCTGCATGGCACTAACCCTGCAATCCCCTGCTCAGAGATCATGTGGATGAGATCAGGGATCAGATTAAACCTGCACGAAGGAAGAGGAAAGCCCTCTTACATCCACCAGGTACTTTATGGAATAAATTAGGGCAGCCAGAAAAACTCTGTCAAGAACTTGTGGAGTTTAGTAATTTCTTTTTTTCTTAGAGAGATGCTATTATTTCAGTCAGCTCATGTTCTGGCCCTTGACAGTTGTGCAGTCCTTTCACTTTTGCCCTGCTCCCCTTTGACATGGTGTGTGTGCCCGTTTCAGGGCATGGATAGGATCAGTTTCCACTAATGGCTGATTTATTAAACTGAAAGCTCTGTGTAATGTTTTCTGACAGCAAATACCTCTGCTAAAACAGAGCTAATTGATACCTGAATGGAGGCCAGATTTTCCTGTCAGGGTTTGGGATTTTTGGTGAAATAATTCAACCTTGAAGTCTGAGCTGTTAACACGAGCCTGCCACTTTATGACATTAAACAATTAAATTGGTAAAGGTCTTGCAAGTACAGAGGCCATGGCCTGTTTGAGCAAAGAGGATTTATTTTGATTTGGATTTAACCTTTTACTAAATATAGAGGAAAAAAAGAAGTGTCTTTTGAGCATGTAAAATACAGCTCAAGGCTATCATATTCACAATATCCCTGATTTGTTGGGTCACATTTCCACAAGGCAGCCCTTCATTTGCTTGTACCCTCTGTGGCCTGACACAGGGAAATTGTCCTTTTTCAGGGAAAGAGGAAAAGTTATTTGAGAAAGGCTCTTGTTGTTGAAGTCCAGTCGTGCTTCCTTTCAGACTAAACAAGACGAGCTCACACAAAAGCGGGAGAAGGGAACAGCGACGGCACCAAACGCGGCTTCCGCTCCCGGAGCTGGTTTGGAGCCTCGCTGCTGGAGGAACAGCCACCCCTGGATCTGGGAAATACACCCCAACCTCACATTAAACACTGATTTCAGCTGCTTTTCTAGTGGCTGCTCCCCTGTGATGCTGCAGGAGATTGGGGCTGTCAGCTGAGTTGGTTTTCTGTTAGAGGAAAAAGCGGGGATACATCCAGAGGGAGGCACGGAAAGAAGCGTAGCCTGAAAACAGGAGCAGGAGGATTTTAGGTGTCTGTTCTGGTTTGAAGGACAGGTGTCTGCCAATAAGGGCAGGAGCTTCTCTTTGAAATGGAGAATGTAAACCCCCTTTCTCCAAATTATTATTATAATTTTGAAATTAAGGGGCTCTCA
>JAOTQP010001546.1:109362558-109375210 GCA_026413545.1 Cichladusa arquata
GCCGCAGCTCTGATTTGCTCAAAGCCCTGTTGGAGATGCATAAAAACCTGAGTGTTTTGCATCCATCTCACATGCATGGCTCAGGCAGTTCCATGAGTAATCTGCTTCCTCCAAGTTTGTGTAATTTGGATGTAAACCTGTCTTAAGTTCCCCTGAGCCACCCAATCCAAGTAGCCCAAAAGTCTCAGGCTTGCAGTGATTTCTTCCTTGTTAGGCATTAGAAGTGGAACTGTCCACCCCTGGTGCTTTTTCACTTTCCTTTTTTTTTTTTTGTTTTGTTTTTTAATCAGGAAATTGTCTTCTGACACATTTTGCAGAACTTCCTCAACTGATTTATATTTCCTAGCACTTATCAGAAAAGCATGTTGGCTAATCTTAAGGGACATAGCTGAAAATCCATTAAAGTCTGGCTTTGCCATGGGCTCCCTGAAGTTATGGGTGAACTGATACCATTCCCTGCCCCTCAAATTTATCTCTGCAAAATACCAATCATGATCTTGGTCTTTTTGGGGTTTCACAGTTGTGACTTTTAGACAAGTTCCAAGTTTAATCTTAGGGTTTTTGTTTTTTTTTTTACCTGTGACCAAATTTGTTGCAGGGTTAGCACATGAATTAATTTGCTGCTCCCTTTTTTGGCAATGCCAAGGAAGGGAAAAAATGAGTTACAAATTAACACAGATTTTTTCACCGTTCTGCTTTGGAGACCACAGTTAGCATGAGGTATTTGGGACTGAGAAGCAGAACTGGAAAAAAAAAAAAAAGACATCAAAAACCTGGAAAGAGTCCAAAAGGACTTAGTAAAATGGGAGACAGGGTTAGAGGGCATGTCCTAGAAGGAGAGAGTGGAGGAACTGGATATGTTCATCTCAGAAAAGAGGCAGAAAAAAGATGACCTCTCTGCCTATAAATATCTGGGGGTCATGGGGAGGGAGGAGCAGAGGAAGGGAAGGGACAGTAATCAGAGTAGGCAAAAGTCAGGAATGGGACTGGGGGGTGAGAACTTCAATTAGAAAAAGGAAGACACAGACTTATTCTTCAGCAGGTTTCCTCACAGTGATGTCAGCAGGGCACTGGAGGAGTCTCCTGAGGGAAATCCCAGCTCCTCAGTGAGTGATGCCAAGAAAAAAGATGAATTTAACACTTTTAGACCCGTTGGGGTGAGCAGAGATGGATCAGTTTAATTAAAACATCTCCCAGAAGCCATTCTGTGAGCAGCTCCAGGACTGAAGCTGGATTCCTGTGGTTGTGTTGGATTCTGTGTGGCTGAAAGAAGATGAGCTCATGCTGGAATCCCTTGTCCTTGTGGATCTGTTGGCCTTCCCTGTTCAGTCATGAAATATTTTAGAGTTTTAATATCTTTGAAATCTCTGCTGCTTCGACCAGCATGTTTTACTTGCTTCAGAATTTTAGTCTCAAGTGGTAGGACAAGGGGGAATGGTCTTGAGATGAGGCAGGGCAGTTCTGCTCTACACCCCACCATGGACTCTTAACAGCCCAAAGGGTCAAAAAGAAGAGAAAAAACCAACCCAAAACCAGCAGTGCAAGCAGTGCAAGGCCTTTCCCTGCACCTGAAGAGCAACCAGGACAGGCTGGGGACACAAAGTCACAAGGAGGACAACAGGACAGTACAGCTGAAGGGCTAAATCACAGAACCACAGAATGGTTTGGGTTGGATGGAGCCTTAAAGTTCATCCAGTTCCAGCTGCAAATCTGGCAGCACAGACCCATGGAAAGCAGATTCAAAGCCCTGTTGCTTTGAGCTGGTGACTTGCAACATTCTACATAGGAAGTCAGAAAATTAATTAGGCTCAAGGTGCTAATTTGGGCCATAGATTTAATATTTTTCCATGCAGATGAGATTGTTTCAGGAACACCAGGAAGAATTTCTTTTTACCCAGCGTTCTAGTTGTGCTTTTGATAAAAAAAGAGGAAGAGCAAAGTATTGATGTTGTGTTGCCTTATTCTATAAGCACCTTGTTAATCAACTGGAGGATAAATTATTGCTGTTCAGATATCAGGAGAGAGGGAGAGGAGGAGATATCTCCCAATCTGGAATTAAAGGTGCTTTTTCTTCCTCTCTTCATTGGAAAAGCCTTGCCTCCACATTTGTTCCTTGGGGGGGTTGTTAAGGAACAGAAACAAAACTGGGGGGGAGCTCTTTTTGATTTATCTTCCCTCCTTCCCTTTTGGTCACTTCCAGAGGCTTAAAGAGCCGAGTTGGCTTTAATGTGTTACCATTAGAGACCAGGCATTAGCTGGAATAACCCATCCTGCCTCCCAGTGAAAAATATCCCTTGATTGGATAATTAATCAGTCAAAGGGGAATGACATGGCCCTCGGCTTGAGGGACTCTGCTGCACAGGTAAACAGGTCATTGATAAATGGTTTACCCACAAATTCATATATCAAGAAAACTTAGTCATTTTTTAACTACACTTGGTGTGAAAGCTGTGCTGTGTTTTTTGGAGGTGGGTTTTTGCTGCCTTTGCTTTTTTTAGCATGGTGGAAGCTTTGAGGCTGTGGAAGTTTCTAAGAGGAAAAGGCCAATCAGAACTTTGTCACGATTGGAGTTCTTCTGTTTGCAGCATTGGAAGGAAAAAAAAAAATCCATCAGGAATTTTTTTCCCTTCTCAAAAAGAGGAAATCATTGACATGGCTTTGTGTTGAGATTGAGTGGGTCTGAAATCAGGATGGCTCAGTTGCTTTTGTCATTTAAATATCCTGAGGCTGCTCAGTTGGTTATTCCAGTCCATAGGCACTGCATGGACAGAAAAATAGATCCATAAATGGGTCTGATGAAATAATTGGGGAAAATCTATGGTGAAAGAGGCAGGTTTGTGTTGGTAAAAGGCTTTAACTGACCTGATTTCCTGTTGGATTTTGACATTTCTGTGCTGGACCTTGTCATCTCTGTATTTTATAAGACCTTGTCCTGCAAAGGTGGTTCTCCAGTGGGAGTCTTCACTGAGATTTGGAGAAAAAAAGAGAAAAAAAAAAGAAAATGGAAAAGGGAGGAAGAAAATCCAGCTCTAAATTAAATTGCATAAAAATATGATCTAGAAGCACTTTTGTCCATGGGGTGAATAGGGTTAAAGCAGTGGAATTGTGTAAAGGACCACAAAACAATATTTGGCATAGCTGCTTAACTGGGTGCTCAAAACAAATCCTAATTGTGGGTTTTTTTTCTTGCAATTGTCTTTTTTTCTATTCTTTTTCTTCTTTTTAAACTGTATATTATGTGAGAAAGTAACACACCAGTATCTAAGAATATGGGTTTGGCTTCTGGGGTATAAACCTCACCTTATTTTTGTGCTATGTAATCCCTTCCTCCCAAGCAGCCCTTGCCATAAGCCTGAGCTTTATAGACCAGCCTTGTTTTGTTTTTCCTTTTAAAAATATTTGTCTGATCAAAAAGCTTTCCTTAAAAAAAAAATTGCAGTGCAGCAGTTCAAAACAAGGAAAAGTACCTTTTTTTGATCCTATCATAACAGGATTTGTATATGGAAGTGTGAACTAAGCAGGTGGCTTCCTGTTGATTTTTAAGCCAGGTGGGCAAGTTCTTGATGATGAGTTGGTCTCCCTCCCTGCCCTGCTTTCCCTGGGGCAGGAATTTGCTTATTCCTGTGTCTGGAGGAATGGGATTTGACAGCTTGTAGGGATAATTCTGCTGTGGGAGTGAGAGGGAAACAGCAGCTTGGTGTCTCTCAGAAATCAGGGATTAGGATACATTTTATTACCTCCAAGGTGGCAGCTGGATCTGCTCAAGCAGCCTGCAAGGACTGGGTGTTCTCAGCAATCTGATTTTTGCTGACTTTACCGTGTCATTAAAGGGTGTCTAACCTTCCTCCAAGGGTGTCTTCTGATTTTTGGCTCATCAAACTGGTTATGAAACTGCTGCTTGGTTCAGATGGGTTAAACAAACCAGAAGCTAGAGCAAAAGAAATGATTCAGCCTGAGAAAGTACTTAAAATCTAAAGAAACAAGCTTTTCCACTTCCAATCCAGTATTTCAGCTTCTCTGCTGGATCTTTCTTTCTTCAGCTGTGAATATTTGTTTTTTTAACTCTCCAGTCAGGAGAAATATCTGGTGCTGGAGAGTGACTTGGTGGTAAAATTCCCCACCAGTGTCCAAACTGGTTCCTCCTCTCTCTGAGCTCCCTCCAGCTCACTGGCATGTTTGCAAACGTGGCCATTTGAATTTAGTTTGGGCTTATTTGAGTTTTCCCAAGGTTAAGACAAGCTTAAGAAATCCAGTGTCTGTTTTTCACTACATCTGCAGCCTCCCTCTGCAAACCACCATTAATCCCAGCATGTTTCCTTTGAATAATAATTATGCTGTTGCCACAGGGAGAGGGACAATTGTGACAAAAGTGCTGATTAATGTCATTAATTTGACCATCTCTTAATAACTGTGCATATCCCTCAGCTAAGGAAAGAGGAAGAGGATGATGGGGAAGACAGAAGAAGAGAAAGATCCAGGGAGAGCTCAGAGCCCCTTGCAGAGCCTAAAGGGGCTCCAGGAGAGCTGGAGAGGGACTGGGGACAAGGGATGGAGGGACAGGACACAGGGAATGGCTCCCACTGCCAGAGGGCAGGGATGGATGGGATATTGGGAAGGAATTTTTGGCTGGGAGGGTGCCCAGAGAAGCTGTGGCTGCCCCTGGAAGTGTCCAAGGCCAGGCTGGACAGGGTTTGGAGCATCCTGGGATAGTGAAAGGTGTCCCTGCCCATGGCAGGGGTTGGAACTGGATGATTTAAGGTCCTTTTCCACCCAGCCCATTCCATGATGACAACTGAAATCAGCCACAGAAAAGGGCAACAAAGGGAAACTCAAGAGTTTTGCTGACTTGGACAGAATTTGGATACTCTGCTGAACAGATTCCAAAATTTCCATGCACACAGCAGGATCTGAAGTCTTCCTTGCACTGGATTAAGGGATGTGAATCCATCTGTGGTGTGTAGTTTGTCCCTTCTCTCCTTGGGGACAGTTGGTTGTGCCCTCAGATGTTTGGATTTGCAGACTCACAGAAGAGGCTGGAGCTTGGTCAGGCTTTGGAGCAGGAGGTGCTGCTGTCTGTGATCATTAATTCCATAAATTGTGGGTTGTAGCCTGGGATGGACCTCCAGAAGGTTCTGCCTCAAAGATCCTGGTGTAGAATTCTGGAGTCTCTCAGGATGCAGAATTTCCAGGGTGGTTTGGTGGCCACCTTGCAACAACCTCAGCTGGTGTTAAAAACCAACATTTTGGATAAACTTTCAGCTCCCACAAAAAGTCAGGATCAAGGATTATTTAACCATGGATAGTAGAGTGCACAGAGGGTGAGAAGTGTGCCTGTCCACTGCATTCAATTTTTAATTCTCTATTTACTGAGATTTGTATTAAACCTGCTCTGTTTCACCAGGAGCTGACTTTTTCCAAGTGCTCAGAAGTGTTTTTGACAGCAGAATCCAACCCAGCTCAGGGTAACACTGATCCTGTGTCACCTGTGTGGTACAGGTTGTTTTTTAACAAATGAAGGGAAGATCAAAAATATTGCATGCCCTAAAATCCTGTTTTCCAGAATATTGAAGAATTTAAATGTCACTCAGTGCTTCAATACTTGAAAGAAAATTATTTATTCTCAATACTTTTTTACAAAGAAATATCTAAGCTTGGGAGCAGAAGAAAGTTTCTGTAGTACAAGGTAGTCAAAGGCTAATGCTAATTAGGAAATGTTTTCTAGTTCACAGAAAATACAATTTATTTTTCTTAAAATTTCTAAAAATAAATTCAAATTTCAAATTGTCAGCTTGTGTATTTTGCAATGAATATTTGCTGTTAGAAAAATAGTAATTGCTACAAATCTTGCTGTGGTCAAGTACAAGCTTGAAGGTGCATTTTTATTATTCATTAAACCACTATATCTCATAATAGAGTAAAAAATCTTAGATGAAAAAATAAAGCAATTTTGTTATTTCAGGAAAACCTTTATTTATGTATTTATTCTTTGATGTCTCATAATATTGATAAGGGGTTTATAGTTAGTGGAGAAAAAGAGGAACAGTTCAAGTAAATAAGCAGAAGGTTTTTGTTGTTTTTCTCCAAATCTCATCTACTGCTTAAACTCTTTAAAATATTAAAAAAAGCACCAGACACTCCAAGTGCCTGGAAAAGTTGTCAGGTTTAGTGAAATATTTTTAAAATCCTCTGGGTATCACTGGATGTGGAATTTCTCTCCAAGTACTAATGGATTAAGCCACTAATAAATTTGATATGAAATATGTCAAAGACAAAATCCCAAATTCTGTCTTGATGCATTTTGGGGACAGCTGACTTTCCACGTCCCTGCTGTTACATCCAAGCAAAAGCTGTTTCCTCCAACAATTCCCAAATTATTTTAGAACTTCAGGTCTTTATTGACTTGCCTGGCTCAGCTCATCCCAATATCAGTTCCTTAATCAGTTTGTAAATACCACATTTAGCCCAGTGGATTATTAAGTTTTCTAAATATTTCTGTTTTGTAATATTTCAGTCTGTGCAGTGATAGCACCAGTTCAAAACTCCAGTTGTTCCATGAAGACCACCATAATACATAAATTATATAAATTATATAAAAACCTTCTGGTGCTGCTCAGCTGCAATCTGGGGCAGTGATATAACAAAGCCCTCAAATTGCTTCCCCCTAAAAATGTTTCTCCTCCTGACTTAAAGACTGAATGTTCTATGGGGAGCAATTCAGCCTTGGCCAAAATGACCTAAATTCAGCCTTTTAATATCTGTGTGTGTGCTGATGCTGGGAGCTTAAGCATTCATTTACATTTCATCTTAAGAGCAGTGAGGGTGCTGGGCCAAGCTTTGAGGTGATGAGAGAAAATGGGGTAATCCTACACGTCAGCAAGTGGCTGGAAGAGGAAGTTTTTTGTTGGAACTTGCACACTGAGAAGGCACAATGTCCCTATTTTAACTTCTGCCTGGCTAAGCCTCCTGTTAATCACTGCTTTTGAGCTCCTCTCTCCCAGCCCCTCTGGATTTGGAGGGTGGGATTTGTCTGTAGTGGATCTCAGCAATTTGGCTCAGGTGAGGCACAGCCAGGCTTTAGTCAGGGCTCTCTGGTTCCCTTCACCAGCTGCTGTGCAGCCTGGGGGCACATCTGCATCCCAATTTCCCAGCCACTAAATTCATTGATTTACAGTTGATTAATACAAAATACAAATTGATTCACAAGTGCCGTGGGAGTGGTATCAGCCTAACTCGTGTTGTGTGTGGTTCTTCATCAAGTGCATTGAAATGCTGAGATGATAATTGAGAATTTTGAAGGTCAAGGTGTATCACCCAGGTTTCTCCCAATGGTTATTTCTGGAAAAGCTGTTGGAAGTGTTCTGTGTGTGCTTCCCTGTTTACCTTTTGAACTTTACAGCCACAGTGCCCATATTGTGGTTTTAAGACATTGCAGCTTTAATTAAACTTCCAGGGAGTCCTGGAGCGTGACTGTCTCCAGCTTTGCTGCAATGCCTGCAGAAGCAGGGGCTGTTTACACAAAATGGGGATGGGAGAGGGGTGCTGTGCTCCAGAGCATCCCCCCAGGGCACAGCTGAGGGTGGGGCTGTGTAACCCTGGAGACTTGTGCATCTTGGGAAGCTGAGGCCAGGCAAGAAGTGCAGGGGTCTCTCACCTGCAGAAGTATTTGTGTAAGTGGTCAAGTGGAGCAGCAGCCTTTGTTTTGGCAGCCAGGACTTTATGTATCCTTGTGCTGCTGATTCCCTGCCCTCCTCTCATTCCAGCAATCCCCCTCTGCCCTTCCACCTGGAGCACTGCAGCTTTGGGGTTTTTTATCCACAACTATGGGGTCAGGGGGTTTTTTTCCCCCCTTTTTTTTAATAAGCCTGGTGTTTGTCAGTTACCAAATGGCAAAGGAATGCTGTGTGTAGCAACTGGGATGGATGTGGTCCAAAGGCAGGGAGCGTGGCCTGTTCCTTTTTCCGGCGTTGTCGTGGGGAAATGGGCGTCTCCAAGAGACTCTGAGCTCAGCACAGCCAGCCTGGGGCTTCTGATCTGAGCACTTGCTCCTGGAAAACACAGCTCTGTCACTCCTGGCAACTGGCTGTACAAAAACACTGATAACAATAAAGGGCTCCCTGCCCAGTCCAGGCTTGCTTTCTGGGAATCTTCCAGGCTAGAGGAGATGCTGCCCCTCTGCTTTAACCCACACTGGGCCCTTCTGCTCCCAAATTCTGTATCTGCACAGACCTAAAGCCTTGCAGGGCTGTGCCAGATCCTCTTCCAATCACAGAATTTTGAGTCTTGAGACTCCATTCTTTGCTGTATCAGCAGAACAGAATGCCCTTCACCTTGAGAGAGTGGCTGGAGGGATGGGAACTGCTCACACTCTCAGAATGTTAGAATCACAAGGATGCTCCAAGGGCTGGAGCCGGGCTGAGAGAGCTGGGGGTGTTCACCTGGAGAGAATCCTTCTCAGAGGAAGCTTGGGAAGTAGGAAAAGTTATCTCAAGTTCATGTCAGGCAACACGAGTTTAGAATTTTGCCATGACATCTGTAAAGCACTTTTCGTACTTAATTTTCCAATAAGTTTTTATGGTTAAAAGTTATGGACTGAAAGCTGCAAAACTCTTTTGTCCTAATTAGGAACCAGTTTTTCTGGAACCTGGATTGTCAAGCTAGTGGGAGAATTCTCTGTTTTCTTGGGGTCTGAAAGAAAGAAAAGATGAGATTGTACCCAAGGGGGAGTTGTGGGGTTTGACACCACTTAAGGGCCCTGACACAAAATCACATTCAGGGTGTCATGCAGGAGACACCCACTAGACTTCTTGTTTTGTCCTTCAGGATATCTTGTTGCTGTGGAGATTTGCTTGAATCCATCAGGATTCAAGGCAATATTCTCCAGTTGTTTCAGAGTTAAGCTAAATGCCTACAGGAGAGGGA
Organism: Cichladusa arquata; assembly: GCA_026413545.1. NCBI lineage: Eukaryota > Metazoa > Chordata > Aves > Passeriformes > Muscicapidae > Cichladusa > Cichladusa arquata. Next base: position 109,371,478 of record JAOTQP010001546.1, read on the forward strand.
GATTAATCCCAGCTGAGAGGTTAAATATAGTGATGTAACATCTAAGAAGTAGGGGAAGAGCAAAGCTGCAGTGAAGGGCCATTTAACCTGCTTAAGGTGTGAGCTGTGCACTTGAGGGTCACCTCTCTCCATTGCATATGAAGATTTGAGACTCCTGGATGTAAAGCTTCCACTAAATAGTAAATATTTGTTTTGAGCTTTAGGTACAAAGCTCTTGGTTTATAATCATATATTATAAATATATTAAAGCTTTATATTGTTTTCCTTTCCATATAGATGCTTTTGACAGTTTCTGTCTTGTATTTTTCACAGAACAGAATTACAGAATGGTTTGAGTTGGAAGGGACATTAAAAATCATCTCATTCCAACCCCCTGCCATGGGCAGGGACTCACGTTTTTGGTGCTGCTAAAAGAATTCAGAACATGGCTAGGACCTCAAGGAACATTAGAAAGGACCACATGTACAGAAATTACTCTGCAGATTAATGCCACTTCCTGATTTATCCTTAGATAAATTATCTTTCTGCCACTTCTGATTGCTTTCCTTTCCCAAGTTCTGCAAATAAAAATACCTTTCTGTAGGAGATACAAGCAGAAATCCTTCTTAAGGCAGGAGCTCTATGTGTCCAGGAATTTATAGGCACCTTTTCCTCAGTGTGCAGCTCTGAATCGGTACCTGGCTCTTATTCAGGAGGATATATTATTCACTTTTCTCCCAATATTTGGGAAAGCAGGACATGCTGCTCATTTGGAAATCATACCAGCTCCTTTATCACTGCCAGTCACAGTCAGCAACGCTGCATTCCCAGCTTGACACGAAGGAGGAGGTTTGCCCTGAATAAATAGAGGAGATAAATGGTCTTTCTGTTCCTCAGAGGAATTTGGGCCACTTCTCAAACTTGGTGCCAGGAGTACAGTAGAAGAGTGGCATGGTTAAAGTTAATTGCCCTCAGATTTTAGTTAAAAGTCTAACTAGCTTGTCAGCTTTGAATTTATATTTTCACAGTTCACTAGGGAGTGATAATAGGGAGGCTTTGATGTAGCTGCCTGTTTTTTGCTTTGTACGAAATGCTCCCAAGTCTAGTAAATAAAGTTTTATTGAGAGGGGGGCAGGATTGACAGCTTAGAGGCAGCCAGGAGAATCATGGATATCCCCTCACCGAGGGGCAGAGGGGCAGCAGGACATTGGAGCTGTGTGGCTGCAATAATAAAGGGGATTTTCGTGGAGCACCGTGCTGAGCTCTCTAAGAAACAGCTCATCAGAGATTTGTTAATTAGGTGTCACCGGAGACTTGCTGAAACAGTGAGGCTGAGATGCACAAAGCACTGCCTAATTAACTCTTTAATAGCCCTGGAATACACTTGCTAGTTCCCTCCACCAGGGAAACTGAGGAATGCTGGATTAATCCCCGGGGCTGTCCTGAATAGCATTTGAGAGAATAGAGATGTGAGACTGATTCAGAGCTCACAGGAGACTGTGGCTTCTAAACCAAGAAAAGCCTCACTAAATTAACTGGTTATATAGATGGGTGTTCTGGCTTTAACTGGAACCAAAGTATCTTTTCTATTTTTTTTTTTTTTATTTTAATTTATGATGACCCTTGCTCTATAGTGTACCTCTGCCCTATAGCCAGCTGGGAGGGACCTGAGCTGTTCAGCCATCTTTCAAGTACAGAAGCAAAAAGGCACATTCAAAAGCATTTAAAGGATTTGCTCCATCTTATTGTAATATTATTATCTTATTGAAGATTACCTAATAATGTCACTCAGAGGGTGGGGAGGCCCTGGCACAGATTGCCCAGAGCAGCTGTGGCTGCCCCATCCCTAGAAGTGTCCAGGGCTGGATAGGGCTTGGAACAGCCTGGGATAGTGGAAAATGTCCCTGCCCATGGTATGGGGCTGGAACTGGATAATTTTTAAAGTCCCTTCCAACCCAAACCATTCTGGGATTCTGTTATTGGTTAACTTCCTAGTCACAACATTATGAAGGTTGATACTTTCCAGGCAGCTGCTCTCTGGTTGAAGAGCAGATCAACTCCAAGAAATTGGAGTGTTCCCCCAACTTCTTGCTAAAAATCATTCTTGAACACTTCTAAATTTTTATACATTTTTAATCCTTTCTCATTACATGAGAAGGAATAACTTACTCTCCTGTTTCACCTGGTGATGTGTGAACAAACCATTGAGCTCTTTGAAGGTGCAAGTGGTTTTCTTGGCTCTGCAGCCAGGGTGGATGAATTCCATTGCCAGGATCTTACTGCCATCCAACCTTGTCTCAGTGAGCTGCTATTTTTGTGGAATCTGTTCTTGAGCTGCTCTTTTCTCTGCAGGTGGTTCTGCAGGCTGAGCTGGCTGGGTTTGGACATGGAGCTAAACTTGTGCCTTTGTGGCTGAGCTTACACAAGCACAGATCACCTGCTGGCCACCAGGAATGTGGTCTGATCTTGTTCTGGCTGACCCCAGTGAAAATGGGAACTTGCATTGCCAAAACTATTGGAGCATCCAGTGGCTCCAGGGAGTCCAACAGGCTGCAGACAGGTTTGAACTGTTTGAGTGGGAAGGGACTTTGTGTTTTACAAGCCCTGCAATATTGATTTCAGCTCTGCCTGGCTGGGGCAGAGGTAGTGTCAGCTCCTGGAGGAATAGCTGTGGCTCTGTCTGAAGGAAAACCTGGGGTTTGTCCACTCTGAAACCATGAGAGTAAAAATGTTATTTCCTTCAGAAAGTTCTTAAAAGGAGTATTTGGTGAAAAGAATCTGTTTGTAAGGCAAACAGTGAAATAGTTACATGTAAAAAGCCATTATTGCTTTAACATAAAATCATGGAATCACAGGAAGGTTTGGGTTAGAAGGGACCTTAAGTTCATCCAGTTCCACCCCCTGACAAGAGCAGGGACACCTCCCACTACCCCAGGTTGCTCCAAGCCCCATCCAGCCTGGCCTTGGATGTAAATTTCCTCCAATTAATTTTTAGTTAAGTGTATGTTTGAGTTTTGGTTGAACTCAAAATTCTGAATTGTTTCACAGTTTCTGCCTGGTGTCATAAGCACTGTATTTGAAAATTACTTGTTTGAGGGAGAAGATGGAGAGGATGTTGTTCTTGGGTTTTTATGGCAAATTCTTGAAAGACATGTCTCTTAAAAAAGTTTATGCCTTTGGGCTGTCTTGAAAATACTTGAATAAATACAGTCCTGGAGTCCTGGAATTATCTGGCTTGCAGGGACCTTAAAGCTCCTCCAGTTCCACCCCTCTGCCATGGGCAGGGACACCTTCTGCTATCCCTGGTTGCTCAGGGCCTCATCAAATGAGCCTTGGACACCAATTATTAAAAATCCATCAAAATTTTGGGGCATTTTCCTTTCATAAGGGACATGAGGATATCATACAAGGAATATTTAAGCCTCTGTGAGGATTTCAGTGCTTGTACTTCCATCAGGCTGGAATTGCATGTTCTCCCAGAGAGATTTTGGGCTGCCTGTGGTGGAGTTGGTTGAGTGGATCAGAAGTTTAAGGTTTACTTCACCCTTTTTCTGCTCTCTATAATGTCACTTCTCCACATATTATACTGAACCTCATTCAAATAGCAATTTGTGTAAAAAAAAAAAGAAGAAACACCAAACAAACCCTAGAAATGCTGATTCTGAGCTTGATCATGTAACTTGACTCGCTCCAACTCTACAATGAGATTATTTAGTCAATCATAATTGTTAATTACATAATTATGTACTGCCCA
>JAOTQP010001546.1:109377184-109389020 GCA_026413545.1 Cichladusa arquata
AGGACACAGGGAATGGCTTCCCACTGCCAGAGGGCAGGGATGGATGGGATATTGGGAAGGAATTGTTCCCTGGGAGGTTGGGGAGGGGCTGGAATAGAATTCCCAGAGAAGCTGTGGCTGCCCCTGGATCCCTGGAAATGTTCCAGACCAGGCTGGACAGAGCTTGGAGCAACCTGGGGACAGTGAAAGGTGTCCCTGCCCATAGCAGGGGATGGAACTGGATGGTTTTCAAGGTCCTTTCCAGCCCAGTCCATTCTGGGACTCTGTGGTTTGGAAGGCAGTGCTTTGCTTGATGCACTTGGGTTGCAGAGAGAAAAGCTTCTCTGTGTGTTTGCTCAGTGGTCTCTTTACACTCCAGTTTCCATGCTTGCCACCCAAACCTTTTTCCAATTTGCCACCTTCCCCACAATTCCAGTGTCCCAATCAGTTCTGATGTTTTCATTTAATATGAAACATCTCACAGTGGCAATGTAGCAATCATACAGAGTTTTGACCTCACTGAAATAGCCCAAAATATCCATTTTTGTGGATGCACAAACCATTTACTTGTTATTAGCATGGAGTATTTTAAGAGTAGCAGCAGGAGGAGTATCTGTGGGTCAGGTGAATGTTTCTTGTGCCAGGGTGTAAAATCATCAATGATTTGTCAGTAATATGAAATGGTTCTCTGCTGTGTCATTTGGGGTGGATCAGGGCAGAAAAGGACAGCTTCGTGTTTCTTGGAGAGCCATTACATTTACTCCTGGAGAGGCAGGAGCTGTCCAGGTTTTCTCCTCTTCAGATACAAGTTATCACACATGAACTTATCTTGATTAATTCTGCACCAGATATGGGAGCAGTTCCCTGGAGTTCTTGTGAAAATGAGAGGGACCTGCTATCTCCCCATCATCCTCCCTCGGCGTCAGAGTGTCTGTCTCTGGCATGACTGGGAGCCAAGGGAAATTGCTTGACATCACTTCAATTTCTGAATCTCTCTTGGCACTGGGAAGGTGAATTCCAAAGCCAGTTTTATCCATTGGATGGTACAGATCATGTTGACACACTTCCTTTGCTCCTTGTGCTAAATCTTCCAGGAAGACTTCCCCAGGTGAAGTTGCAGCAGCTTGAAAAGTTGAGGATTTTCTTTTTTTTTTCACCTTTTTCCTTCTCTGTTTTATTTGCCAGAGGGGGGCAGATCCCACTCTCCTCCCATCTAACCCCAAACTATTTCTGAGCATCAAATTGTGGTTCTGGTCACTGTAAGACCCAGATGTTTTTCCCACTCTGAGGTAAATCCTCTTCTATGTAATACAAGCAAATTAATGAACTTTGGATAGAAAGTCACATTTCCAAGCCATGATTTCAGTATTGTATCCAGGTAATAGGTCTGCATGTCTTCAAGACAGAATTCATTAAAACATGTCACTTTTGGCTCATTTTAGTTGATGGAAACCTCCTTCTTAAAAAAAAAAAAAAATTCAAATAGCCTAGTTTCTGCTGGGAAACTTTCTTCTGAATCGAGCGTGAAATGCTTTTTATTTTATTCAGAAAATCTGTTTCAGATGTGTTTCAGACTTTTGCTTTGATCAACAAACAAGTTGCCAATCAGTCTATTGAAATTCACTTTTCCAGAGGAGACCAAAAGAAAAAAAAAAAAAAAAAATTAGGAAGTTCATTCCGAGTTTTGTTTCTTCAGACACCACCTCAAAGCCACTTTACCAAACAGATTCCTCCTGAAATTGCTGGTTTTGTCTCTTTTTTTTTTTTCCTTTTCATTTTTGTTGTTCTTTGACAAGATTATCTCAGCAGTGTCAGAAAGGACCTGACTTACCCAAAACAGCAGCAGTTAACAAAATCCAGCCTCTGATCTGGGTTTTCCTCCCGAGACTCGGCTGAGTTTATTTTGCCATTCTTGAGAGGTGGTTGCTTTTCCAGTCAGCTCTGCCTTTGATATCCCAGCTAAGTAAAGCTGCTAAATTTGTCCTGGCTGTGTTTTCTTTCTGAGCATTTTCTGGACAAGTGTTTCAACTCTTCCTTTCCTGTCCTGTCTGATATCCAGGGATAAACACACCCAGACACACACACACACACACACACATGCTGGTTTATCCAGAATCCTGGGCTCAATGCTGCTTTCATGTGATTAGAGTCTTAAAATACTTCTTTCATTCCAGTTTGAAGGAATATTTGACATTTTTGATGCCATCACTATAATTCCTGTCTTGCCCAAAGAGCATTTCATCATCATTTCCTTATTTTTGTGTTATTGCAGGAGGTTTGAGTGAGGAATTTTTTTTTTTATTGTGGTAGGACTTAAAGAGAAATGGCAGAATGAAATTGGAGAAATGCTGAGCTTTCATGGTTTGCCTTTTGAATTCTTTACTGGATAGTAAGAATAACATAAATTTTGGTGTTCATGTATACAGAAAAGTGTTTTTCATTTAATGGGGACACTAAGTCAAGTTTAAGGGTAAAAATGTATCAGCAACACAGTTATTTTAAAAGCAAAATTTTAGAAGCTTATTTTAAGGAAGAAGAGGAACAGGAACATCTGAGAGGGAGGTTCTGCTTTGCCTAAAATGCCAATACATTGATTATTTCTACCTTGGCCTCTGTTCATTTTGGGTCTCCACATGTTCTTCTGTATAGATCCAGAGTAAACTCTTTCAATCACCTGGAAAGTTTTTTAAAATGAAACTGCCTCTTTTAAGCACCACCTCAAACACCTTGTCCTAGAAGAAATTGGTAGCAGAAGTAAGTCCAGAATTTGGGAATCTTGAAGTGCTCAAGAGCCTTCTCTGCCCTGTCACATCCATAAAGTTCTCCCCTGATTTTTTGGCATCCCTTTACATCTGTGCTGTGGATTTAACAGCTGCTGCAATTACATAAGGGGTGTTTTCTAAAATTGTTTCATTTTAAGAATTGACAGTGCAGCCATGATTTTAATAATGATATTGAGGGCTGGGGAGGAACACAGGAGCAATTCTTGAGGTTTCTAAAACAGCCATTTGGCAATTGTATGTGGGTATTTGCTGGATGATTTTTGGTTTTTTCTACATCAGTAGATCCAGGGGTGGCTTTGTGGAGAGCTGGCCACTTGGTTTCCATCTGGAATATTTATTTATCACCTCTGTGTTCAAATCTTACTTGAAGGTGCCTTATAAAATGACATTGAGTCCATCTCACTTGTGGCTGACAATGTTTTAACAAGTAGCTCCAGTTTTATAGAGGGTGGAGGCTGAAGCATCCATAAATTAAACCCTATGTGGGCAGGAGATGGAAAGATGGGAGATAACCCAAAATCCTTGGAGGCTCTAGCCTGTCCTCTGCACACCAAGAAAATGAGGTGGCAGAACTGGAGGAACATAAAGAGAAGGAGGGAGTAGCAGAGAGAGAAGGAAAAGCAAAAGAAACCGTGAAATAAAAATATTAATTTATAAAATCGGCTTTGGAGCAAAAGAAACCAGGGCAAAATATTAATTTATAGGATGGGCTTTGGAATAAATAAAAATATTAATTTATAGAATGGGTTTTGGAGCAAATAAATATATTAATTTATAGAATGGGGCTTGGAACAACTTGGTTTAGTGGAAGATGTCCCTGCACATGGCAAGGGGTAGAACAGGTTGATCTTTAAGGTCTCTTCCAACCCAAACCATTCTGTAATTCCATGATTATTTCTATGTTCAGGGAGTGTCCTTTTGCCAGCTAATTGGTTTTATTTGCAAGGGGAAGAATTCTTATGTAGTAAAGATTATTTAAGTAGTTAGCTATCTTTTAAACCCTAAGTTATCCTGGGTCTGTCAGAGTAGATCAGTTTACACTGAGAATACAGAAGATTTTAGGTAGTTTTCAGTACTCCTAAAAATCCTAGTGCATTTTTTTCCCAAAAACTTCAACTTTTAAATTACAGTTGTGAGAAATACTTCTTTTTTTTTTTTTTTTTTTTTTTTTTTTTTAATTCTTCTCCTTCTGCTTAAGTTTAATTTTTACTGCCAGCCTTGGTGGTGTCTGTTCTGGAGAGTAGCAGGAAAAGCTGATAAGGGCATAGGACAGAAATCTTTGTGCTTATCTCCCTGCAGCACATGGAGCTGAGAGTGCATCCTTTTCCTGTCCTAGGACAGGAGACGTAAACTGACCATCTCCTGACAGCAGGGACTTCAAACACAGCCTCCAGATCCAGAGGGGAGGAATCTTCTCTCAGCTTCAGAGGCCAGCTAGGTGAAAGTGGGTCACTGGCTGTTTAGAAAGCTGGGTTTGTGCCAGAAAGAATAAAAAATAAAAAAAACCCCACCACATTTCTGATAACTGCTGGGTCAATAGGCATCTCTGTAGATATTGTGTTTTGTGGTGATTTTTTTTTTCCCCAAAGGGTATAAATTCAGCCTGACTCCTAATTGTTTGTTTAGACTTTCACCTGAAGGTGAATTAAGTTTAAAATTAAGCATGTATTCCAAGAGAGTTTTATAAAATCAGAATTTTGCTGTCAGATTTGGAACAAAGGTCAGACAAAAATTGTCCTCACACAAGGGGTTATTTGGACAGTGTTGTTACAGATGAACATTCTTTTATGTATTGTCTTTATGTGACCTAAAAGTGAAGGGTCTAAGGCAGAGGGAATGGGAATTGGAGCAAAGAGAACTTTCCACCAGGAATGTCTGAGCCTCGGTGTGCCTGGAGCTGTGCCAAGGCCTGGGCTGTGACTCTGGGTTGGGAACCAATTCTTGGAAAACTGCAAACACAGTTAGCAGTTGGTCAGAGCAGCTCATTTGTTACACTTAATAACAGGTAGGGTTCCTAATTTTCACCATTAAGAGAAGTACAGAAGGTCCCAGCTCTTCTGGCTCCATCTTCCTCAGTGGCCAAAGCCCAGGCAAATAAATGCAGGAAGAAAACCAGGAGTCCCCACATCAAATATTGATGCTGAACAGTTTGGGACAAACTGCTTCAGTGCTTCCCAGGCCTTGGTGTCCCTGGTGTAGGACAGCCCAAGAACCCCATGGTAATGCCAAGTTCAACACAGAGGATCACAATGGGAAAGAAGCTTTGGAAGTGTTTTTCTTCTAATTAAATTCCTGCCTGACAGCCTGACCCTTTCCAGCTCCAGATCTTCATTTTCCCAGAAATCCTGGGACTCTGCAGGTTTCTCAGCTCTGACAGCAGCTCACATCAGCTGAAGGTGCAGCCTCACTCTCTGAACATTTATTTGTTGCTCTGACATTGGCAGGCCTTGCTGAGGCAAGTCTCATCTGCTTCATGTGTTCACTTGGAGACCTCAGCAAGGCTGAAGAAACAGCGATGATCTCATCCTTTCCCTTTGTTTCAGGATGCACAGCAGTTCCTCCACAATGATTGATTTGTTTTATTTTTTTTAACAGTCACTTCTAGTAAATGTGAGAGCTGGAGGAATTAGGAGCATTAAATCTCAAAGGTTTTCAGCTCTTGGCTGGGGTTTGAGGTTTACTACAGTCCTTAATCTCAGCTCGTGGTCACATAACTTTGATAAAGGCTGGCTTTGAGTGGAAAACCAGCAAACTTTTATCTCTTCCCTCCTTCCAATCTGATATTCCTGTCCCAGCAAACCTCAAATGACTTCCCCAGTGCAGCTCCAGGACCCTTCAGCAGCAGGATGAATGGGATCCCTGGAGTCATGTGATTAATCCCAATTTCCTAGTTCTCTTCCAGTCCCTGTGAAGCAGATGCAAATTGTACCCAGTGGTGTTGGCTACTCTGTCATTGATAGCAGGATCTCAGCTGCCTCTGCAGGTCTTCTGGTGTTTCCAAAATCATCCTCAAACCTTTATATTGTTGTTCTTCCAGGGCTTTCAGCTCTCCAGGATTCATGTTACTGTCAGCTCTGCTTTAAAGACAAAGCACAACTTCTGGGGAATGTTGTAAGAGCTTTTTCTAAAGTGGTGAGAATCTGAGACTGGGTTAAATTTGCTGAGATTGAGGGTTTTCTGCTGTCTTCAAACTAGTGATGGACTAAGGGCCTAAATTTTGGATTCAAAATCTAAATAAAGGAATGCTGCTGAGTTTTCTGAGAATCAGAGGAGCTGGAGCTGGGAGTTCAGCTCCCAGTTTACACCCACACCCCCTTTTCTCCAAGGCAGGAAAAACTGGGAACTGGTCTGAGCACAGGGTGTGAAGATCCCAGTCTGGGAGGGAACATTCCTGTACACAGCTCACCCTTCCCCTGGACTTGGCAAAATGAGCTCAGCTTCCTCCCTCTGAATCACTTGTACCTTCTGCACTAGCACAGAGCTGCCTGGTTAGGTGGTGAACTGGAGTAGAAGATGCAGAGGCAGAAATTTGGATGGTAATTAGAGTTATGGATGGTTTAGGTTGGAAGGGACCTTAAAGATGATCTAATTCCAACCCTCTGCCCTGGGCAGGGACACCTTCCACTATCCCAGGTTGCTCCAGTAACTCTTGTGTAAGAAATTTACCATTTGCTGTCGAGCCTGAAGAAAAATTCAAGCAGCTGTTGGTTCTCCAAAAATTTCTGTCCTCTCAGAAGGACCCTGACCTGCAACTGGAATTTATCCCCAGCATCCACATCCCTTGGCCACTGCCTGAAAGGCCTCATGACCCAGTAATTCCTGTTGGATATTGCAGAGGCTGTCACTCATCTCTGGAGCTGCCCAGCAGCCGTTGTTACGTGAGTCCCATCAGCTTTTCCGTGCCCCGGGACATTTGGGAAGCGAATCCCACCACCTGCCAGGGATTTCAGGGCTGTTGGTAAATTCCTTAGTTCCTTGAGAAGTGTTGCCATGGAAGGTGGCCTTTTATTCCTGTTTGTGCTGGCTTGTCTGCATGAGTGTCAATGGCAGCATCAGACTGGGCAAAATGAAACCTGTCAGTAGCTGCCTCTCGATGTTAGCATTGGCAGCAGCTCCTCGGAACTGTTGCGGGGAAATAGCTCCAGTGGCCAAATTCTTTCAAAATTCACATATTGCCTGTTGGAATGGTTAACTCCTTCAGGAGAGCTCTCAGTCTGATTCCAAGCTGCTGTCCAGGTGTCTTTACACACAGGAGGTAGTTTAGGAGAGCTTATGAAATCCATCACCTTTTCTCTGAGAGGGATCAGCTCTGCTCACGTGAGTCTTGGCAGATGTATTAAAAATCCCACTATAACTGGGTGGTCTTTTGCATCAACCCCACAGGCTGTTGTGTGCCTGACTAACATGGAAAGGCTTCTCCAGCTCTTTAAAAAATGGATCTCTGTTGCTTTTGTTTACAGTCATTATTTCTTTACCACAGGGAGTAGAACGTGGAGGTGAGACCATCGTTCTCTCCCAACCTTTGACATTCACGTTGCTGCAGGAGTCATAAACCCCAAATCATGCATTCCTGCCTGTGTCCCTGGTTAAGGCTTTAATAGCTACTGGCACTCCAGGCAGAGATGAGGCTGGCAGATTTTCAGGTTTTCTCAATCATCAAGGCTAAATTACCATTTTTCTCCTTACAGCGAGCATAACCTGACCAGCCCTCAGTGTGAATCATGGCAGGCTCAGACTCTGAATCTGTAATCTGGCATCTTAACCATTACTGTGACCCTGAAACAGCAGAATGTTGCTATGTCTGACCTTTCCTCTGAACATATTTTAGGGAGTTAAACCGGAAAAGACATTTAATATGTTTAGAAAGTGTGTGGGAAGGGGGGAGAAGATGGGTAGGGCAGGTTGAAAGATGAAGGTGCTGGAGCACCAGGAGAGGCTGAGGGAGCTGGGAAAGGGGCTCAGCCTGGAGAAAAGGAGGCTCAGGAGGGACCTTCTGGCTCTGCACAACTCCCTGAAAACAGATTTTAGCCAGGTGAGGGTCAGGCTCTTCTCCCAGGCAGCAAGAACCAGGATCAGAGGAAATGGATCCTCTGCAGAAGCAAATTCTCTCCCAAACTCTGCTTGGAAGAGAATGAGCAAACCAAACCCCCTTAGAATTTCTGGAGACAGTGTCAGGAACCCTTCCCATTGCTGCCATATGGACTAGACTGAACCAGGTCTGGTTCCATCCAGACCTGTTTTTTAACTCCCAAAAATGCCTTTCAGAGGATGTCGAGCAGGTACCTTCACTTCCACGTTGGGAAAACAGTGATGCCTGGCTGTGCTGGATGGGCTTTGCAACAATTACACTGTTATTAATTGAAAACCAGCTTGAATACACACACACACAAAACTTGTAACAAGAATTCCCAGAGCAGCATCCCATGGTGACCTCCCTCTGAGCCCAAAAGCAGAGAGATAAATCCAAATTTGTGCTTTTTAACTCCTACAGATGTGCAGCAGAGAGGGGAAGACTATTAGGGAATGAAAAATGTGGTTTCTCTCCAGGGAGTTGAATCTGTCCTGATGACTCCAGGCTTAGCAGGAGATACAAATGATTCTGTTTCGCTGCTTTGTTTTAATGTTGATTTGTTTGTAGTCTGCCCGAGGTACTAATTGGTGTTTTACAAGTAGAAATACAAAGGTGTCTGCCCTGAAGAACTCACTAACAAAAAGCACTGCAGCACCGTGTTAATGACAGTCAGATTTTCTGCCTAATGAACCAATCGCTTTGATAAAATCTCTACCTCCTGGTGAATTCCCTGCTTTGATTTCCCCCTCGACTCCCATCTCCTTTTACACCTCACTTTGTATTCTTTTTCCCCTCTGCTTTAAATTTTGGGGGCGGGTTCGAGCTCTAATCAACACTTTACAGCGCAGCTCCTGGAAAGAAAATGAATCACCTCTTTCATTAGGAACAAACAGGGATGTTGCAACTGTGGATATTTCAGCTGAGAAAGTGGAAGCCCCTGGCCTGGCACTGGATTTTAGGAGGGATGGTGGCCTGTCATTAGCTTTTAATCCCTTCAGCATGCTGCAGTGGCTAACAGGTTGTAACTTGGATGTCAGTGCCTGCATTTGCAATGCTCATACCCAGGATAATAATTGAACAATTCCTCCTCTTCAATGCTGTGTTGGCTTCTTACCACCTATGACTTAGCATGGATTCTTGCTCTTTTTTTTTTTTTTTTTTTTTTTTTTTTTTTCTTCAGGAGGTGTTGATTGCTGCAAAAATAGTCATGTTAATGGTTGTCATCTGCACCTTGCTCTCACTGCTTCCATTTGGATGTTGTTGCCACTTTTCCAGAGGTGATTTCCTCTCTGGGAGAGGGTCTGTGGCTGCTGCTTGTCTGCTTCAGCACAAAATATTATTGTAAATGCTCTTTAGTGGTCATTTATACTGTTGGTACTGTTTTCCTGTTTCTCATTGAGCTTAAATCAACACCTCCTTTTAGCAAAGGTCGTGTTTGCATGAAGGAGGTGAGAAATGTCTGAGAAATCAGATTAAGGGTAGTTAGAATTAATGGTAAATAGTTCTGGCACACTTGATTTTGGGGAGCTTTGGGCCAATCAGATTACAAGGATTTCTTTTTAACCTCTATCTATGTGATATACTAAATTCTAAATTGTCCAGCTACTTTTAGATATGGTATTTTAGACATGCAGAAGCATCAGTAACATCCAGTAACAGGCTGGATGAACTGCTGAAACACATCCTGACTTACTAATTTTATACTACTTCATATTAGGTTCTATTATACCCAAGTGCATTTATTTTTATTTATCAACACAGAATTATTTTGGTTTTATTTCAACTTCTTAAAGGACTGCTTCTATTTTAGCCTGGCTTCCAAGTCAGTCAAAGGATAGATTTTTATTTTATTCTTTTTTTAACACTTACCATGCTTGGAAGTGTTTGGAAGGTGTGGATGTGGCACTTGAGGATGTGGTTTATGGGTGACTTTTCCAACCTTAATGATTCCATGGTTCTGTGATTTTATTTTTTTTTGTTTATTCCATCCTCTCTCACTGATTCGAGGCACAATCCACAGGCAGACAGCAGCCTCACAAATATGAAGTTCCTTCTCTGTGAAAATAAACGGTTGCATGAAAAGGAAAGTAAAATTGTTTTTTTGGCTGGGTTCAACTGTATCATTCAACATCAGAGAATCCACATGGAGGAAAGGTGTTAAAAACTCCATAAGCCCAGTTACAGCTTCTATCACAACCTGTTAGAAGCTTTATCAGGTCCAGGGTCATCCAGCCACAATATCCAAAGACAGAGGAGGTGGAGTTGCTTTGGTTAGAGTTACCACAACCATCCTTTTCCAAATGAAAAACAGAGCAGCTGTGACCTTCACCTGTGCTTGGAATGACTTCTTGGAGAACTCGGTGGCTCCACCCTCCTGCTTTTCTCAGGGCATTAAGTGTGGGGTGATGAAGGGAATGAACTTGAGCTGGCATTGCTCAGTCACTGCAGGGATTCGAGATGGGATGACCTGGTGGTGGAGGGACCACCCAGCCTTGGAGGGATCAGCAGAGGGCAAACTCAAGGAAAGAGCAGGGCCCTGGAGGATTAACGGGAGGGAGGCAAAGCAAAATTAGCAAGCAGATTTAAGGTGGATTTTAGGGTAAGCAACATCTCTTGAAGCTTCTGTGTTCCTGCTAAATGCAAGGCCACTCAGGTCTGCTGGATGAGGGGACATATCCCATCCCTGGAAGTGTCCTAAGTCAGGTTTGACAGGGCTTGGAGCAACCTGGGATAGTGAAAGGTGTCCCTGCCCATGGTATTTTAGATCCCTTCCAACCCAAACCATTCTGTGATTCTTTATTTCCCTTTACACTGTTTTAATGCTCAGCATCAAGCAAAACTTTCTTTGCTGTTTGGCATCTGGGTTTTTTTTTTTTTTTCTCTGCTTCAGGGCACTTAGGACTTCTTGGTGAGCTCTTCTGAGCCTTCCATTATGGATTTGAGCACTTCCCTCTCAAGAGAACAGCTGTCCACAGCTGAGGAACAGGAGGAGGCTGGGGACAGGCAGCTCTGTGTTGGGCTGATACATCCCTGACAGGAGGGTGCAGCCAGCTGGGAGTCAGGCTCTCCTGCCAGGTGACAAGTGACAGGAACAGAGGAAATAGCCTCAAGCTGCACCAGGGGAGGTTTAGATGGGATATTGGGAAAAATTCCTTCATGGAAAGGGTTGTCCAGCCCTGGCACAGCTGCCCAGGGCAGCGGTGGAGTTCCCATCCCTGCAGAGATTGAAAAGCCCTGTGGGTGTGGCATTTGGGGACATGGGTCAGTGGTGGCCTTGGCAGTGCTGGGGAGTGGTTGATGATCTCAGAGAGCTTTTCCAAGCTCAGTGTTTCCACGCCTCTCTTTTCCTTTGCTTACCTGCAGACCGCAGAGCATTAGGAGCAAATGAGACGTTGGGAACAAATTGGTCTTCCCTTTAATCTGACATTTCCTCTTGAGTCTTCATTTTGCTGCTTATTCCTGGAGCAGTTTGCTGCTGAGCTGTGATAAGCATCCCATCCCCACTGGTTTTCCAGAGCTCCTGTGCCAGGAGACGTTCTGCCTGCGGGATCACCTACCTGGCAATTACTTGTATTGTTTTGTACCCACTCAGAGCTTTAACCTGCAAGTCCCTTGGGGCACAGCTTCTCTGTTTTGTGTGGTTCACTGGGCAACCACAGAGCTCTTCACTTCCCTCAGGGCATTACACAAAGTGTTAATAATAAAATCCTAGGAAATCTATCTGGAATTGCAGGCACGGGGATTTTCTCATTGTTGTTTTTGTTTTTGGTTTTTTTTTAATTTCCATTGCTGTGGAATCTTTATGCAGTTCCCTAAAGTTCAGACTTGGTGTAATGAAAGACAAGTGTGCCTTTAAAACTCAACCAGGTCAAAACCAGGATGCAGTCATCACCAAAACAATTGAAAAAAAGAAAAAAGGGAAAACACCTCTGCTCTGGAGCCAGGCTGGGAGAGCTGGGGGTGCTCACCTGGAGAAGAGAAGGATCCAGGGAGAGCTCAGAGC
>JAOTQP010001546.1:109399808-109411606 GCA_026413545.1 Cichladusa arquata
GGGGGGAGAGGGGCGGCGGGAGGTGGGGGATCCACCCGGGCATCCCTGGGGTGCAAACCCTGCTCGGACCCGGTGACATCCAGGCTCAGATCCCGGCGGGATTCAGTGCCCAGGGGAGATGCCCTGTCCGGATTCGGTACCCACGAGCCCACCAGGGCATTCCCGGGGGTCCCCACGCACCCACTCGGGCATGGGATGCACTCTCGGATCCAGCGCTCGATCCCGGGAGGATTCACCCGGGCTTGGTTCCAAGGCACCCACCTGCGGTCCCTGGAGGGAAAAAAAAAACTCCGTCCGAATTCAGTGCATTGGGATGGGGATCCAGGCACCCACCCGGCCATTCCTGGGGTGCAAATCCCGTCCGGATCCAGCGCCCCGGAGTGGGCACCGTGCACCCACCCGCTCATCCCGGGGTGCCAATCCAGCGCCCCGGAGTGGGAATGCCAGCGCCACTGGGGGTGCCAACCCTGCCCAGGTGGGGACCCCTGCACCTACCTGGCCGTTTTTGGGGTGCAAAGCCAGCCCGGCTGCAGCACCCTGAGGCTGCAAAACCTGATGGAGTTCTGCAGCCCCGGAGCAGCACCGTGCACCCACCTTGTCACCCCAGCACTGTCCCACTCTCCAGGTGTGCAGCCACTGCTCAGGTGTGCTCCTCCAAGCCTGAGGATGGCCCTGCATCCCAGGGGACAGGCACCTTGCCACCCCTCTGCTGCACACCCTGAGGGTGCTGCCCTGCTGTGCAAGGAGGGACCCCTGAATTTTCCTGGCCTGTCCTTGCTGTCCCACTTTGTCCCAGTGTTACATGGCTGGGGTGTGTATGTGTGTATTTCTGCTGTTACTTTTGGGAGATCACAACCCATTTCGAACCCACTTCTGTTTCCCACCCCCCATCTACTATTTCTCCTTTTCTCCCAATCCCCATTTTGATGTGAAACCAAGAGGGCAAGCTGAAATTATCGGCCCAGACAGCCTGAGAAAGAGCTGCTCAAATTGCAACACAGCTTTGCTGCCCAACCTCTTATCCAAAGTTTGTGTTTCCCTGGACAGTTCTGTGGTGTTTTCTTTGGTGGTTTGGGTTTTCTCCGTGCTGCTTTGCCATGCAGCATCTCAGCTTATTAGTGTTATTTCTGCTGTCTCAGGCCATGGGAAGGCATCAAAGGCTTTGATCTGTATCCTCATTTCTCCCCCTCACCCTGAGGAGCCTCACTGTGGGATAAAACCCCCCTGCCCAATGCTGCTCTTCTGTCCTGTGTCTTGGGGACATTTTATCTCAATCAGGAAGGAACGAGGTCATAGAATTCAGAATCATGGGATGCTTTGGGTTGGAAGGGAGCTTAAAGACCATCTAATCTAAGCAGGGACACCTTCCACCATCCAGACCAGCTGTCACAGTGCCCAGGTCTCCTTGTGCTCTGGTGCAAGTCCTGGCAGGGCACAGGCTGGGGCACCTTGAAGGACACACTGTCCTGACCCTGTGCTCAGCCAGGCACAGCCTTGGCTGTCCCTGCTCCACAGCCAGGCTCATGGAGCTGGCAGAGTTCCTCTGCCTGGATTTATTCACTAACCCTAAACCCACCTTGTGTGGAGACTTGGGATTAAGTGAGTCAGAGACCCTACAGCAGCCTCAATTCCCCCCTTCTTCTCCTGCGGGATTTTTGGGATGTGGGATATCAGGCGCCCTTGGGAGGCTGCAGGTGCTAAGGGAGCGTGTCCTGCATTTCAGGGAAGTCCTGGAAGGCGCTGAGCCTGTCGCAGAAGCGTCCCTACGTGGAGGAAGCCGAGCGGCTGCGGGTGAAGCACATGCAAGATTATCCCAACTACAAATACCGGCCCCGTCGGAAGAAGCAGGTCAAGCGCATCGGGAAGAGGGTGGATCCCGGCTTTCTGCTGGGCAGCCTGACCCGGGACCAGAACTCAGTGCCGGAAAAGCGGACCTGCAGCCGGGCCGGGGCGGACAAAGAGGGCCCGGGTGAGTACCAGCCCCGCCCGGGGCTGCCGGCCGTGCGGGGCTACCGGGAGGCTGCGGGCAGCGGCAGCAGCGCCAGCGTGGACACCTATCCCTACGGGCTGCCCACCCCGCCGGAGATGTCCCCCCTGGATGCCATAGACCCCGAGCAGAGCTTCTTCTCCTCGCCCTGCCCCGAGGAGCATCACCGCTCGCACTTCTCCCCGGAGTACGCGGGAGGCTCCTTGCCCTGCGGCCACCACCCGCTCAGCCCCATGCCACAGCCGGCCACCTGCATGATCCCCCCGGCCTCCAGCTGCCCTTCCCTTCCTCCTCCTCCTCCTCCTCCTCCCGGCTACTACACACCCTCCTTCCCCTCCCTGCCCCCTCCCAGCCTCCATGCCCACCTGGGCCAGCTCTCCCCGCCGCCCGACCACCACGGCTTCGACACCTTGGACCAGCTGAGCCAAGCGGAGCTGCTGGGGGAGATGGACCGCAATGAGTTCGACCAGTATCTCAACAACCCCGGCCACGCTGACCACCACGCTGACCACCACGGTGACCACCAGGGCGGGGCTTTGGCCAGCGGGCACGTCCCAGCGTCCGGCAGCTCGCACAGCTCCGAGAACAGCCTCATCTCCTCCGTCCTGGCCGATGCCACGGCCACCTACTACAATAACTACAGCGTGTCTTAGGAGCCCGGCCGAGCAAGGAGCCCACACTGTTCCGAGGCGTGGGGACACCGCCCATCCCCTCCGGGTGACCGAGCCCGAGCCCCAGGAGTCTCCTCGGTGCTGTAGCTAAAGGATTTGGGTTGTTGGCTCGCCACCGTGCCAAGCCTGGAGTGCTCTGCTCCCACCATGGCCAGCGGGCGCTTCCCACGCCAAAGCCATACGGCCAAGTCCCTCTCCCAAAGCAGGGATGCTCCTGGGAGCACAGGAATGCTGCCCCTCATTTTGGGGCATCCCCAGCTCTGCTTTGGAGTCGGCAGTGTGGCAGCACCCCGCAAACGTCAGGTCTGAATTCGCCCCTGGAAGGGGGAAAGGCAGGGATGGGAGAAGGGAAGGTTTTGGGGAAGGTCTATGAGCTGGTTTTGGGTTCTGGTCTGACTTGCCTGACCACTCCAACGGGGATTAAAGCCCCCATCCCCTGCCCCAGAGCATGGATTGGGGGCTTCATCCCTCAGGAAACCCCAGAGGGGATGGGACACCAGCCCCAAGGGTGCTGAGCCTGTTCTGGACTGGGGTAAAATCAAGAAAGCATCCACCCCTGGGAGCAGGTCCTGGGATGAACATTTTGGCCAAGAGGTGATGATGTAGCAGACACTTTTTTTATCAACCTCCTTCAAAGGGGAAGGCTCCGTGTTTGGAGCCACAGTGCTCAATGCCTCTCCTAACTCTGGCGTTTTATTGCTTGTAATAAAGCTGTACATTGATTTATTCCTTCCATTATTCCTTCTCCCCCCCCCACCCCACCTCGGATTTTGTATTGCTCGAGTTCTCTTCCTTTCCATAAAGATGAAGCTTTATTTTAAATCAGTTATATGACATGATTAATCTTAGTGTTTACTGTATGGCACTTGGTAATGGTTAGTTAGTAACGTGGTTATGATTTCCTGGTTTCAGTCCCCAAAATGTATTAATAATAATTGCAAAGAAAACTTAGAAAAGAACCCCAAAAGTTCACCGGTTTTTAAGCTAATACATTCCATCTCTTTTGTGTGACTCTATGCATTTTGAATGAGTGTAGATGCGAGTTTGCATAAAATATTTAATTTAAATAAATATGTTTTTATATGATGACTGTTCGATGATTTAAATTGCTGTCGCTATTGACAACAGTTTTCAAAACAGAAACATTTCCCGTGCAAGTGCTATTTTTTTATATTTTTGTTGTTGTCGTTGTTGTTGTTGTTGTTGGTATTTTCAGCCAAATTTTTCTACTTCCATTTTTTTTATAAATAAAATGAAGATCTGTGGTTATCTTTACAAATTGTGGATTACTTTCTAACAAACAGACTCAGGGCATGAGGAGTGCTTACTCTCATTTTTCATGGAGTCTCTCAGGGCTCAGGTCACTGTGCTGGCCTTGATCCTGCTTTTACCATCTCTCAGATATGATCTTTGTAATGCTATTTCCATATTACAGTGAAGTCAAGAGCTTTGCCTTTGGTGTCTTGGTGAGCACAAATGATGTTGCCAATTTATGGAGAGAGTGCCAGTGCCTGGAGCATGGGTTTTAGTCACATTTAAGTCTCTCTTTTCTTTCACCTCTTAAGGTGCTCCACGACGTGAGGACCTTGAAAAGGGCCCTGTTTTCAGGTGCAGATTGAGGCAATGAGGCCTCAGAAATGTGTGGGGGTCAAATGAAGGTGATGTTGAGTGATGGTCTTCAAGCCTGGCCAGCAAGGAGAAATTCTTATTCCATGTTGTTGTCTGTGGAAAAAAATCACAGCCTGCTCTTGCCAGACATTAAATGAGGCTGTGTCCCTGCTGTCCTTGAGGTCAAGCCATGCACAGAGAATGCCAGAGCTGTTAGGGCTGGAAGGGACCTCTGGAGATCCCAGGCAGGGTAAACACCTCCCAAAGCAGCGTCTCCCCACGCTGGGTCATCCTGCTTGGCCCCAAAAAGTGGAGGAGCACATTTCCGAGTGCACTTTGTGATGCCACCTCTGCCTGGTGGCTGGGAGGGATCTTCAGAGGTCACCCAACCCAATCCTGTCCCACAAATGACATCTCTGATCCGCAGAGCCCATGGTCCCAGAAGGTGGAGGCTGTGGGAGTGCTTGGGGAGGCACCAACGTGCTCCTGCCCTGTGCTCCTCCATCCTCCATCACATCCCCTGGATTCAGCTCTCCCATCCTGCCTCTTCCTTCTTCCACCTATCAGGCATTCCAACTTACCCTTGGCCTTTTGTTTTTAGGGGGGAGGGAATGGATACCTTTGGGTACTGGTGGTGGCTCAGCCCAAACGTGACTCTTGCAGGAGGATTTTGGAGCTGGAGGGAGGGAGGGAGGTACCAGGATCCTGTTTGGCCTCTCTACCCAGCAGCATTGACTCACATGGGACCGTGCCAGGAGCAGGAGTGGGGCTGGAGAAGTCCTGCTTTTCCCTTCTCCATCTCTCCCTGCAATCCCTGTGCTGCCCCCGGCCCCAGAGGCAGCTGAGAGCAGTGAAATCCCCTTGGGGAGCAGGTTCAGCTGTCCCAGCCCCCCCAGTAACTCAGCTCTGGGCATTGCCACCAGCCTCATCTGGGACGTCACATTCTCACCCTATAGGACATTTTCCAGGACATTGGCTGCTCCTGATCCTTCTCCTTATTCCTAAACCTTGAGGAGCAATGGGATAACTGCACCACCCTATAGGACATTTTCCAGGACATTGGCTGCTCCTGATCCTTCTCCTTATCCCTAAACCCTGAGGAACAATGGGATAAACTGCACCACCCTGTAAGACCCTTTCTCCAGAACACTGTCTGCTCCTACTGATTCTTCTCCTTATTCCTAAGCCCTCAGGAACAATGGGATAACTGCCCCACCCTATAGGACCCTTTCTCCAGAACATTGGCTGCTCCTACTGATCCTTCTCCTTATTCCTAAACCCTGAGGAACAATGGGATAACTGCACCACCCTATAGGACCCTTTCTCCAGAACACTGGCTGCTCCTGATCCTTCCCTAAACCCTGAGGAGCAATGGGATCAACTGCACCACCCTATAACCCTTTTCCCTCCTTGCTTTCACCCCGTGGTGGAAACAAACCCCTCTCCAAGAGCTCCCAGAGCCTGATTTCCCCGGGCAAAGGGGTTTCCACGCACCCCATCCCCAAGGATAAACGGAGAGCCCCGCCAGCCAAGCCTGTCCCCACTTGCCCAACGCAGTGAGGAGAGGTGGGAGCTTGTCCCTGTGCTCTCTGCAGTGCCAGGAACAGCTACAGGCCCCAGCCAGGAGCCAGGGCCCCCCGAGGGCGTTGGGAGCAGCAGCCAAGGCGAGGTGGGGCTCCCTGGGAGCCACGGCCGGATCTGGGCACACGCCCAGGGCTGAGATGCAGTTCAGGAGCTGAACCATCCACCCCTGCTCTGGTGGGATGGAAAATGGGGTGCTATGGGTCAATCCCCTCTAGCCACAGCAATTTTTTTGAGGGATGCAGGGCGTTGCTGCAGGGAGCAGAGGTGGGATGGAGTAGTTTTGCTTGGAAGGGGGATATTCATATAAAAGACTGCTGGCCATCACTGTTTATGGATGTTATGGACTCGTTCTGCATCAGCCCTGGGCATGTTTCTCCTCCCTCCCCATCCCAAATCCTGTGTCTGTGCATGCTGAGGAGCCTTGTGGCTTGTGGCCTGCTGTCCCCAGCCTGGGAGCCAGCAGGAAAGTCAAATCAGGGCTGCAGGAAGGGATAAAACAGCCTCACACCACATTTGGGGTGTCAGTGTGGGCCAGGACAGGGGCATCTCCTTGCCACGAGGTGACCAGGGTGTGAGCCCCCTGTCCCCAGTGTCTGGTGGCCTTGGCCAGTGCTGGCCCCCGTGGCTGTGCAGGTCATGGGGAGCAGGGATGAGGTCACCTTCCTGCATAGCTGGGATTTGGGCTGGCCAGGAGCTGCCCGTGTGCCATGCCCTGGGTGATTTCCTCTGCATCCCTTGAGCAGGTGGTGACTCCTCTGTCCTCTCTCTGCTTGTCCCAGTGCCACTGGGCAGGGGTGACAAACAGGCATGTGGATGTTCTGTGCCTCAGTTTCCCTGTCTGTGAAACAGAGATAACTCTTCCTTTCCTCCCACCCTTTTTCCAACCAGCACTGGGACGTGACCTGTCTCTTCCCCAGAATCTGAACAGGACCAGGTGCTTGTGCTGCCTTTAGCACGAGGGGTCCCTGCCCCATGTGAGGGATCTGGGTCCTGCTATGAAATCACCTCGGAGACAACAATTTTCCCTGATTTTTCAAAGCAGAACCAGGTGAGGGAAGTAGAGGCAGAGAAGGGGGTGAGGTGACTTGGGCTGAGCTCACCTTGCAAATCACTGACAGAACCTGGAGAGACCCTCAACACAGCCAAAATCCTAAATCCCCTCTTTCCCCCTGCTATTTCTCACCTCCTCCCTCCACCCCTTTTTTCCCCCCCACTCCACCCAAACCCCACTACACCCCACAGCGAGGAGGGCAGGATCAGAGCCTCCCTCCCATCCCTCCAGAGGAGGGAATGAGACAAGCTGCTGAGTGGTTTCCTGCCCAGCACTGCCAATGGGAGCTGCTGGGGTGCCGGGAGCAGGGGAGGATGTATCCGGAGCTGAGTGTTTCCTGGCAGATAAGGACAACCCCTCCTGCAGGATGTTATGAGTCCAGGTCCTACCTCCACGCTTCAAGAGAAAGGCTTGGATGTTTATGTCAAGGAAAAATAACTTCTGCCTCTGTGTACAATCCTCTGGCTCCCCCAGGGCTACGTGCAGCAGGGTAAATGCTGGGAATGGGAAAACAGGGGTGAGGAGAGTGATGGGGGACAAGGAGAGCTGTGGGGTCTCTGCCTGCTCACTGGGAATGTGCCAAGGGAAAGATAGGATAGATCTGAAGAGCTTGAGGATGGATAATTCATGCTCAGCACTGTGGGATCAGGCTCATCATCAATCCAGGATCACCTTGGCCCAACCCAGCGTGTCACATCTGCTGCACACCTGGAGCAGGTCCAGCCCTCAGGTGGGATTTCTCCTCATCCTTCAGGGTGAGCCCCTTCAAAGCCAGAGCCAAGGCCAACCATGGCAGCCCCAACAGCTGGAGATCAGGGTTATCCTGCCCGCCTCTGTCATCCAGGGAATCAGAGATGCTGGCAGAGTTGGGTCTGGCAGCCCGGCTGGCTGGGGAGGAGAAAGAAGTTGTGCAGTTAGTATGGAGGGAATGATGAAAACATGGATTTTCTCCATTTTTTTTTTTTTTTTTTTTGCAATGGATAAGTAGAATCCAGTGCTGGCCAGAGCCTCCTCTTCAGATTGTAGCTGTCCTCTTCTAACACCCATCTTGGGGAACAAGCCTGAGGGCTGGTACATGTCCAGGGTCACCTCTGGATGATGGAAGGAACATGGAGAGACCTGGCTGGTCAAGAAATTAGGACAAGGAAGACCTTCCAGCCCCATTCCCACTGAAATTACACCAGATCCCAGCACAGCCATGCCCAGACCACAGATCCTGTCCCAGGGGCAGTGAGGACATTCCTGGGGAGGGTTTGGATGTGCTCACCTGGTTTGGATGGGTCCAGACATGGAACAGCCTTTCATGGAGAGTTTTGTCTTCGGCATCAACAGGGAGAAATCTGAAATTAGATTCAAGGTATGGAAATGTCCTCTCCATGGTGATTAAGGAGAGTTGAGCTCAATCCAAAAGGATTGATGGAGGTTCCACTCCCCACCCAGTGGGTCCAAGAGAGGACTGGAAGACAACAAGAGGAAAGGAGAGAGGGAAAAGCCTGTTCTTCCTCCTCCAAGCTTGAGGAGTCCCACCAAGACTCCAGGAGCACTGCTGCACTCAGGGAGAATTTTGGGACAAGAAGCCTGGTGCTGGAGCCCTGACCTGTGCCCTCCTCCAGCGTGTCCCACCCTCAGCACCCCGAATTCCCCCGTGTGCCATCCAGCCAGGACACCGCACCCTGCCTCAGCCAGCCCGAGATTTTGTTCTTTCCCTTTGATTTCCAGGAGCTCCCACTCGGCCCCCACGGCAAACAAAACATCAGAAGGCCAGGCTTGGCGGTGCAGGAAGGAAACCAGCTCATGTGGGGCTGAGTCACGATCCTGCTGCTCCTCCCGGCATCCCAGGGAGAGGGAGCGGGGACCAAGGGATGCCAGGGGCACCAAAAATCCTGATCCATCACCACAACCCCGTTTTATCCGTTTTGGGAAACAAAACGCGGCTTGTGGGCTTTTTTTTTTTTCATGAATTTGGAGTGGGAAAGGCTGGATTTGCTTCCCTGTTGAGGGAAGAGTCTTCACACTGCCCATTTGGGCTTCAGCCAAAATTCAGGGAGGATGCCAAAAAAAAAAAGTTTAAAAAAGGCTCCTCAGCACCCCTGACCTGGGATCAGCTACTTGATTTTCTCCTCTCAGGCTTCTTCATGAGAGCTTCACGTGGTTGTGATTGACAACAGTCAGACATTTCCAACGCTCCCCTCTATATTTACTGTAGGTTAAAAAAATACAAATAATAAAAAATAAATACATACATTGTATATGTATATGTATATGTATATGTATATGTATATGTATATGTATATGTATATCTATATGTATATCTATATCTATATCTATATCTATATCTATATCTATATCTATATCTATCTATATCTATATGTGTGTGTGTGTGTTTATATTTATATATATCTATAGATATATAGATATATAGATATATAGATATATAGATATATAGATATATAGATATATAAGAAAGATGGGTACTCCCAAATCTATCCCTCATTTACTGGAGATACCAAATATACACATATATAAATATAAAATATACACATACAGGAGATATGACATATACATGTATATATATGTATAAGGGATCCTCATATATACATATATATATATATAAGAAAAACTAGCTCAAGCTTTTTCTGCAAGGCCATCATGATAGGATAAAGTGTAATTGTTTTTGAGTAAAAGAGGGTGGATTTATTAAATATATTATTAAATATATTATCAAATATATTATTAAATATATTATGAAAGATATCATTAAAGATAAGAAAGAAACTTGGTCTAGTGGAAGGTGTCCCTGCCCCTCAGCCTCCCAAAAGAGGATGACAGCACACAAAAAGTGTCCTGGGAATGACCCCTGACCTTTGCTTACCTTGAACCTTACCTGGGCAGTGGTTGCATCCCTGCCTCTTGATCTGGGTCAAAATCACCCCAAACAATTGGAAGGTCATTGGGAAGCCTCTGACCCTGCTCCTATTCCTCGATGAGCTCTTCTCCAATGTGGATTTGTCTGCTGGGCCTTTACCACCTTAGAAAACATTCCCACTTCCCTCCCCCAAGCCCAGGAAGACGGAAGACGTGTTGCACTTGCAGAACCAAGTGCTCCAGGATCAGCAAAGGCCAGGCTGGAGCGTGTTTGTGCAGCCTCCCTGCTCCTTCCAGGTGCCAGGCACTGCAGGAGAGTTCCCAGGGAGTGACAGTGCATTGGAAGGCACTGATCTCATGGTAACAACATCACAATGAACTTTTCTCCTCCCTTGGACCACTCTCAGCTCAGGCAAATTTGGGTGCATCCACTCAACATTTAAGTTTTAACGAGGTCAGGCAGGTCCCTTCCCAGTGACTGCACTGGGCAAGCCTGATCAGTGATTTAAGGTGGGATTTAACTCCCAGCTGTGTCCAGCTGTCTGCACTCTGATTTGGAGGTCAAATCCATCCTGGTGCAGTTTTCATCTCAATTGGTTGGAACATGGTGCCAATAATGCCATGGCTGTGGGTGTGATCCCTCAGTGGGAAATTCACTTGAAAGTTGGACTTTTTGATCCTTGTGGGTCCCTTTCAACTCAATATTCTGTGATTCTCACAGAAATGCTGAGGTTCTAAGGGACATCTAGAGATCCCATATGGGATCTGTGACAGATCTTTCCTAGATGGAGGCCTGGCTTGGAGGTGGGACTCTCCTGGGGTTGACTGTCCCTCTCCAAACCAGCATGACATTCCAAAATGCCTTTTCCTGGTGGCCTTCACTTGATACAGAACCCACAACAAACAGGTTGGGTATCTCAGCACCACAGTCCTATACAGGATCCATGGAAATCCCAATTCTCCCAGGATCTCCCATGCCAGAACTCCCTCCAATCCAGGCTCCTCTTCCCTTCTTTTATTCAAGGGGAAAACCCACAACCCAGACCCCCCACACCACCCTGCCTTCCATCCTGAAAAGTCCCAAAAACCACTCCAAGGCAATTTCTCCAAGGGATGGGACACCCCTGTAAAGGACTTGCTGTACCAAATGACCCATCAGACCTTCCTGGCTGCTCATCCCTGCTGCCTCCCCGGGTTCAAAAGGTGATTTAGGATGACATGCCCTGCTCCACATGAACTTGCCAGCTATTGCCAGCTCTTGCCAGCAGCGTGACGAGACACCCCTTCATTGTACATTAATTCCAGCAGGCGTACGGCCCAGCAATCAAAGTGCCTCATTAAACTTTAATTAAATTTCCCAAGTGATTTGCTCCCGGGCGGAGAACCTGCAGGGCAGGCCCAAGCAAGTCTCTGTGTGTGTGTCTCTGGGTGTGGGTGTGTGTGTGTGTCTGGGCTTTTGGGGTGGCTTTTATTCCCCCAAAGTTTTATCAACACTTCATGGCTGGGGTATGAAATAAAGCCAGAGGTGGAAATGCAGGCCAGAGGTGGAAATCCAGAGGTGGAAATCCAGTTCAGACTAGGAAGAAAAGCCAAACTGATATTCTGCTCCTGCCACTGCTGCTGAGTGCTGCTCTTCTGGAATAAGATTCTCCTGCTCTTCTCCAGGCTGAACAATTCAAACTTTCCCTGCTGTTCTTCTGGAAGACCAGGAAGATTTTGCATTACAGTCCCTTTGTAGGATATGGGCAGGAGATAGATTGGTCAGGAATTAGAATTCACCATCAGATCAGTTCGCATAACCAAAGCCTGGCAAAAGTGACAAAGGAATTCCAAACTTGTAATGGATGCCAAACAAAACTAGATCTCTTTCTATCAATGACAAGTCTTAGAACAAGAGGTGTGAGGATTAGAAGGGACCTTAAAGACCATCTAGTCCCACCTCCTGCCATGGGCAGGGACATCTTCCACTATCCCAGGTTGCTCCAAGCCCCGTCCAACCTGGCCTTGGACACTTCCAGGGATCCAGGGGCAG
>JAOTQP010001546.1:109427633-109439084 GCA_026413545.1 Cichladusa arquata
AGCTGAACCACATCTGCCACTGCAGGAGGATGCAGCCACCATTTAATGGGACTGCTGCCAACACTCTGACTGACTGATGGGTGTCAGCTTGGATTCTGACTCTGGCAGTGGATTTTTCTTTTGTACTGTTGCATGTATTTTATTTTTCTCTTTTTTTCATATTAAATTGTATTTCTGACTTAGAGTCTCTCACTGGTTTTGCTTTCAAAACCGTTACACCAGTGCTTTTGGCCTCTTACTCCTGACCCTACACAGACATCCCAACAATCCCACCCTGTGCCTCAGAGCATTGTCCAAACACTCTTGGAGCTCTGGCAGCCTTGGAGAGCCTGTTCAGTGCCCAACTACCCTTCTTTCACTGACACACATCACTTAATCCATTTTTACAGCTGCATTTCAGGAGAAAACATAGTTTTCAGGCTTCTTTGGTCTTCAGGTGTTTCTATTTTTATAAAATTCCAGAGCAAATGAAGAGCTTTCTCAAGTGACCCTGCCAGGCTGAAGCAGGGTGTGTGTTTGGTGAGGAAAGAGGAGAGATTTGGCAAAGAAATAACTTCAGCCTAATGGCAAAGAGGAGCCTGCCTGCAGCTGCATTTCTCAAGTTTCTTGACTCCCCTCCATGTAGAATAGAGCTATGGAATGGTTTGGGTTGGAAAGGACCTTTAAAGGTCATAAAGTCCAACCCCCTGCAATAAACAGGCACATCTTCAACTAGATCAGGACAATCTTGGTAACACCCAGGCTTTTAAACCTTCTAGAAGTTGGTCACCCACCACTGGGATCATCTGAGTAAAGCAGTCCTTAAGAGCAGTCTTCATAAAACTGTACAATTCTGATGTGCCACCATAGACACAATGAGAATTTAATTTCCTCTGGAAATTATTTTGGTAGAGAGCAGAATCTGATCACTGGCACAGGAAGGTCAAGGCTTGTTCTCTTTTCCTGAGCAGCACAGTCTTGATGAACACCTCTGGGAGGCTGGGACTGAGGTCCTTTCACTAACATGGAAAATAACTCCACAGGGAGAAAGTGAGGCCCTGTTCAGAAGAGGGAAAACACAGGAGGAGGTTAAACATCTCCTGGAAATGAGGTGCTGGCTCCCATAGGAACAGGGACTAAGTGATTTCCCCAAAATAATCCCAGTTGCATCACACTCAGTTTTTCTGAGTGAGACCCAACAGCCTCGGTAATTTCACTGTTAAGTGTAAAACCTTTCAACAATGGATTAGAAACAGGTGCTAATAATACCCAACCATAAGGAGGGGTTTATGGGAGTCAAAGGGATTAGGTTCTCCTTGTCAGTCAGCAAATTTCTCCTGTCTTCTGCTAAATTTCTCCTGCAGGGGCAGGATGTGTTCAGTAGGGAAAGAGGGGATTAGAAAATGGGACCCCTGGGTTTGCTGCATGATCTGCTGCTGTGTCATGTTCCCTGGATGTCTGAGCTCAAGACCTTACAGAACTCTTTATCTGAGAAGGAAATAGGGTCAGAACAGCCGTTGTGGTGAGGAGCTGGGACCTACAGCTTTAATTTATTAAAAAGCCTGGAATCTGGGTCGGTAGTTATCCACTGTGGTGCTTTCTCTCCCCTGTAGTCTTTACTGAGGTTCAGCCTTGAATATGAGCAGTGGTCCCAGCAGGAGTTTTTTCCAAGCCTAACACGTTTTCCAAAATGCCTTTTCCCCCCTGCATTCTCCCTTAACACTTCATAAAAACTCCTCAGCCACCTTCGTGGGTGAGTCTATTTTCATTAATGCCTTGAAGTTACACGGAGATTTACAGGCAAAATAGTCCAGGGAGGCTGCCAAAACGCAATTAATTATAATAAACAATTAATTATTGAGACAGTCTCGGAGGAGAAAAGTGCTGGAAATCCCACTTGGAGCAACTCTGTGTAATCTCCTTTTGGAAAAAACCCCAGTCAACCACGGCAGTGTGAGGTCAAGCTGATCATGTGCAGCTTTAGGTGCTGAAGCCATTGCACAGGGTAAAGCTGGAGAGATTCCCCCTGTTCTGATGATAAACAGCCACCAATCCCTCATGAGATTTGCCATGACACCTGCCTGGAGTCACAGCCTGCAACGTGTGGAATCCTCACACATGGCTGAAATAAACTCCTTTTTTTGAGTCCCGGAGGGGATGGGGTGAGGAAGGAGGTGGGGGTGCAACAGTCCAAGGGAGAATCTTTTTACACCACAGCTCTTGTGGCCTCATCTTTTAGGGTGTTATTTTGAGCTCCTCATGCAGAATTTTAGGTTTTTCTGTGGTTGCAACCATTGAATAATTGCAAGCAGCCTCTGGTTTGTCATCAGTGGGGCAAGAGTCACTTGAAGGGGTAATTCAGAGCTGGCTGAGCTTTCCCTGTTTCCCCCCCAGAAGAAACAGAAGCACCTGAATGTAGGTAAGAATTTCTGGGACTTTTTATTTACAGCCCATCCTCATTTAGGATTATAGGATTCATTGAATGAACTCCAACACTGAACTGTTCATGCTTCTACTGCATTTATTTTGCATATGATGATGTTCCTCCTGGATGAGACGTGGTCAACAGGGCCTGGAAAATCGTTCAGCTCTTTCTAAAGCAAGGATTCCACAGGTGTCTGTCTTGCCCTGGAAGGAATAATACCACTTATTACATGGCTTGGAGCAACCTGAGATAGTGGAAGGTGTCCCTGACCATAGCAGGGGGTGGAATGAGATGAGCTTTAAGGTCCCTCACAATCCAAACTGTTCCAGGATTTTGTCATAGTTGTTCTGTGCTGCAGTCAGTTTTCACTCTAGGATAAAGAAAGATTTTGGAAAATGTTTATCCTCCTGCATGTACAATGAGAGGATGTACCCATCCCATGTAATTCCAGCTGTCCATTCAGTATCTGAGCTAAAATCTCAAATTTCACTTACTCCCTGGAGAGATTAAGTCATTCTTGAGGGTGAGTCATGGAATCATAGAATATCCACAAGGATCATGGATCCAGCTCCTGGCCCTGCACAGACACCCCAACAATCCCACCCTGTGCATCCCTGAGAGCATTGTCCTAACTCTCCTGGAGCTCTGGCAGCCTTGGGGCTGTGCCCATTCCCTGGGGAGCTGTTCAGTGCCCAAGTGGGAATGAACCCTAAGAAAACACAAGAGTTTTGGCATGGAGGCGTCATTTGGGGTGAGGGGTTGAGCTTGACATTAGGATATTTGGGTCTGCACTTGGCTTTACTGTGGGGAAAAATACCAGAATGTGAAGATGCCTCTTCTCCACTGAAAGGATGAAACCAGTGAAGGAAGGCAAACACTTACCCTCACCTTTCTGGGGTTGTGATTTTTCTCATTTCTTGTAACAATATGATTTAAGAGTCCCTTATGAACTTTGTCCTGGATACTGAATTTTTCTTTTTGCTATCCATGAGAGTTTTTTCCATGTTGGGAGAGGCTTTTGCATTTGCTTAATCTGATTTAATCATTGCATATCAGAGGCTGGAGACTTAAAACATGGGCTTGGTGATCAGAGAAGGCAAGAAAGCCTTTTTGCCAACAGGAGCCAGGTTTTCCCTGGCTGGAATACACTGGGTCAGGCTGGGTGAGCAGTACAAACCACGCTGCTCACAGTGATGCAAAACTCTCCATCACCAAACCTGTGTAGCGAGCAAGAGAAAAAAAAAAAAAAAAAAAAAAAACACAACCAACTTTAAAACCTCATTAGCTAATCACCGTCAGCGCAGATGGTGGCCAGCTGTAAGCTCCTTTCTGCTCATCCTAATCCCATTCCAAGCAGCTCCCCTTGGCACAGGAGCCTGCTGGCTTTGTTACCTGGAGAAGTGGCAGAGCATGGCAGCACCTGGCACTGGGGAGAGCTGGGGAAGGGCAGAGATGTAAAGTTTTAGGAAGGGAGTGGGGGCCCAGCTCCCTGTGCATCCCACAGGAGCATCCCACCCTTCACTCACAGGGCTGAGGAGCAGGAGCCAGAGGAATTCTCTGCTTGGCTTTTTGATCTCCACTGTCAGTGCTCGAGGAAGGCCTGACCTGGGATGGATTATTGACCTGAGCAAAGCTATGTACCTGGATTACCTTCACTGTGGTGAGTGGAACCTGCCTCCCCCTGTCCCTCTCCGAGCTTCTAAACCAGCACTGGGAAAAGGAGTGACAAGGGAGGTGCTGGAGGACTGATGCTAGCACTGACTGCCTCTTTTCAGCAGCTCTGTCATCCTTTTTTGATTTGTTTCTTACTTGGAAATGGAGATGTTGGGAGAAATAGGTGCCTGTGAATAACAGGAATTCTGCTTACAGGGAAAGGCTCTGATGGGAACAAGCCATAGCTGGTGGCTGTACTTTGTTGAGCAATGCAGATGTTATCCCTGGAAGGCCTCCAAGGGCTGTGTTTGTGTTTTCCTGGGAGGTTTTGCAGTGGGCTCTGGGTCCATCCTTTTTGAGGCATTTCCCAGGCAAACAGGTCTCCTTTCTGACCAGGGCTG
This sequence comes from Cichladusa arquata, assembly GCA_026413545.1. Lineage (NCBI taxonomy): Eukaryota > Metazoa > Chordata > Aves > Passeriformes > Muscicapidae > Cichladusa > Cichladusa arquata. The sequence continues at coordinate 109,432,092 of JAOTQP010001546.1, forward strand.
CATTCTGCTTTTCCTGATGTAACTTGCTGTGTCCATTTAAAGCCTCTGCTGATATTTAGGGGCAGCAGGAGATTGAGTGGATCAATCCCATAAGAAGATCCATGCTCCTGTGCACAAATAGGGGACTTCTGTCCATTTTAAGCAGTGCTGCCCAGGCAGGGAGCCAGGTTTGCTCCAGACCCTGATGGGACAGATGTCACTGTCACCACAACCCCACTTGGAGTCTAAACCAGAATTTTTGCTCTGGTTTTCTCTGTAAGAACTGAATAACCACAAGGCCATTTTTTCCCCCTTTTCTTTTCTTGGCAGCCCCTCAGTCTCTCTAAGCACAAGCTGAAATGGGAGCCTTGTGTTTTTTTGGCTAACATGAGTCTCAGGTCATTAACCCTTGACAGTTTTTAATGAATTACTATTAATAAATGAATTGATTTCTTGGGCTGAAGAGACATTCATACTGTTTGTGGCATAAAGGTCATTTAGATCATCAAATGTGACCATTTGAATCGAAAATGGCATTGAATTTCATCCTGTAGCTCCTTTCCTCTCTGATCTTTTCACATTGTGTTGAGAAACTCATGGCAGGACCACATAAACTGAATTAATACAGAAGGAGAAAACTGATATAAATTCACCAGGAGGCCACAGGTCAGCATCCCACTGAGCCTTTGAAGAAAAGAACCTGGCAATCCATGGTTGCCTCTGCTGAAAACCCAGCTGGTCCCACCTGCCTATTATGGAAGGATGTTTTCTGGTGTCCATACCCCTCATCTGGGAATTTCTGTACCTCTGTGACTCTTCTAGGGTTTGGATCAAGATTTGTATTTGCTTTTGAACATCTGAAACTCCAGATCTGGCTGCAATCACTATGAGCTATTGGTTGTGCTGGTGATTGATTTCTCTTTATCTTCTGCAACTTCTATTCCTCCAAATTGCTCCTTACAGCAACTGAGGGCACAAGATAATTTTTCAAGATAATGTTTCCATCTCTTGCTGCTTTTTTGATTTGGGGATTTTTTTACCCCCCTGCTTCACTGGTTGTCCTCTGGAAACCTCAACAGGTCTTTTTCTCCTCTCTTTTAATTTATTGCCCTGCAATTGTGGCTGTCTTATTTTGCTTTGAAGAAACACAAATCATTGGCCAAGAGGTGAGCTTTATTGCTATCAATTGTTACAAGTAATTTGTGCCCATTAGCTTGTAGAAGAGGGACAAACTGCACATTTAAGTATAAAATTTATAAGGCTTAGGTCATTAAAATCTATTCAAAGTAATTTTTGAGAGATAAACAATGCATCTTTTAATCTCTTCCCTTCACAGTGTGATTCTTTCCCCCCTGCTAAAAAACAAAACAATCTCTTTTTCCCCACTCAATGTAGTTTTAAATAACCTGTGGGAAGGGGCTTCTGCTCCTTCATTTGAAGATTATTCCAATCTAAATGACCTCACTTGCCCTTTTCTCAGTTTTATCCCCTCACATCTATTTTTACCCTCTTGCTCTACATTAAGCTGTTCCTCTGCACGCCTGGGAAGAGGAAGAATTAGAGCCTTAACATTTTGACCACTCAGAGAACAAAAAATACAGGAGAAAATCGTGACCCAGGTGCCAGAAATGTTCCAGAAAGGACTTGATTTCACCTCTCTGTGCAGTGCCTCCACTCCTCAGCTTCCCCTCAGCCCAACTTGTCCCCTGGCTCCTCACTGCTCACTTCCAGGGGCTGTGAGCTCTCAGCAATGGGGATCCTGCTTCTTCCTTGGCTCTTGGCTCCCTCCTGCCTGCCAGCTCCTGAATTTTCCCTTGGGCATTACTTGGCCAAGCAGTGTATACTTAGTTCTTTCAACATTTTGTTTTCTCCCTCCTTCATCTCGCCAACCCCTCAATCACTCTGCTGCTTTTCCTCCAAAATTGGCAGCATCCTGCAGGCTTGTGGTTGTCCAGTGCTGCCCTCAGTCTTCCTCCTCCTGCAGGGCATGGAAGTTGAGCTTGTTGCCTGACTTTTTTTGGTGTTTTTGCTGATGTTGGTGCCCTGGATGGTGTGAGAAGGGTCCTGTGTGTCCTTAAGGGCTTAGAGGGAGAGGCTGGGCTTTGGAGAAGGGAGAGCAAGTCCTCCCGTGGCTGTTTCCATGCAGCTCACCTGGAAACAGTGCAATTGTGTCAGATACTGGGTTTGTGTCTCTCTCTTTGCTTTAATGCAGAAATGTAAATCAAATTATCAGGGCCAAGGGGGCAAAGGTTGTGCTCCTATTGCTGTCCCAAAGGCCAAGCAAGGGGTACTGGGCAGGTTACTTCATCCACCAGAACCTCAATTTTCCCTTCAGCCTTTGTCTGTGTCTTCTGTCTCATGCTCTGAAAAACTGAGGATACCCAGTCCTCAAAGTGTCCAAGGCCTGGTTTAACAGGGCTTGACTCAACCTGGGACAGTGGAAGGTGTCTCCCCATGGCAGGGGATGGAACAGGATGAGCTTTAAGGTCCCTTCCAACCCAAACCATTCTCATTCCAGGATTTTATGACATCACTTAGGTTTCTGTCTCCACAGCTCTAAACCCTTCAGGCTCCCCAAGCTGTCTGTGGTATGTGTTGGATTTCAGCATGGATAGGAAGGAGCTATGGAAGGATGCATGCATGGATAGGGGGAGAATGGAAAACCTGCAGAAGAGAAAACTCCACGGAGACCTCAGAGCATCTCCTGTACCTAAAGGGGCTCCAGAAGAGCTGGAGAGGGACTTGGGACAAGGCATGGAGGGACAGCTGAAGGAAGACAGATTTAGACTAATGTTAGGAAGAAACTCTGGGCTGTGATGATCAAGAACTGATGCAGGATTCTCAGAGAAGCTGTGGCTGCCCCTGGATCCCTGGAAGTGTCCAAAGCCAGGCTGGACAGATCTTAGAGCAGCCTGGGACAGTGGAAGGTGTCCCTGCCCATGGCAGGGGATGGAACTGGATGAGATTTAAGGTCCCTTCCAACCCAAACCATTCTGATTCTATGATCTGAAGAGGAGGCTCAGGGACCATCCTCATCCCTCCCTCCAGTCCCTGACAGGAGGTTGCAATGAGGTGGGGTCAGTTTTTCCTATCCTGACTTCTTTGAGAGGACCAGAGGAAATGGCCTTAAGCTGAGACAGGGGAGATTCAGATTAAATATCAGAAAAAATACTTTCACTGTTTGTGTGGTCAGGCATTGAAAGGGGCTGTGCAGGGAGGTGCTTAAGGAGTCACCACCACTGCAGGTGTTTAAGAGGCATCTGAATCTGGCACTGGCTGATGTGGTTCAGTGGTTTAGGGGTTACAGTGGCACTGCTGGGCTGGTAGTTGGGCTGGGTGACCTTGAAGGTCTTCCAGCCCTGGTGATTCTATGATTCCATGATCCAGTGATGGCAATGCAGCAGGTTAGCTGGATGTTAGCCAGCAAGGGGAGGCTGGCTCATGCTGTGGCACCCCCAGAGCAGAGGTGACTCTCTGTGTGCTCACACCTGATCACAGCAAGTCTGCTCCTGCCAGCAGGCCTGGGCTTGTGCTGCCTGGCTGTGTCCATGTCCCAACGTGTGTGTTCCCCATCCAGCCTTGGAGCACTGCTGGAATCCAGTAGACCAATAAATCTGTAGAAATTATACCTGCTTGCTCAACAGACGTGATGCTCATCCCAGAGCCACACTGTGCCAGTTCTACTCTTTAAACAAACATGGTTTGTTGGATTTTTTTACCCAGGTGCAGCCAGTAAAGCTGTCAGAATGAGAAAAGGACTCTTTGTTGCCTGATGGAATCATGTGTACAGGTGCCAGTTAAGCTCTGGTTTCTGTGCTGGGTTGAACTGGGTAGTTCTGGGAGTGACAGCAGAGGAGACCCTGCCAGAGCCCAGAGAGCTCTGGCAGGTAATAAAAATAACCTGCAAAGCTATAAACTGGGGAAGGGGCTGGAGCACAGGGAGAGGCTGAGGGAGCTGGGAAAGGGGCTCAGCCTGGAGAAAAGGAGGCTCAGGGGGAACCTTGTGGTTCTGCACAACTCCCTGACAGGAGGGGACAGCCAGGGGGGTCAGGCTCTGCTCCCAGAGAACAGGGACAGGAGGAGAGAGAATGGCCTCAAGGTGTGCCAGAAGAGGTTTAGATCAGAGAAGAGGAACAATTTCTTCACCCCACAGGGTTGTCCAACCCTGCCCAGCTGCCCAGGGCAGTGCTGGAGTCCCCATCCCTGCAGGGACTTAAAAGCCCTGTGGATGTGGCACTTGGGGACATGGGTCAGTGGTGGCCTTGGCAGTGCTGGGGGAATGGTTGGACTCGGTGATATTTGAGGACTTTTCCAACCTAAACGATTCTGTGACCTAAATGTAGAATATTTGATCAAGAGTTGCTGGGAAGAAACACATTTGCAGCAACTTTTTGGTTCTAAAACTGCACCTAAGAATAATGAGGCCACTCCAGCTGCTGCAATAAGTTACAGCAGCCTGGTGGAACTTCTTGCCCTACTTCTGGGAACATTCCCAGCTGCACAAAAGTTTTGTTTGAAGTCGTCCCATACCAACTGCTCCCAGGTTTCTCCTGCATTTCGCATTCTTTCTGCATTAGCTGACCAGACTTATTCACCAGGTGTCATCCTCCATTCCTGACTGCACAAGCCAATCTCGTGTCACTGAGATGTGGCCACGAGGTCTGGCAGGGAGGGGAGTTCTGACTTGCCCTCCACCAACACCTCAGAGAGCCCAGGAGCACATTTGGCAGGTGCCCTTGCCATTAAAGTTCAGGCAAAGTGAACACTGAAGTCAAAAATGTGGCCCTTGGCCAACCCATGGGGAAAAAAGAAAATCAGCACAGATAATCCCAGGTATTTTTTGCAGTATTTTTCCAGCCCTATTCCCAAATTGCTGGTGCTTCACTTGCCCATTTCAACACACCATCACTTCAAGCTTCCTCAAAGGCTTGCAAAGCTTCTTAATAAAATAATCTTGCTATTCCTTATCACATCTGCCTTTGAGTGAGAGTCAGGACAAATGGAAGAGCATTCCCATCTGAATCCAGGTCAGGATCAGATATAAGCTGGGAAATGGTGGAGCTGAGAAGCTGAGTGATCACTGCAGTGTTATATAAGCTTAACTCTGACATGTTTTAGAAGATCTCTGGTTTTGGGATGAGTGTGAGGCCAGGGAAAGGAGGTGAATGGCAGCAAGGACTGTATATCTCCCTAAATAAACTTTCACTTGCTGCCCATTCCCATAGCATGAAAACAATTGATTGTTTTCCATGGATTGAGATGTGTGAGCTGGATTGGCCAACCCTTGCAGTCCTCAGGACAGGCAGAAGCAAGAAAAATCTTCAGACCAGCTGAGCATGGTAAGGACAAAGGTGAAAACATGGAAAAAAGTGGGAGGTTAAGCACTGGAAGGGGCTACTCAGGGAGGTGGAGGAGTCCCCAGCCCTGGAAATGTTAAAAAATGTTCAATAAATGACTGGATGTGGCACCCAGTGCTGTGGTCTCCTTGATGAGATGGTGTTTGCTGACAGGTTGGACTCAATGATCTTGGAGAGGTCTTTTCCAGCCTAAATGATTCTGGGATTCTGTGACTGCAGAAGTGAAGAATTTTACAGGCACGATTTTGAATGAATCTTGTATGATATTGTGAAAACTGATGGGAGTTTATGTAGGCTGAGATAAGGTCATGCAGAAACAGGTGCTTCACAGGAAGGGACGGCAGGAGGTTTGGGAGCAATTTCAGCCAGGAATCTGTAAGATTTGGCAGCAGTGCAGGTGGAGTGTTTGGTGTGAGGGAGATGAAGGTGTTGAGCATGACATGGAGGTCGAGAGCTTGGGTGAGTTGTGGGTTAATCCAGAGGGAGGGAGAAGCTGTGGTGGGAGATAAGATGTTCTTTTGGCTGTGATAAAAGGCTGCTCAGGGATTTCATGGAGTCTCCCTCTCTGGAGGCATTCCAAACCCACCTGGGTGTGCTCCTGTGTCACCTGCTCCAGGTGACCCTGCCCTGGTGGGGGGGTTGGACTGGAACATCTCCAGAAATCCCTTCCAATCCAGATTATTTCGTGATTCTGTGAAAGGTCTTGACAGAACCACCTCTGGGAAAGCTCAGGAGGGAAAGGAGAGACCCAGAGTGGAGGGTGGCACCTGACACGGTGAATATCAAGGCTGATGTCACCAGCTGACCTCACAGGGATCATGATGTCAGCAGGGAGGGAATGAGGAGGAGGAAGAAGCACCAGGACATTCAGATCCTACCCTGGGGTGAAGGCAGCAGAGCAGGCCAAGTCTCAGAAATGTGTGAGGGAGAACTGGATCCCACCTGCAGCTAACATGGAGGAGCAGCAAGAGGTGACTTTTTAGCTGTTTTGGGTTTAAATCACTAGTTCAAGTGTGGAATCTGTTAAAGACCCAAAACTGTGTCACAATATGAGATTTCTATTCTTTTTCAAGCATTCTTTCAAATGCCTTGAAAGAGTAATTAAGGTGAAGCAAAACTTTGAATTTAATTTAATTTTTTTTTACTTTCTTATCTCAAGAATAGCAAAGGAATGCTATTTGAAGGGTCAGCTCAGGAGGAAATGCAGTGCTTTGTGGGGGCTTTTCCCCCTTCCTTCTCAGTATGGCAGGTGCTCATTCTCAGTAACTATTTTCAATTCAATTTTTAAAATAAATGTTTTAAACATGTTCTTTGAAGGGTCAGCAATGAGCCATTCAAGCACTCATTTCTCATAAATTAAAGCCAGGACACAGAGAATGAGACACAACAGATGAAACAACCTTATTGTAACCTTCTGTGTTCATCACCTTGAGCTTCTTTTCCAGAGAGTGGAGAGAAAAAATAGTCCTAAGAGTTCATTTGAGATTTCCAGTTAAGGATTAAGGATGTGGAGCTGCTGGAATGAATCCAGAGGAGGCCATGGAGATGCTCCAGGGGCTGGAGCCCCTCTGCTCTGGAGCCTGGGAGAGCTGGGGGTGCTCACCTGGAGAAGAGAAGGATCCAGGGAGAGCTCAGAGCCCCTTGCAGAGCCTAAAGG